>QRDG01000095.1:806382-858356 GCA_012064385.1 Puccinellia tenuiflora
GAGAGACACGACTTTACTACGGCAGAACAGAACCAAGTAATACAGTCCGGGCCGCTCTGCGCTATCCAATGCCGCCGGTCTCCTCTCTCTCCACTACTTCTCCTTCCGGTCGAGTCCGCGCCCACACAAGGAGGGTTATTGAAGGACGGGGGTGCACACCAGGTACTCGGTGCAATTCCTGGCATGGTCCGAACAGAAAGCCCCTAGGGTTCGGCAACCTGTGCGAGGTAATTCTAGCGTGCGAGCTGCTGGTCCGAGGGATGAGGATTCCATCAGGTGCACTGCTGGGGCTGACAGGGACGAGCGCCTCCACGTTTTGTCGGGCGCGTGTGCGCTGGCTTGCAGACCTGACGAGCACGAGTGGAGTCTGAGAGCGATGCTCTGTGGCAACGGACACGTCCGCGACGATGCCATCCTATACTGCAAAAGTCCAGTGTAAGTGCACTTCTGAAATCAAACGAACTGAACAGACATGCACATACATGCGCGTATATACCAGCATGTTCTCTGTTCTTAGGGACAAGATCTATTGCCAGAATAATCGCAGTTCTATATTAGTTTCTTAATCCACAAGAGTATGATATATTCGATCGTATTGGTATTGCGTTGTTGCTCTTTATATGTCCTGGTAAGTAATTATGTTGCTTTTGTGTTTCCCAATATCAGTTGACTTGAATCTTGTGTGGGTGTGTGAACATGGATTAGACCGAATTTTCGATTATGTGTCGACTATGATTTTTATTTGCTTTTAAAAATTAATCTGTCTCTTGGAGATTTATCCAAGACTTTGATACGGGCATAACCTGCACTTCGACTATGATGTATGGTTAAGACTTGAGATTACAAGCATGTTTTATTTTCTCTCACTACTAAGGTGTTTGGTTAAGTGTTGGTCTTCGTGAAAATGTGGAAACAGACAAAGGTTTGTTCTTCACTCCTTTGGGCTAAATATGGGCAATTAAAAGCATATCTCTAGACTTATGTACTGTTGGTGCTAAATTACCTTTGAAGATTAAGGTGTTTCTCTGGCAACTGTCTCAAGATGCGGTACTAACCAGGGAAAATATGATGAAAAGAAATTGGCTAGGGCGTCCAGTTTGCTCCTTTTGTTCCAATATTGAAACTGCGAGTCACCTTTTCTTCAATTGTGCTACTACTAGATTTGTGTGGGGTCTCCTGGGAGCTTGTTTAGGAACTAAAACGTATCCTAGAAATATTTGGCAGACTTTTGTGTGGTTCCATAAATACATGCCAAATGATAAAAAGTTTTATACTTTGATGTTAGCTGCATTTACGTGGTCGATTTGGACGACACGTAACAAGATAACGTTTGAGAACTATAAGATGAGATCTCCTGAAGTTATTGTCTATACTGTGGCATCATTCATGGGTTATTGGGCAGGTCTTTACGACGAGAACGATGCTGCGAAGATTAAAGGTGGTGCCAAGAAGCTGATGGAGAAGGTAGCCGAGGTCGTACGTGGGATGCAAGACGGAGGGCATGGGCAGGGTGACCTGCTACTCGTGGGCGCTGAGTCCTGATGATATTGGATGATCTGTGTTGGAAGGCAAGAGATAACAGGTTGTGGAAAAGCGGTTTCTGTCTGTGTTTTGGGATAGATTTTGGGTTTGTTTCTTCGTGGTTGTGTATCGCTTGATGATTATGGTGAACTGCTGTTCGTTTATGTGTGTAGCTAGGTCTTAGTGCCGGTAGGTTTTCGCCCCGTAGCTAGATGTTTCGATGCTGAGCATCTAGCAGCGGGTTTCCTACCGGTGCGAGGGCGCTCTCTTTCCCCGTATCCTCTGTACTTTCTGTATCAAAACAAGACCTTGTTATTTCCGTTATGAAAAGTAATGGAAAGAGGGTAGCCCGTTTGGTGTGTACTGTTGGTGCTGCGAGTTACTTTTTTTTGGATGTACAGAGACTATTAGGAGGTAAAGGAGCATTTGTACTAGCATGTTTCATGCAAGAAGATCTATTTTGTTCGTCCCTATGATTTATTTTGTTAGTTCTAGACTTCTAAGGCCTTTGTACTGATATGTTCCATGCATGAAGATAGACCGCGAAGGAGAAGGGAATAGGTTGGCACCGAACGGCGAGGCGCAGGGATGCGGGAACGAGTGCAGCGTGGGAAGGAACGTGGACAACAAGGGGGCGGGCGAGTTGATCCCCGACTCCACGGTGTCGGAGTAGGGCGACGCCGGAGTAGGGTAAGGAGAATGGTGACGACATAAATCCAATGACGTTTGCACCAATGGGGTCTTACTCATGGTCGATCCCTGCTAGGCAGCATTGGAGTAACCCGTAGCAACGCACGGGCTCGTTTGCTAGTAATATAATAATCTATACCTATATATATATCTATACCTAATAATAAAGCAGTAAGCCTTCTTCCGGTCGGTTCGTCCGTTATAAATTTACCGATTTGCCCCCAGAAAATATAAAAATTACCCACCACCAGGTACCGGTTCGTTTAGTTTTTCTCTTCCTGAGCGACGCACCTGTCGCCTTGCGGGTCACCTCCCATGAAACAAGCCTGCATCGAAACTGTCCATGTAATCTGCTGCCTCCCGCCGATCCACTTTCTCTGTCTCCTGCCGCCCCTCCCTCTCCAGTCTCCACCGTTAGCCGCTCAGCCGCCGATCCGCACAAAGGCCTCCCGGAGCATCACCTCAGCTGCCGACCAGATCCTGTGCAGACCCAGCTTTGTCGCTTCGATCCGCATCTACCTTGTGCTGTCGTCGCCATTCGACCTGGTCCAGCCGGAAGTGCTCCCATCGCTGCCCGGCGCGTCAACAACCGCTGCTGGAGGCGTCGACCCGAACATGCGCGTCTTCAAGAGGTTGGGAGACATGGTGGCGCCTTAACAGCTAGCTAGCTCTCCCTCTGCAAGCAATCGATTGACCAGGGAAACGGATTGGATCAAGGCCTCGGGAGCGATTTCGCGGACACGTCGCTGCCGTCGTGTGGAGTGGCTCGCCGCCGCCAGGAATTACGTTTCCACCGTGTGCAGTCGCTCTCTCCCGCCTGGAGTCCCCTCGGCCGCTGCCAGCAAGGTGGCTTCCTTCCTGATCCCTGCTTGCTCTACTCCGGTTCTGATGTGTTTGCTGCTGCCTGGCGTGGGGGTTGATGTCTATTACGTTGGACGCTCTTGTTTCCTACGTTCGTGCTTGTTTGCTGCTGGGTACTGGGCACTGTTGATTTGGAAAATTTGTTGTATAATATTGTAATATATATGGAAATTACTGATCATAGTCATTTTTTATTATGGGTAGATTATATAGTCATTTATCTTGTCGCTGGCATATACAATGGTGTGCTCTTGATGAGATCAATCCTGGTATGTATGATGGGATGGCGTATGAAGAGATAATAACAAAGATAATGTTTCAAATCTCAAAAAATAATCTTTTAGTGTACACTACGACTTAGTTATCAGTTGACTATATATTGTGATTTTGATCTCAGTTGAATATATATCCGGTGTATTGGTATTAAATTTAAGTTACTAATTTACCCGCAAATAAAATCCAAAAACATATTACCCCCAAATTAAAAAGCACAATTTAAATTTCAGATGAAATATTATCTACAAAAATATTCAGGGAAAATCATTTTGCTAAAAATATCATAAGCAATTATTGCGGTACGTCATGCTATTTTGTATTTTATCCCACCACGGTGGTGAGAAGGAAAAAACTCTAGCTAACCCATGCTTCTGCCTACTGTCGTCGACATATGCCTTGACGACAGGTGCAACCGTCCTGCTCCTCCCGCCACCACCTCTACTCCACCTCGGCCCCCCCCCCCCCCCCCCACACACACACACACACTGTCGCGTTTACCTCCACATGGTCCTACCTTCTGTCGTTGTCTTGGCGTATAGCCATCACCTGCATGTCGGACACCTTCCCTTCGACAAAACGCCCAATTTCCACCCGTGGACTAGCCCCTTTCTCCCCGGTCTAGCATAAACCTAAGTCCCTAACCCAACATGTCAGTAAAGGTTTTCCGTCCTCTTTTGGTCATCCGTTGCCCGGTTGAGCATAGATGTGTCGCCGCCACCCTTAGCAGAAGAGCTTCCCTAGACACCGCCAGAGCCATGCTGGCCAGAATCTCGAGCGAACCATGCTTTTGCATGACCATGCTCATCGTCGCACCTATGCACTTGTGCATGTGTTGTTTTTTCACGAGCCCGTAGCAACGCACGGGCATTTTTGCTAGTAATAATAAAGGAACTAAGGTTTCTTTGGTTCGTCCGTCTTAGTTTGGTTCGTACGTCACGCTTCGCACGTCAATCCGGCCCGTACCCAAAATCCAGGATGGAAAAACCTATCCGTATCAGTTTCAGTTTGAAACACCAGGGTCGAGGGGCACACGAGGAGATCGAAGCGGATCGCAGCTGCCTCCTTCCTCCCACCCATATAGCGAGGGAAGGAACAAACGAGGCCATACCACATCCTCTCTAAACCAGATCGAACCCCATCGAACCAATCCGGCCGCCACCTCGACTCTCAAAAGAAAACCTAGCGTGGCAGCAGGCACCGGGCGTAGCGGCCACCCCACCAAAATCCTCGCTTCTCAACCCGCGGTCATCTCTCCCAGGCCGGCGGCGGCTACCATGGTGGGCTTGAGGGCAGCAGGCTGCAGCCATGTCGTGGCAGGGCAGATGCAGGGCTTCCGGCCGTCTTCGCCGCTGGTGCAGTGGACGCGTTGAGGAGCTCGGGCACACGATGCGCTACAGCCATGGTGGGGATTGAGGCGGCGCACACTTGGGGACTGCAGCCATGGTGGGGCAGGGCGGCGCCAGGCCGCAGCCATGCTCGATTGTCCTTCCGTGCGGCGGCCGGCCGATCTCTGCCCCTGTGCGCTTCCTCCTACAATTCCAATCTTCTCCGCCACTTAGATCAAAGCCACCGCCCACCATGTCCGACTCAAGCGCTCCGTCGCGAGGGGCCGGCGGTGCCTGCTCGTGGATCTCGCCCAACCATCGAGCAACATAATTTCGGGTGAGGAGGTCGATGACCACGAGGTCATCCAGATCAAGCAGCCCGGTTGTGGCTGTCTCCGTGCTCCAATACGAGTTTGAGGCCGGAATTGGATAGCTTTGTGCAAGAATTTGAGGTTGGACCTGATGGTCGTGCAGTACTCTGGACGACCATGCTACTGAATGAAATCAGATAACCAAAGTTTTTTTTTGGCGTGGGATGACCAGATTTTTTTTTTTTTTGAAAGGAAATACGTATATTAATTCAGATACAGATGTAGTACAGCATACGTACACACAGAGATACGGTCCAGTAGAATACGTAGACCTGTACAAACTGCAGGAAGACCCCAGAAAGAAACCAAAATTACAAAGGGAACCTCAGGGCCAACCGCACCACCAGAACTCGTCCGCCGCTCGCCGCCGACGCCGAAGCACCGCCAGAGAGAGGGACAAAAACCACCATGCCCGAGGAAGAGGAAGCTCCATCGCCATACGGCTTTGTGAACCACGAGAAGGAGCATGAAAGCCCACCTATCGCTGTGGCACGCGGGTCGGGGTCTCGCCCCAAGCTCACCCTCCACCTCCAAATCCGGCCTCCCCGGTCGACGCCGTCGAGGGGCAGCACCAGATCTGCCTGCCGCCAACCGCACACCCTGCACGGACCAAGACAACCACCAGTCCGCCGCTCGCCGCAGCAGACAAGCGGCCCAAGCTCCATCATCACCACCACCTTCTTCCTGACGACGCCGGAGAAGACGCCGAGCAGACGCGGACGAAGAAGGGGACCAAAAGTCCATAACAAGGTCGCCGCCGCATCGACGACCTCGCCTAGACATAGTAGCTCCGAGTCTCCGCGACCTCACCGGACGGCGACGCCAAGACAGAGACCCAGAGAGATCCGTCCGCAGCGGCGATGCCGAACGCATCCCACCACGAAACCCTAACAAACTAGCTAAAAACAGCCTAGTTGTACACAGATCCGACCGGCAAATCAACTCCCCACCCCTTTCCGACGGCACCGAGGCCGACGGAGAAGAGGAAGGTGGCCGATTTGCCGGCGGAAAGCGGAGTCGCCCTCCGGTCGCCTCTCTTCTTACTGTGGAAAGAGATAGGGGAGGGGAGGGTAATGGGGGATGACCAGATTATGATTTGAGCAGTGAGAAAACAACACTGGTAGGCTGGACAAGGGTGTATAAGACCAGATGCTACGGTACGAGCGGCCCGTGTGTACTTTTCATGTGTCTACCTAATATAATTTCATTGTTGTTTGCTATTTGCAAAACTGTTTTACCGTGTGAGCTAGCTACAACATGTAGTGATACCCAATCTCGGATTTCATATCTTAAAATGAAACGTGGAAATGTGAGCCTAATTGTTGTTACACTATAGTTTGAGAAGATAATTTTATTTGTGATCTTTCTGTCTAATTTAACAAAAAATATCATGTCATGATTCCATTGTAAATTCAAAAGTTTTTCATGGGTATGATGTTTCGTACTTCTGGAAATCATGTTGCAAAAAAAAATATTGGATGCTAAGTGCTCTTTTTTCTTTTCTTCCGAAATGATTGTAGCATAGTGGAACAAGTAAATGGAAAAAAAAAATCTGAAGCAAAACTGTACCATATATCAAATGAATTGATCCGATATAATTGTCAGAGGAAACGATAAGCTCACGTTCAACTAAATATGATCTAACATCTTAACCAAACTAAATATGCTTGTTGCCACTACCTTTTCTCTTCTCTGTGCCTACTTAAAAAAGATTGGTTCCACCAGTAGTGGAATTCCCAATGATTCAGCAAATATTCAATAAAAATCAACCCGTAGCAACGCACGGGCATGTTTTGCTAGTATATATATATATATATATATAATAGGACTCCTCTTTCGTACTCCTAGGGGTACATACTCCCATGCTTTAACGGGTTGTTATATCCATTAGCTAACTAATCCATCACGGTAACAGATTGTTTTTTTATATGCGTTGCATGCATGCATGCAAAGGCTAACTATACTTCCAAAGATAAGGGATCGCCCAGCCAAGTAAGTTTATGTTTTTGTATACACGTGAACGGAACCTTTAACAATCCGAACATACTGCTAGGCAATATACTTGCTTACAATTTAAATACATATTATTTTGCTGCAAGAAAATATAGGTATATACCTTTGGTATACTGCTTAATTAGGATCCAATAGATTATGTACTGCTTGACAGTTAAAGAGGTATGCCGTGCCTGTCAATTTATTAATGGGTATAAACTGCTTATTCCGAAAGAGTACATACTGATTGATAACTGAAGAAGTATGTACTAATTTTTTTTTGCGGGAAGAAGTATGTACTACCTGCCGACTTAAGAGGTACATACTACTTATTTTTCAAACAGTATATACTGCATTGCAATCAAATGAGTATATTCATGATTTTCCAAAGGAGTATATACTGCCTTTTGAGAGAAGTATATACTGTGCGTCCTTTTTAAAAGAGTATATAACCTATGTACTGCCATTTTTCTAAAGAGCATATACTGAAAAATTCCTAAGCAGTACTGATTTTTCTAAGGGTTTTTGAAGGGGTATATACGGATTTTAATGAGTATATACTCAAATTTTTATGGTTTATATGCTGATTTCTGTAGGAGTACACAGCGATTTTTAAAGGTATATACTACAAATCGAAAGAGTATATACTATTTACTTTAAATTTTTTTTGTATGAAGGAGTATATACAGGAACGATCCAAAAAATTATATGCTGCCTAAAAAATGTAGATGTATATTCTCTACGTAAAGATATAGACATTGATTCGGGCATGTTGTGTATCTGAGCTAGCTAGTTGGCAAATCTATCGGAGCAAGAACGATCAGGTCGTTCCATGCGAACAAGCTTTACTACAGATCATCATCAGCCAGAGACGTAAATCATTCAGTCTAATCCTACTCAGCTTCATGCGCCGACGTGTGCATCTGATCGCATCTTTGTCTCCGCCGTCAAGCCGCAGGAGGCCACATCATATCACATCTCATCCGACTCATCCCCGTTGTCGAGCCACCACCGTATGCCGGCCCGTATGGCGTATCATCTTCGTCGTCCAACGGCCGCCATCCGCATGCATCTTGTCTCCGTGGTTGAGCTGGGCGGCTGTAACAATCGAGAGTAGGAATAGATGAATACAGAGAATTAACATCAAAGTTTGCGATCGGGAACTACAAACCTGCTACCAAGTGCGACGACGGTCAAAAACGCATGGAGTCTCCGTCGTCACCGAGTCGGCTCCGGCAGTACGCCTTACGCCGCCGAGCGCCCGAGCCGTCATGGGCCGCATGTCGATGCCGTCGTCGGCCGCTGGTCGTCGCCGTCCTAGAATGAATGAAAAGACCACCCCGATTGATCTCTCGAGATGCCGACGGTCACCGGATAAGGTCCCGAGATATTTTTGTTGCCATCATCCATGGCGTGGTATTAATATGTGGGGAACAATGCGCATCCCAAATCCCTATTTTCCCGTAACAAACTTTTAAACCAATCGTGATCCATGCAAAGAGATAATGCCGATAATTAATTAAATAAAATAAATTGTCAGCGGGTATGCATGCTGCCACCCGGGTAGCACATGTCCATGTGTGATTTGGTGGTGGGAGTACGTACTCTTAGGTGTATAGAACCATTTTCCTATATATATATATATATATATATATATATATATATATATATATATATAATAATAAAAGAAATAAGGCTTCTTTGGTTCGTCCGTCGTTTTTTTACCGTTTTGCCCTCCCACCAAATCACATATTACGTCAAAGTGCCACCCTACCGGTTCGTTCTTTTTCCGGGGGAAACAGAGCAGCCTTCATCAGCATCGCATCCCCATCCCGTTCAAGCAGAGGAACCAGAGGCGCCGTCCACTACACCAGCGATCCCTTTCCGTGCCGGCCAGAACAGATCGTTCCTGCTACTGGCGAGGTCCAATCCCCCGTTCCGCTCGGAACCGAATAGCGCCGCCCTCTCGGGCACGGTCCGCTTACCTAGGTTGGCGATGCTCTGCCCCGCGTACCTAGGTCTCCACCACACTTGCGCCTGAGCAGGATAGAGGAGGAGGTGAAGTCAATGGCGGAGGGGAAGCTACAGCTGCTTCTGCGGTCGTTCGTGGAGGTGCCGAGGGACTCCCACTTCCATATCCAGCATCTCCCTTCGGGTCTTACGCAGGATGCGGCAGCCGGAGGACCCGCTGCGCCCGCAGCTGGCCCTCGGGGACTTCGTGCTCGACCTCGACATCGGACTCTTTGACGGGCCCGTCCTCCTCGGATCCCCATGTCTCCGCGAGGTATACTTGCTCTGCGCAATCTGAGATGGCTGCCGATCTGAAGGTTGGGATGAGCTTAATTCTTAGTATTGCTACTGATTACTAGCCCAACGATTATTATTTGGGGAATTAGCACGGAAGTAGTAACCATACTTTAATACTTTCCCAGTAATTAAGTGGGGGGTTTAATTAATTTGTGGTTAATGGCTGTTGTGCGTGTGCAGGAAACGCTCAACATGTTTTTGGGGATTGGGGCGTCCAGCGTGGATGGAGGCGCGCGCCACGCTCTAGAAAATCGTCTCAAGTAGATTCTCCTACAGCCTTCCACCCTCCTGTGAGTGTATCAACGTGAGACCAATTCGTATTCGTGATCAAAATTCTGTAAAGCTTTGTCTCTGATTTCTGTCCTTTGGTACAGGGAGAGGAGAAAGAGGAGACCACTATTGTTATTCCTTCTAGCAAAGGAAAATACGAGAACAGCACTCAGTTCTTATTCTTTAATTTATCTTCAGAAATTTGCTCATCCAGTTTCTAACTAAACGTGTGTGTTTGTGTGATATTAGAGTAGTGACAAGCTCCCAGCCATGCACACTAAAGGGCCATAGGCTTAACAAGCCATGTTATCATGTTTACATAGTTAATATGCATGGCCGAATCTCTCAAGTTCACTATCCAATTGGCATATCTCCTTACTTAGTCAGTCAGCAAATTATAAAATATAAGCTGATTGCAGAATTGTAGCTACCATGCAGAAACGAACATTCTGGACCAACAACGAAGCTAAACTAGCATGGAGAAGATAGAGGTGCAGGACGGGAAGTGTAGCTTGAGGTTACGCCAAGAATGCCTCATGCTCTGTCCGTGGTCAAGTACCCGAGGAGGAATAAGACTGGCACCACCCACAACGGCCGCCGTAGTTTGCATCGACAACAAGATCAGATGTTGCTCCTCAGTCTGCTGGACTTATGTCGCAATCGTCCTCAATCTGCTCCCAGTGGGCGCTGGACGTCAAGGACGCCGGGTACCGTCTCCTCGGGTCTCCACCGCGTCGCCGGCTGGCCTTGCTTGCGGCCCTGGCGATTATTTGGGTTCAAGACGATATTGCGGGGGTTTTTTTTTTTTTGAGAAAACGACGATGGAGCAGTTTTTGAGATGGCTAGCCTGTTGGCTGACGCCGCGGTGTCGCTGGTCCTGTGTGAGTATGGAGCGGAAGCGCAACAGTCTGAAGCCATATAAAACCTGACGCTCAGGGACACAAAGAACTACCAGCCGAACTTTTCTCTGATTGCATGATTTGTACATGTCATGCATGCATGCGTTTATTGCAATACTTCTGGGATCATTTTAAGATGACAGTTTCATGCATAGGGATTTACACTGGTAGCTGCAAGAAACATTATAGTTTTGATTAATGCTATATAAAAGGTTAGCTAACACTCGGGTGAATTTGCTCAACAATTTCCTTCGCGAAGCTAATTCATGAAAAGGGGCTTATTCACTACGGGAAAAAAGATCGCTGCCGTGCGAGGCTTCGTTGCCGTGCGCCGTTGTCCCCCTTTGCCGTGCGGCGTTCTATGCCGTGTACCTAACGCACAGCAACGACAGATTTGCCGTGCAGACGTACGCAGACGCACGGCAAAGAATAGTAGACGGCAAAGAGTACGAAAAGCGCACGGCAAAGAAAATGTCGCACGGCAAAGATTCGAAGAGGCGCACGGCAAAGAAACCTGCACGGCAAAGAAGCCACAGAGGCGCACGGCAAAGAAAACCGCACGGCAAAGAATCCTTTGCCGTGCGCCTTAACTGGACTTGCACGGCAAAGAGGGCATTTTTGTTTCTTTTCCTTCTATTGTATTTTTATTAGTACTTATTTTTGTTTTTAAATAAGTTTTTACTTTTGTAGACTATTTGTTAGTGTTACTTGATACAAGTAATCTACATCTTCATCGACCCCCCCCCCCCCCACATATCAGGGTTTCGAAGCAAAACAAGCTTCGGCCAATCTCCTAAGTGTTATCGCCCCCACATATTAGGGTTTCCAAAAACAACTTCGGAACGAAACAAAACGCCTGGAGAAAGAGGAACAACATATGAATAAAACATAGGTGGGCACACACACAACACTCAACATAGGTACTCAACATAGATGAGAACACACACAGTACTCAAAATAGGTACTCAAACTAACTACGACCAGGTCCTAAGCCACGCGGTGCTGAGCCGCGGACGCTCTGCTTCCAAAGAGCCGGAACCATGAGAGACTCGCTCGCGTCATAAGGATTCTGAAGTAGCGACCAACGCCTGCTACTTGGATTATTGAACAAATACATGTAGCGAAGGACGTGCTCGTCCTCCTCCCTAATACGGCGACGTACCACCTCCTCGGGGGCCGGCGCTCTGAACACATTCCGTGGCCAATACCACCAAAGAAGATCCGGATCGACGATGCGACCTGGATCCCTCACCAAGGTCCCCGCCCCGGAAGGTAGCCTCTCCCAGTGCCAGCCCGGCGGATGCCAGTCCCGGACATCGCCATCCGGGTTGATCAGAAGGGGCATCGGAAAGGCTGGCGCGGAGGAGAAGCAGCGCGTGGAGGAGAGACGGCGGCGCGTGGAGGAGGGCGACGGGTTGGCTCGAACCGGGGACGAGGTCGTGGGTATTTATGCCCAGTTNTCAGGAAACATCCTCAATCCGTTTATATCAAAATCATGCATACACTACGGGAAAAAAGCTCGCTGCCATGCGAGGCTTCGTTGCCGTGCGCCGTTGTGGCCCTTGCCGTGCGGCGTTCGATGCCGTGCACCTAACGCACGGCAACGACAGGTTTGCCGTGCACAAGTACGCAGACGCACGGCAAAGATAGTAGACGGCAAGAGTAAGAAAAGCGCACGGCAAAGAATGTCGCACGGCAAAGATTCGAAGAGGCGCACTGAAAGAAACCTGCACGGCATAGAACCAACCGAGGCGCACGGCAAAGAATTCTTTGTCGTGCGCCTTAACTGGACTTGCAACGGCAAAGAGGGCATTTTTGTTTCTTTTCCTTTTATTGTATTTTTATTAGTACTATTTTTGTTTTTAAATAAGTTTTACTTTTGTAGACTATTTGTTAGTGTTACTTGCTACAATGTGTATAATGTATACAAATACAACAAGTAATCTACATCTTCATCGACCCCGCCCCCCCCCCCCCCCCCCCCCCCCACACTATCAGGGTTTGGAAGCAAAACAAGCTTCGGCCAATCTGCTAGTGTTATCGCCCCCACATATTAGGGTTTCCAAAAAACTTGGAGAAAGAGGAACAACATATGAATAAAACATAGGTGGGCACACACACACAACACTCAACATAGGTACTCAACATAGATGAGAACACCACAGTACTCAACATAGGTACTCAAACTAACTACGACCAGGTCCTAAGCCGCGCGGTGCTGAGCCGCGGACGCTCTGCTTCCAAAGAGCCGGAACCATGAGAGACTCGCTCGCGTCATAAGGATTCTGAAGTAGCGACCAACGCCTGCTACTTGGATTATTGAACAAATACATGTAGCGAAGGACGTGCTCGTCCTCCTCCCTGATACGGCGACGTAACACCTCCTCGGGGCCGGCGCTCTGAAACATTCCGTGGCCAATACCACCAAAGAAGATCCGGATCGACGATGCGACCTGGATCCCTCACCAAGGTCCCCGCCCCGGAAGGTAGCCTCTCCCAGTGCCAGCCCGGCGGATGCCAGTCCCGGACATCGCCATCCGGGTTGATCAAAAGGGGCATCGGAAAGGCTGGCGCGGAGGAGAAGCAGCGCGTGGAGGAGAGACGGCGGCGCGTGGAGGAGGGCGACGGGTTGGCTCGTTGTGTGATGTTCGCTGGAGGGACGTCGCTATTTATAGGCGATTAGAAGGTGTTGAGGTGGGACTGTAGATCAAACAGCTCACAAGCCCACAAAAGAAACACACCCCTGATCCAACGGCTCACAAGCGCTCTAAAGAAACACACGATCCGTGTGTCCGGCAAAGAGACGACGCACGGCAAAGATAGCGGCGCATGGCAAAGATAGCGGATGACGCACTGCAAAGAAGCAGGGACGGCAGCCTGTGGGCCCCCGGCGGTCTACCCCCCTAGATTTCTCCGCGCGAGGTTCCACCAACATACTTTTTCATAGGTTTGTTGCGGGCGCACGGCAAAGGCAGGAATTTTGGGAAAACTGTTTTAGGTCTACGACACATCATTTTAGAAAACCCTCCCAGGGGCCCCGTTTTGGCCAGATGACAATTTAAACGAAGTCAGAAAGTCCCCGCGACTTCGCGTGACGTCATTTTATGTGTCCTAGTAACCACTCCAAAAGTCGGAATTGGGATACGGCAGTTATTTTAGAAAACCCTTCACGAACAGGGCTATCACGTCCGGAGTTCTATAACTTCTATGGGAAATGAGTAGGAACGGCCTATGACACGCATAGTTTGTCGGAACGAGGCCATATTGGCACGTGTGTGGTCCCTGGGATGGGAAGCAAGACCCCGGTCGCGGATTTCCAATCCGACCATCGGGCGACGGTATTTTCATTTTCGGGGTGTCGAAATGGCTTTTTTTTGTGAAGCAGCTACAAGGAACAAGTTAGGTGATAGCGCGAGACCTCCGCGCAGTGGTAGGAGACCGCCTACGTACCACCTATCACATGCCATATGCGCGCGCTAGCCATCTAGGAATCCCTGCGGCTTCCTGCGGTGTCCCGCCGAATCCGTTGGAAACTGACCGGATTTGAACTAGGGGTACACTTTTCGCCGCTCAAAAAATTCCAAGAATTTTTTTTAGGTCTAGGACACATCATTTTATGTGCTACGTTTTGTCGGTTTAGCACGTTGGCTAATGGGTGCACCCGCGCCCGGTAGAGCTCTCTCGGGGCCTGTTTTGGCCTGATGGCAAACTGAATGTCATATTTAGATTCCTCTATTTTTTAGGTTCAAAACATAATATGAATATTATATTTGGATTCTTATCATTTTTCTGATCAATTTAGACATATTATTTATCGAATTCCGATTTACGGATTTAAAGATATTAAGTATTCCATATTAAATAAAAAGATAAAAAAATAAAATCATTTATTGTTATTTGAATTCATATTATTATTACTTTTATATTAATTGTTGTTTACTTAAGTAATTATTCGGAAGTCAAAAATAAAGACGTGTGACATCACGGTCTAAGGGTTAATAGGATTGATATGGTAATATTGTCAGTAAGGTGTCATTTCTTTCATGGAAGCTCGTCCGAATGGAACCGAGATGTTAAGCGTGCTGAGGCTGGAGTAGTGTGAGGATGGGTGACTGACCGGGAAATTTAACCCTGAGTGTAATTTGATCTAAGATTAAGTACTTAGAGTTAAAAGTGTCTACTCTGAAAAAAGAAAAAAAGAAAAAATAAAATAAATAAAAAATTTTGAAAAAAAAAGAAAAAGCTATGCCGACGGCTGCCCTCGGCGTAGTAAAAAAATAAAATTAAAATTTGAAAAAAAAATTCGAACTTTTTTTTGAAAAATGAAAATTTGAATTTTTTTAAATACTATGCCGACGGTTTTGCCGTCGGCGTAGCAGGCTACGCCGAGGGTCGGGCTATGCCGACGGCCCATGTGGCTACGCCGAGGGAGGTCTATGCCGAGGGACTACGCCGAGGGCTGCCCTCGGCCTAGCCTACGCCGACGGCCAAACGTGGCTACGCCGAGAGCAGCTGTCCGTCGGCATCTTCAGCCATTCCCGTAGTGCCGAGATGAAGTGATATTGGATAATCATTATCCGGGGAATCGGATCCCCAATCTATCACACAAGGAGCCCCGTGACACCGTGCGCCACGCCTTGTGTGAAGCTGCAGGTGCTCGCCGCGGCCGGCCGCTTGTCCAATCCAAAAGTAGCAGGTGTTCCACCCTCCAAAAAGTCGCCACGCACAAACGGGATCAGACCAGCCCCGGCGTGCATTCGGCTGCACGCTGCTCTCTCAACTTTCGTTAACTGAATGTATTGCTTGCTGAAAAAATAGTATAGGCAATTTTTTTGGAAAAATCAGCCTGCCGGTTTGACTTGTCCGTTTCGATAGCTGTCGGCCAATTACACACGCGAACGAGATTGCAAACTAATTTGCCATATTTGACACCTCGCGGTGGAGGAGGTAATTAAAAACCAACTCCAGCTTGTCTATATAATGTGTACTAGAAGGAGTGGGCGCGCGTTGCTGGCGCCGCCTGGTGATCGCAATGTTGAATCTCTGGCGTTTTTTCTTCAGTGCGTTAATAGAACAGGTTTTTATTTAGTTTTTTTTTTTTTGAACAGGAGAAGGTCCAAAAAGTGCCTAGGAGCTTCCGTTACGCTCACCCGCTGCTCATCTCGCGTAAATGTAAATGTAAAGAGTGAATAAGCTGAAGGAGCCGTCGCGCGTTGCTAGCGCCCGGTTGTCCTACCTGCGTTTAAGTCTTTGGTGTAATGGGTACGTGGCTGGTGGGCATTATTTGCAGGGTGAAACTTCAGAGGGAAGGCAGTCAAAGATATCTATCTTTATAACTGACAGAAAAAAATCTTTAGGGCAGATAGGTGGCTATGGTAGTATTGTACATGACAATATATTCATTTCTAATTATATTACTTACGTATTTATAGAGAGAACAGAAGTTGCACAGTGTAGACCGTGTAAGTAAATATATCATCTACGATAAACGGAGGAAGAACGTGATATGTCGTTACAGTTGCAGTGTGAGCTTAATTGCACCAGTAGCTAATCCATACCTAACAATCTGAACTCCAACAAGTAGCCTATCATAGCAATACGAAGCAAATCAGTTTAAGAATGAATCGAAACAGTTACCTTTTGGTTCTGAAATCCCTGACAAAACCCGCACTTATCTGCAGGCCTGTCAGCTCGTCTACATCCCGCGACAGATGATCCTGCAGAGGATCACCTCTACGCTGAGTCTCAAGATCGGTTCCATCTTCACCAGAGAATTGCTTAACCCTGCACAATAATGCCCCCCGCAAAGTCCTGCTGTGCTGGAATTGCTTAACGGGTCCAAAGTGAAAACGTAAATGTGTTCATTACGAGGTTAAATTCTAGCATTTGCACGGCAGAACTAACAACATGCAGGAACAAGCCCATATGACAATTGAAAGTACACCTCCCTTGCAATTTTGAGTACAAAATTTGCACGTACCAATCTGGTTGCATGAACTTTGCGAAGGTAGAGCGCTAAACATTTGAAGCATTCTCACTACTGAGTGCCTGAAAGTAAAAACGGCAGTATTAGACATTCCAACCATTGGAAGTTGGGAACGCTAATTACCTTGTCCACTATAAAGCTAGGTGCTATTACACATTCAACTGGTAAGCTCGTTGACAGAATACCTGCACACAGTGTGGAGTAGCACATAGACGACCTCTGATAGTATTTGAGTAGTTTCCCCAATTTGGTAAGCTAATTCATCCTCCCCAAATGTAACCTACAGTATACGAGGAAAAGCAGATAAGCTCACAGCTGTGAGGATGATGTTAACATGGTTTTAGTGCCACGATTTAGACAATGAATGTCACATAGTTTCGGTGCGACTATTTATCTAGCGAGTTAATATTAAGATGGTTTTAGTGCAATTGTTTAACCAACAAGTGCCAACATAGTTTCTGTGCAACTATTTAGCTAGCGAGGAGCTGATCTACCAATGGTGCTATTTTCCAGTGCAGCAAACATCAGTATATCCTTTTTACAGATGGTCTAATGTAAAGATGGCTGCATAATTTACATTATATAGCTTATTATCTATACTTGACGAGGAAGCTTCTGGGATTCACAGGAACTTGCCTTAACAACTCAGTTATCACGAGTCCGTATGTACAGCCCAGCAGCAGTATCAAGACAGGGGATCTCCTCTGAATCTCTCATAAACAGGCCACATGTAAGTCCTGCAAGAAAGACGAAACTATTAGCTTTGAGACAAAACCATAGCAAATGTAAGAGCTACATAATTGAAAAAAGAAAGATAAGATGTGATTAACCTGTTAAAGACCGATGGTCAGTATGCCATCCACACCACGATGAAACAGAACCACTTTCTTCTTTTTGTGCAGCTGTCAGGCGTTGTCATATGAGGTAAGTTAATATCGATTGTTGTAACTAAAACACTGAAAAGCTTGGTTGAATATTGTAAGGGTGAGAAAGAATTTAAGCTTTGATTCAAGTGTAATATGCCTTGCTTAAGTGATAGTCTAGTTTTCTAATGCTATTATTCTTGGTAGGCTATTTAGAGGAAGTACAGAACCACCAAAGCAAAATAAACCTGTCTAAATACTCTTAAACTCCAATGTTTCTGAAGGCTATAAGGGTACTAT
Organism: Puccinellia tenuiflora; assembly: GCA_012064385.1. NCBI lineage: Eukaryota > Viridiplantae > Streptophyta > Magnoliopsida > Poales > Poaceae > Puccinellia > Puccinellia tenuiflora. Next base: position 824,044 of record QRDG01000095.1, read on the forward strand.
CTAGAGCGAATATTCTTCACGCAGCTGGATTACCTGAATTGTCTGGGGAAATAGTAGAGCAGACGTCCCTTGTGACACCTTGAACGAGAATTGTCTGCTCAAAATTTTCACCATCATATGTTCCCACTCCGTGCTGCATTACTGAAAAACAGACATATGTTGATTCATTTGGCTAATTGGTAAACAAACTTCAAAACAAAAGCACAAGTAGAAAATCCAGAATTGATATGGAGGTCTCATTTTCCCAAGATACTTGAGGACACCAATAAAGAAAACAGACGAAGCACACAAATTCTAGGAAATAAGCAAAACAAGCCAGAAACAACGCAATCGAACCCACATCATCAACCTATGCGGAATCGGTCGAGAGGCAGCAGCAGATGCACTAGGGGATAAGCTGGAGAGGAGAGGCGCAGCGACTGTCAAAAGGCCACACTCCGCGAGGAGAGATGAGCAGCAGATGAGCGACGACGGCGCCGCCGTGCAGGGGTTGCAGACGCAGGACGCACAGGCGGACGCCATGGTCGACGCGCACCTCTTCGCGTCCTACGGCAGAGACGACCCGCACCAAATCCCCTAGAGAAGACGCCATAGCCGACGCGCACCAAATACACAGGCGGAAGCCATGACCGACGCGCACCTCTTCGCGTCCTACGGCAGAGACGACCCGCACCAAATCCCCTAGAGAAGACGCCATAGCTGACGCGCACCAAATCCCCTCCGTGTCCTACGACAGAAACGACACGCACCAACGTCCTACGGTAGAACGAACCGCAGCAAATCCCCTACAGAAGCCGCCATGGCCGACGCGCAGAAACGACACGCAGCAAATCGTGTCCTACGGCAGAAACGAAACGCAGCAAATCCCCTACAGAAGCCGCTGTGGCCGACGCGCACCGAATCCTCTCCGTGTCCTACGACAGAAACAACACTGCGAAACGGCCGTCGCCGGCGCATCCTAATCGAAGGCACAGACTGCAAGAAGGGGAAAGAGAATCAACCTGCAGACCGCCGACGCGAGCGCCGAAACGGCCGCCGCCGGCGTCAGATCCAATCCGCCGAAGAGCCCCAAATCGACGGAACGGTGGTCGGAAGCTGCAAAAGAAAAGACAAAAACGACCTGTAAGAAGAGGAACACAAGGAAACACCGGAAGAAAAAAGCAGGGAGCAAACCCTAGGATCGAACAACAGCAGCAAAGCAACGGAGCAAGCAGCACAGTATCGCGGGATCGAGCTAAAGAAGGAAGGAGAAGACACACGCAGAAGGAGAAGACCCACGCGTGCAGCATGCGGAGACGGCAAGAACAGACACACGGAGGCGCCTAGCACAGCGAGACCGACAAGCGGGGTCCAGGAACACCACGGGCCACACGAACAAAATAAGTCGCTGATCAGTGGGCCCAAAGCGTGGGTGAACCACAGGCCTGGAAATCCAGGGAGCTTAGTTATAGGAGGGATCTCTCGAGATATCTATGTTTCGTGTACAAGCTCAGGTCGGTTTCAAGGGTTGGATCGTCTAATTCAATTCAATGCGTACGTGCAGCCACCAGACGAGAAACGCCACTAATACCTAGCTATGCAGACCTTGTATAGTGGTGGATAATGGCTTGACCCCGTTCATTCATGAAATTAAGGATTATTTCACACACAGCAAATATGCAAGTACGTATGGATGGTCGAGCTCGTGGAATAACTTTGCCATCAAATTGGTATGTGAATAATGCATGGAACAATCTCTTAGATGGCTTTTTTTTTTGTTATCATCTTGCTGCATTGATAATTTTGTGGATGGCGTTTTGACTTTTGTTTTTCACACTATATGGTATCTGCCCTCTCGTAGAGAAATCCATTTGCATATGGTGGCAAGCTCTAAGAAGTACAAGAGGTTTCTTTCATGTTCTTGGGAGAAATGATTTGAGAGGGGGGGGGGGGGGGGGTTAAGTACGATATTTTCTAAAATTCATAGATCCCCAAGTATTTGAACCTAGCTTTCATCGTCGTGGAGAGAAAGACGTTACCAACAAAAGAGCGGCATAAAGAAATGTCTACCTTTCTTCTATTAACCCTAGCTTTCACATTTAATAGCTAGGAGTTGATACTTTGTCGCAATGTATGAATATGAAATGTGAAATGAATGCAATAAAGGATATTTCCTATTGGATGATTCTTCTTCTTGATTTTTGGATGTGTTACAACACATGCAAAGCCTACTGGCATGGTACTGGAGATTCTAAACGTGTCCGATGGTTTGGTAACTCACGTGACTAACACTATGATAAATGGGTTCGATGAGTTCTTAACTTCTTATACACACAAATGATAATTAACAAAACGTGTGCAATTATAAGTAAATCTTGATGAATGCAACACATTAACGGTGTACGATCTCCTCACATCGCAAAACGTGTGCAATTATAAGCAAATGTAAATTTTACGTTAACCCATTTTTGTGCCCGAGAAATCGAGAATACATCATCTATTGGAGACGCTCTTAGAGGGTGCACCGAAGTAGAGCTCGTATTACTCCATTAGGAAATCCCCAAAAAATATTGAATTGGATTTAAATAACGAGGCATATATGTGAGGGAAAAATAAACACTCTAGACGCTGCACCATGCATGCTTTGTAATTTAGTTGGGGAAGCCACCCAATTTAATTTGCGGATAAATTTATGAGTTTAAAAACAGTTTAAATTAACTCGGACGATAACATACTAAAAACTTCTGGTATTCATCGCAGAGCGGATATTCCGGTGACATGGAGAAGAAAGATACATGCGAGAGATCGATCGAGATATAGTTGAAATAACGATGTAAAATAGGTGCACTAGCTAGATCTTAATTTACCACAAAGTAGTACGTCTAGGCAAAATGTTGGGGACGATGCATGTGGTTTCACTCCGTTATGTACGCTATTCTGAGGCTTTGGATCTTGACCTTGCCACCTCTGGGCACCAATGTGATGGTCACACTTGGATCTTCCTGGGCGCCGAGATCTTGGAGGAGCTCGCTTAACGCCACCGTCATGCTTGTCTCAATCTTCATCCACTTCCCTGAGCCGTCCGCTCTAGGATGGCTCAAGGTGACGTATGTTCCGGCCAACTCCCGTCCGCCTGGTGCCACCTTCTCGTACTCCATGGCGTTGACGTACACGTCGAACTTGACGGCGTGCGTGCCGTCGGACTGGATGCCCTCGACCTCCAGCACCTCCTCCTCGCCAGCAGCCTGCCGGCGGCAGCTTGGCCGCATCACCTGCACGGTCACGGCGGCCGTGTCGAGCGACACAGGAAACCGGACAGACTTGATCGATGCTGCTTTAAATTTGTGCGTGTTGACGCCCGCGGTGACAGGTGGCTTCGCGTTGGCCCAGGGCATGCCGACGCCTTGGAACGTGTACCGGAGCTTGTCCATGTCAAGGACGTCGCGCACAGTGATGCGCACGAGCCGGGCCTCCTCGTCATAGAAGAGGAAGGAGTCGAGCCAGTCGGTGTCGGTGTAGTCGGCGTGGCCGGGGAAGCTGCGCCATGCCTCCCAGAGGCGGTCGATGTTGTTGTGGTGCGGGTAGAAGAGCGGGTCGCGGCCGGCGGAGTAGTAGGTGCCCATGTTCTCTGTGTTGGTCTTGGTAGTGTTGCCCACCCAGGTGTGCACCGTGTTGTGCGGCGACCGCTCTATCGTCCCCGACCCCGGCTTGTCGGACTGCCCGGCGCGGAAGGCCTTGCCCAGGAAGAGGGACGGTAGAGAAGCGCTGCCGATCATCTGCATATATATATAATGCATGAATGAGTCGTTGGTGTTATACGTACATTACATTACATTACATACTAGAGCATGCATGCAACACGTATGTACGTACGTACGTACCTGCGTGTACATGGTATTAAGGTTTGTCTGGATCTGCTTCTCGTCGGACAAGTTGGTCTCGATGTAGGTGAGAGGGAATGCCAGGTCCACCACCCTGGGCGGCGCGTGATTCGGGTTGCGTATGGGGTCGTAGAGCGGCGAGGAGGCGTTGTCGAACATGTAGGGCATCCTCATCCCCTCCGGCACGTCCCAGCTCCAGAATGGCAGCGCGTAGGTGGGGTCGCCAGCAGCTTGGCGGCAATGCGCTCGAAGAAGTAGAGGTAGGCGCGGTGAAAGGGAAGAAGAAACCAGGAGAAGTGGATCTGCATGGCCAGCTCCGGGTCGCCCCTCTGCCGGTACGCCCCCGTGCAGTAGGCGCAGTGGATGTTGGCCATCTGGTAGAAGCTGCGCGGGTCGTCGTGCGGCAGCGCCTTCATCGCGTGATCAGGCGCTCGTAGGTGGCCATGTCCGCCGCGTGCACGGGGCGCCGGACGCGGAGCGGCTCCGCCGGGTCTGGCAGCGTGAAGTTGATGACCTCCGACTTGGGCGTCGGCGGTCAGCAGTACAAGGGCGGGAGCGCGTTCTCCGGCATCTTCGTCTGGACGCAGCTGTGCAGGCCGTCTCCAGAGGCCCGCCGACGGCGGTCTATCTTGGTGGTGGAGGACGACAAGGGGGAGGGGGAGGGGGAGGTGGCGCAGGAGACAACGTAGGGGTCTAGGCGGGTGGCGGCGAGCAGCGCCCGCGATAGGGAGGAGCTACAATATGGTTGTTGTCGGCGGCCGGCGGGTAGCGGCCGTGTAGACGGCGGCGGCGCAGATGAGGAGCAAGCAGCTGGCTGCCAGCAGTGGAGCTCGGGATCTGCCCATGGCTAGCTAGCTTGTTGCGTCGACGTCGCAACGGCAACAAGCTGCAGGCTAGCTACGGATGCCCGTGATTCAGATCCATGATCAAAGTATATAGCAGGAACGCCTCCAACTTGCCATATCGATCAACGTGAAAAATGATTTTGCAGTTGCATGTGAAGCATACAGCTAGGACATATACATGTCAACCCAATAGTATAGGAAAAAGTACTTGGACTTTTTCCAATAGTATAGTACATGTCAACCCAACCCTAGCTAGCTAGCTCCACAGGCGTACGTGACATTCCCATGATCGATGCGCGCTAGCTACTCTCGACTCTGGAGTCTGGACTGGAACCGAGAGATCTCGAAATCACACAACGGGACTTGTCATCAACCAGAGCACGGAAACCAGCGGACTGCTCCGAGCAACTAGGCATCAACTCTAGTTCCACCAAGGTTTTTTTTTTTTTTTTTTTTTGCGAAACGTTCCACCAAGTTCCAGCACGTACGTGGCTCACCGAACATCTACTGGTTAGCGATGTGGACAATATACACCTCCCCGTACCAGTGTTGCTGGCATTGTCGAATGGCGGCCGAGAGCACCCGCACGAAGCCTTCTCCGACAAATTGTGTATTCAGATTCTCCCGCCTCAACGATTCCACAAATTTATACTTGGGTGAACAACGTGACGAATTTGGTTAATCGGTAGGAAACACCTAATGTTGACACCTTCAAAAGCCTGTAAAAGGGTGTTCCATTGTTTTGTTTTACACATCGACAATTAGCTCACAGAAAAATATGTTAATGCGCATGTTTTTTGTCATTGCATCTATATAAATTTTCAGTCAACATGAATCCAAAAAAATACATTAATCCAGAAATTAGTGATAATGCATTGATATCTTAAAACTCATTAACAATTTGTGCATGAATCGTAAAGTATTTGGACGTCTTAGATAAGTGGGGGCGATCCCCATAGTTGCGGAGTTGTATAACAACGAGATTGACAAGCACATTTGGAACACGACAGAAAATTACGTTAAAAGCACTTCCAATTAGTTGTCGAAAGTCGGAACGACATGAAGCCACACTATCTTACTTTAGACCATGGCACATTCGTACCACGTGACTCACAGTCGCCGCCATGCCTAGCATATCCTCCTTCGATATACTCTTGATGTCGCCAGACCCATTAGCCGCTTGCATGTCACCACAAACAAATTTGGGGTAGCCGCCCAGGTTCCAGAGGCCCGCCGAGTCCGATGTTGTCTATGACCCGTGGCCGGTCGGAGCTCCTCGTCGCTGGATAACATAAGAGGACACCCTGGTCGTCCTCCTTGCAGGTTTCACATGTTGGTTTACTCAGGCGGAGATGGGGTGGACAGAGGAGAGGGAAGAAATGAGTGGCATCCAGGTTTCACTCTCCTGCCACTCTGACGCCCAACCAACAATTACGTTTATTTAACTACTTGATTTTCTTTACATCAACAATTTCAGTTGAGACACAATTTGTATTGTTTGTCCGAAATAGGATAATATATGTCTACGATAGTAATAAATCAGTTAAAATGGGAAATTGACGAGCTAAGATTTGCTTTTTACACATAGTTTTTTTTTTTTTTTTTTTGAGGGGAAGTTTTCTTTTTTGTTGAGAAACATGTACACGTAGAGTTGTACAAAGCATCGGGCCACCGGCATCATGAAGTTGTTGCTGGGCCTCGCCCGGATGAGTAAGGCCCATGGGCACGCCAGCAACTGTGCCTGGATCATTAGTCCGAGGATGATAGCTTTAGGTTTTTTTTCTGTGTGACAATTTGCATTGTTTGTCGGAATCAACTGAGATGCATGCCCCTTTGTACTCCTAGCTGATCAATTTCGGTGTGGATCTGAATCAATCAGTTACCTGTCCAAGTCAATTAACCGGCAACTTGTTCATGGAATCTGACCAGATGATTACACTCCCGAAACAGGATTTCGCCCCGCTATATATTATATAGCAACCACACCGATGATACAACAGTTCGAACCAAAAGGAAAATGCTGGGCGACGACGAGGGCGACCCACACGCCGCTACCCAGCTCCCACGACGCTGAGCGACGACGAGGGCGACTTCTTCTCGCCGGACCGGCTCAAGGCGGCGCTGGCGAGGGCGCTGGTCCTCTTCTACCCTCTGGCCGGGAGGCTCGACGAGGACGCGACCGGTCGGATGCAGATCGATTGCAACGGCGAGGGCGTGCTCTTCGTCGTCGCCAGGGCGGAGTGCACCGGCGAGGACCTCTTCGGGGACTACAAGCCCTCGCCGGAGATCAGGCGCTCGTTCGTGCCGTCCGGCGACACCCTCTGCCTCGCCAAGTTCCAGGTAATCAACACATGCATGCATGACGTACTCATTCGTTCGTTAAGCACTTAGCACTGTACCAAACATCTAGCTAGCTATATTAAGTTTAGTAGTTCGTACACCGGCTGGCCGGGTAGCCTATCGATCTTGTAGTAATATGTTTTACGACTCTAGCTTAGATTTCACGGTAAACCTATTTATTTAGGATGAAGCAAAACAATTAGTACTAGCTATTAAGAAAATAGTTTTTAGTTATGCTCGAGCGTTTGAACTGAAATGGAAGATTTTTTTTAGATAAAGAGCATTTATTAATATCAAGAGGATACCAATTACACCCAGTCTCTGCAACAACGCATTGCCTAGTGGCCTTACGGATGCACACAGCCAAACCTAGATAGAAGGATTACATAAAAGAAAAAGTCCCGCTGAAGTGATCAGAACTTCGAAACAGCAGTACTAACACCACCAAGACAGCACCAGAATTCCAGCTTCTACAAAAGTGACGCCTTCATGAAGGAACAATGCATAAGCGCTGTCGCCACCCGATCATAAATCTCAGGTTTTCATCTTGAAGATAGTCCACACTCTCAAAACAATGCCTTCACCAGGTCATTGCCAGGTACAACCAATTAAGGCCAGACCTTGGATTTTCACCCTGAAAGATAGGACATAGGGCTTCTCCTGTGGAGTCGCCCCCACATACATGCCGCTGCCCCAAGTCACAGAACACCTAGCCAATTCTTCGTCGCCGCAAAGATTCAAACCCCCATTGCTAATCCTCAGATCTCGCTTTTCATGACATTCTCCGCCAGCATCATGGAACGAGAAAGCATGCTCCATGAAAATAACAGCTAGTAGAGCTCCGAAGCGCTCCCTCTGAAACCAAACGGTCAGAGAAAAATGTGGGTGCGCACGATCGAATACCATCCGATTCAGTAATCTCCAGGCATGAGTCCCCAATTGATGGAGACGTGAATTTTGAGGATACTACACTAATTACAAAATATTCAAGTATATAATAAAGGGGCTACCAAAACACAAGTGTTGGGTTTTCTTGGCATAAAAATATATAGTGTGGTTCCAAGTAGTTTACTGAGCCAATATGCTTAATAAATGTAGAAACACTTGAATGCCAAAGCGAGCCAATGTTTTATAAATTAGCAAGGCAATTTGTCGTACGTACTCACAAGCAAAATCCGCTGATCAGATGAATCCATTTTGTTTTTTGGTTTGCACGACGCAGGTGACGTTCCTCAAGTGCGGCGGCGTGGTGCTGGGAACGGCCGTCCACCACGTGCCCATGGACGGCGTCGGCTCCTTCCACTTCATCCAGACGTGGACCGGCCTCGCGCGTGGCCTCGACGTGTCCGACGCGTGCCCGTCGCCGCCATCCCACGACCGCACGGCGCTCCGGGCACGGTCGCCGCCGCGCGCCGACATGGACCATCAGACCTACCTGCCCGGCGACCCGAACCGCGTCCCCTTCGCCACCCGCCTCTACTCCGTCCCGCCCAAGCTCCTCGCGGACCTCAAGTCCCGCTGCTCCACCGGAGCATCCACCTACAGCACCCGTCGTCGCGCACCTCTGGCGCTGCCTCTGCGTCGTGCGCAGGCTGGCGCCGGGCGCCGACACCCGCCTCCTCGGGCCGGCCAACGTCCGCCACCGCGTGCGTCCGCCGCTCCCGCACCAGTTCTCCGGGAACGCCATCATACGTGCCATGGTCACCACCAAGGTGGGCGACGTCCTCGCCGGGAACGAGGCCGCCGACGTGATCAGGAGATGGAGCGCGAGAAGTACGGCGTCGGCCCGCGCGGGCTGGTCATGACCAGCGGCGGAACCAGGAAATACACATAGGGGGGGGGGGCCGAATATTGATCATAACTCCAAGATGGAGAAGAATGTACGAAATATATAGGTGGTAATTATGGTTGTAGAAAAATATATAATATTATATCCCATTAAGAGTTGATAGATAATTAGACATCTATAAAAGAGGTCTCTGTTAGCAATTAAACCTTGCTAAAAAAAGATATTTTCTCAGATCTGATTCAAGACATCTATAAAAGAGGTGTCATGTAGCTAAATGTACAATTAGATGAGGACTACCTAACAATTTTTAGTTGAATGATACACGATGTCTCCGTATTGAACTCATCAATAGATTATCCATCGAGAGCCCCATTACAATTTAATCCTTGGTGTATATATCAATAAGCGATTTTTTTAGAAACCTGCCTTCAATTTTGTACTAGAATTAGATGTCTAGACCCACAAACAAATGTCAAACAAAAGAAGTATTCGGCAGATTTACGTAGTAAAAGTCTAGATCAACAAATAAGTATGTAGTACTGAAAATCAGGAGGCAGTGGAAATTTTTTTTTATCTTAGAGTGCTCCAATTTGAAGAAGAAAAAAGCTTGTGGCTGGGTCTTTGGCTGCTTGGCCGGCTGGGTGCTTGCATGCAAGAACGTAGAGAGATGAGAGAAGCTACAGAAGAAGAAAAAACACATGGAGGGCTAGCTCTTATGGGTGAATGAAAAGTCAAAAAGTCTGTTACTTCACTAAAGGGATCTTCTGTGGGCAGCTTCTACGTGTTCCACTTTACTAAAAACGAAATTTGGGAGATTGACATACCACATACGGAGAATACATAGTCATTTGCATAAATAATCTTGGGGGTAGTAATATTTTTATAGGATGTTGGGGGGAGCCGTGGCCCCTGCTGGTCCCCCCGGTTCCGCCCTTGGTCATGACGGAGTCGGACCGGTGGGTGGTGAGCTGGCTGGGCATGCCCATGTACGACGCCGACTTTGGCAGGGGCCAGCCGCGCTTCGTCTTCCCCGCCAAGCTCCACTTCAGCGGCATGGCGTTCGTCACGCAGCGCGCCGAACGCAGGGACGCCGGCATCGCCGTGCTGCTGGCGCTGGAGCCCGAGAAACTGCAGCGCTTCCAGGACGTATTCTACGAGCAACAATTCATCGTGTGCTACCATTTAATTAGCTTGTTTTGGTTTCAACATTTTGTTGTGTGTGTCTTTTTGATTACGGAGTCCATGCATATTTGGTCACAATAATAATATTGTAAGAGAAAATGGACAAGTTTCATTTATAAAAGTCCAGTACCTAAACCTTTTAGTACAAATATTCATAATTTTTTCAAGTAAACTATTTTGATATACCCATGCGCTTGCTACGGGATAGAAAAACAGCTTTTGATCCAAAAAAAAAAAACATTTGCACAACCCATTTTACCTCCAAAGTCAGTTGATCCGTGTGTTGCATTGTTTGTCTTCGACTAGTAACCTTACACGTGCAACGCACGTCTTATAAATGAACTAAGGCGCACCTCCAACGGGCTGGCGCATACGGACCAGCCCAGTCCGCTTTTGTCCGAACGGACATGGGAGGCGCTCCAACGGACTGGCGCATAGGGACAGTTGTCCGGGCGGACAGGCCATTTTTCCCCAAACGCGGACCAACTTTGGTCTGGCTTTGAGACGAGAGCTGACAAAAGATTCTGTCCGGCTGTCCGCTGTGACCTCCTCTCGTGTCCGGTCTGGCCCAGCTGCCAGCGAAACAAAAAACCCACTGCTTTCTTTTTATTTTTCTTCTCCACTCTCCACCTACCACGCCCTCTCTCTCTCTCCTCTGTCTCACCATGGTCGCCGTCCCAAGATGGCCGAGATCTCCACCTGAAGCTGCTGCTACTCCAACGCAACGGCGGGCGCGCGTCCGGCGCCGCCGTGTCGGACCTCTCCGCGGCGCCGCTCCTCCGCGACAGCTCCGACTCGGATACCTCCCTCTCCCTCGCCTCCTCCTGCTTCTCCATGTCCTCCTCGTCATCGTCCTCCGCCCACGACCACGATGACTTCCCCCGCCACTCCCTCGACTCGGTCGACCTCACCCCGAAGCCGCGCATCCGCCTCGTCCGCTCCCAACAACCCCCGCGTCACTGCCACCCGCCTCCCTCCGCGCCGCCCCGCGCCACGCACAGCTCCGTCCCGCCCCGAGCCGCCCACAGCCCCGCGCGTCGCCGCCCCGCCACCCCGCCGCCGCCTTCCGTCGCCGCCGCGGACTCCCCGCGCATGAACCGTCCACTCCAGCCTCCGCTCCCGGTCGCGTGTCATGGACCGGTCCTACTCCACGCCCGTCGTGCTCAACGTGCCCGTCTGCTCCCGGCCGTCGTTCTGGTTCTTCAAGGACAAGAAGGACGTGGCGGCGAAGGACACGGCCGCGAGGCTGCGGTCGTCGCTTGGCCGGAAGAGCACCACCCATCCTGCCGTTTGCAGAGATCGGGCTTGGGCGCCGAGGTCATGCGGGATGGCGACGCCGCCGAGGTCGCACTCGATGGAGCTTCCCCGTTGGAACCACCCCCACCCCAAACCTGAAACCTGTCCACGGTCCGCCCCCAAACAGACAAAAGCGGACCAAAATTGGTGTCCGTTTGCGCCATGCCATTGGAGGTGCCCTAATGCATTTGAAATTTGGATCAACTGTCCGTCAGAAATAGAAGAAAATTGATGATGCTCTCTCTATCTCGATCAATGGGTGTTTCCATGCATGTTTCTCAAGTTCATCTCGAAAATAACATTTACATGCTAGATATACCCCTATCAAACAATCCAAGCTAAACCTGGAAAACACATTTTTGTCAGAATTCAATACATGAAGCAAATATATGCATGTGCGTTGCTACAGGTCAATTTTATTAAATATTTGTAGTCTGTGAGGAATTTCACGATGGAAATCAGTTTCTTCTAGGTTTTTGTAGCTACTTTCAAGAATTAGGGTGACTTTGTTGTCCGATCAAGGTACCATCAAAACTGACAGGTCTTTCTTGCCGTTGTCTTCCCACTACAAAAATGTGCTAAAAGGTTGTCACAACAACATGAGGGCCGCGGTTAAGAATGCGCTAAAAAAGTAGAAATAGAGGAAACTAAAATTCCTGCCACGTGAGAAAGAAAAAAGGAAAACATGATGGGCAAGAAAAAAAATACATGTTTGGTGAGTGCCTCGTTTTTCTTCTAACCAGCTAAGTAAATCAAGATCACGAATCGGGGTGCTATCACCTTCTCCGTTGCTCCATTCTTCGACATCCGCGACGACACATCCTCTCCACGCTCGGCAGCGGAGGTGAGCGCGGTGGCTACTTAGTTTTGGGGTCGTTGTTTCCTAAGTCCTGCAAGAGAGGGGCATGCATAGGGCATACAGATGCATAATTGATTGTTTTCAATATGAAAAAAAAAACAGACTTCAATGAGTCTTCTGTTGTGTCTAATCAATGCTTACATGTATATATCACAATTCTCCGTGTTTTGTGGCTAATATATGAACATTACCTCCTGCTTAGATAAACCAAACAATGTACTCCTAATGAGCCAAGGACTAACAACAATCAGATCTGAGAACATTTACACAGTATTTTATGAAAATCCAAAGATTTTTTGTATTTGGATAGGCGAGAATGTAAGTCCAGCAAAGATTAGCAAGTACCGCGGTATGCAATAGAAAAATTGGTATAGAATGCAAAATCCAGCAGCAATGCATCAACAAGGTTGGGTATAGCATCGACACACAACTAAAAAAGGCCTTCTGCAACAACAACAATAAACATTAAAAAGGCAATGCATTAATTCTCGCCGGCGGCGCACCAAGGGCAGCAGCCAGGGGCGTCGTCGACGAGGACGCCATGGATGTCGTGGTTGTCTGGGAGGGAAGGGAAGGATCGAACAAGCGATCAATTTTTCGGTGTGTTTTCAACGATCAAGAGATCGAGGGTTTTCGGGGTTGTAGATCGATCTTTTCTCCGCGGCCAACCATCCGTCCAGGAAGCTGAACACAGGCTGCAACTATCATGCATGCATGGCCAGGCATGCTACTTGTGCTGCTTGGTACGTGTGTGCGTGCAGCTGATTACTTTCTTTTCATATTATTATCTCTTCTACAGGTACAGCCAAGAGCGTGCGCCGGCCTGACACACGGCCGGGAGAAAAGCCCGACCAAGGAGAGGCGTCCAGAGTCAGAGTCTCGTGCTGACTTTGCGTCGCGACGGTGCCCGCCGGCATGCCTGCACGCTCGGGTGGAGCTGTGAGCGAAACGGTGCGCGCTTTCTCGACCGATCCAGCATATACCTTGTGGAGAAGAAGCTTGTGCTGGCCATTGAGGTGCAGCTTGCAACCAAATCAGGATGGGAAAATGAAGATAATCATATGAGGAAAAGATGGGAAATATGCAACAAATGACTAGGAACAGAATCCTCCATAGATTCAGGGAAAAAATAAAGAACATAAGAGGAGGAAAAATCCACCAATTATATCCATGATTAGGAACGGCAAACGTTTTGCACTAAGTTTGCAAAAGGAGTTAATGGACAAGATCTGGAACAAACAGAATCTTGAAAAAATCCGCGGCCTCATGTGTGTGTGATTGCAGGAAATAAATCACGTTTAGAGAGCACTACATATATTAAAAAGATGAATCCAAAAATTCGATTTAAGTAATAATGAATATTTCTTTTGCATCTGAACAAGAACACCATGCATCTCAGTGAGAACAGGTTTTTGCTTCAGACCATGAGCAGCATAGCAATAGAAAAAGACCATTAAGAAATTTTTGATAACGAGAACGTACAACCAAACAAGAACAAAATGTCCCAGTAGACCTTCAATCCCTAAGGGGAGATAATGTGTACATAGTACAGAATGTCAAATTTGCAAGCTCTAATATCCAATGGAACACGAACGAGTAGTTTGAGAAGGCCTCCGTCCCGTCCTGGAGGTTGCATGTGCGCACCTCCTCCGTCATCTCCAAGAAAGAGGTGGCGCAGTGGAGCGGCGGGACGTAGCCACCGTTGTAGCAGAACCGGTCCGCCAGCTCGAACAACTCTGCTTCTATACAAAATCTTCTCCCGGGCTGCCATTCCCCTCATCTTCCCAGAGAAAGCGAGCACAATGTTCCGTTCATCAACCAAACTACAAAAGTGAGGAATCTGTAGTAGATACGGTGCACGACGTGCACCTTGCAACCAAATCAGGCTGGAAAGATGTGGAAATCTCTTCTCTTCTCTATCTATCTAAACTATAAAATTGCAATAAGTGATGGTTCGTTGGTAGGTCGTGATGGATTAATTTTTTTCGATCCGATGTAACGTGGGAATCAAAGAAACAACGGAAGTCGATTCCGATGTAATGTGGGAGAATCGAAGAAATAACGCAAGTGTTTCCTAATTTGATTTGAATCCTCACATCGTCACGTACGTGTAGAATTGCATGCGAGTCTACAATTGGTACGTGTGTTGCATGCGAGTCTACGATTGGTACGTGTTAGCTTAGGAGTTTGTATCCGGCCGGATTAGCTATTTGAGTTTGAGTCGGTCTCACGTGTCTTAATTAAGTTTGAAAAGGAAAGAGAGAAGCCGTAGGTTCTCACGTGTCTTAAGTTACAACTGATTCAAACTCTCAGTACATAGCTGTTCGGTATGCCTCAGCTGTTGATTTAACTGGATTAACATATCTCTCAAAAAAAATCCGGATTCGCATATTATTAACTCTTTTTGCATGCGAGGACATGCATTAGTTGGTAATTACACAGTCTTATGATTCTTATTTTTGTGATAACAACCATTTTACAGCGCATGGGCAGCAAGGCAAGTTGGCGGTGTTTGGGCGGAGGGGCGCGGAACTCCTCTGGTGCTTGACAACCATTTTAGAAATCCCCAAATCGAGAACGCTTCGCTCCTCCTCCCGCGTTGCTCTCGCGCGAGCGGCCCCGAAGGCCCCAAACCTAACCCCAAGAAAGGCCACCGTCAGGTACTCTACCACTGTCATCGCCGAAAAAGCGGCGGGTGGAGGTGGGCGGGCCCTGTTGGGCCCTCCAAGCACGGAGGCGAGACAACAGCATGTGGCGCATGGGCGGCTAGGCAAGTCAGCGGTGCTTGGCCGGAGGCGTGCAGAACTTTTCCGGTGCTTGATGTGATCCAATTCCAAGGTTGAGCCTCATGGGCGCAATGTAAGCCTTCGTCAGTGAGTTCAAGACGACGTCATTCTCTGGACCGACCAAGTCACGTCATCTATTTGCTGTATCCTTTTAGGCATTCAAGGGTGGATGGTGCATCGACAAGGAGAGTTCAGTTGTAGTTGTTGATCTTCGTAGTTGACCGGAGCCTGTTGAGACGCGGCTTTGATGTTCTTCTTAGGATATGTTCTCTTGTGTCGTAGTTGTAATGTGCGTGGCGGCTGTCTTCGGAGTAGCCCCGGTGTAGAGTTCGTTATGTGCTCGTTGTTCGCAGAGTTACAAGCATCTTGTATTTGAAATTCGGCCTTCTCGAAAGAAAAAGATAACAACCAATTTTATATCTCAATAGTAATCGGTCGATAGTAATGTAAATATTTGGATTGACTACAGATGCAAATGATTCTTGTTATGCATATATGTTATTATCTTACCATACAATTTTATAAAGGTTGAATCGAGTGAGATTTTTCTTAAATCCCACGTGATTTGGAGAAGAGCAAGTAAAAAGATTTGAGACTTGCTTTTGCATATATAACAAATCATTGACATGTAACAAGGGGAGAAGACATACGTAAAGGTAGAACAACGAAATTAACCATAAGGAATTAAGTTTCATAGAGGTCACTATTAATGCACGCGTTCAGAAAATACAAAAACCTTTACGCAAATGCTTTAAAATATCTCATATCATCCCGTTGCAACGCACGGACATTTAGCTAGTATATTATCTAAACTATAATATTGCAATAGGTGGTGATGGTACGTCTTTTTTTTACCGATTTTGCCCCTGCGAGTTAGTAAATAATACAGCCGTTGCCACCGCGAAGAGAACCTACCGGTTTGGTGTTGACTTTCCTTCGACGTCGCCGGCTGCCCGCTCACAGGAACTCTCCGCCCCCAGTTAAAAAAAAGGAACTCTACGCCCCCGCCGGCCGACGGCCCGCCCGGAGCTCCCTGCCGCCGTCCGCATCCAGCCGGCATGCCTACCAACCCCAACTTCTGCGGGAAAGCTCAGCTCCCTTCCTCTCATGAGTCTCATCCTCTGGTTCCCCCCTCCACTAGCTCTTGCGGTCTCAAACAGCTATTGATCCAGATCTCGCGAACACCGCTGATGGTGTTGTCACCAAGCCCAAACGCAAGCGCGCCCTCCCCCGACTGCGCTGCCGGCCGCCCGCACTCGCTCGCATGCTGCGGACTCTCCACCGCCAGCCGCACCCAGCCATTGTTTCTGCCGTGCGAGTTGAGATTCCTGCAGGCGTGTGTGGGACGCCAAGGCGTCACTGCAGCGAATCTGTCGCTCAAAGCTCAATCGCGGTTCTCAGCCCGGCAACCAGAAGCACACGCTGGATCGGCGCCAAGTAATCTTACCCTTTTGTATCCTATTTTATTCATACCTATGTAACGAATACTTGATCAGGATAATGAGTTACTATTAAGTTGGGATCGTACGACCTTGGTTTGTGGATATCGACAAGGCAATTCTTAATACAGTGCATGTTTGCTGAATACAATGTTTCCTCTCTGAACTTGTATGCACTGTCGGGCTTTTATTTGTGTTAAAAGTGAGAGCTACAATGCATGGTTGTTGGAAAATTATGCATATTTGCTTTGACAAAGTGATATGGTGCATGGAACAAAACGAAATTTACATCTTGCAAAAAAAATGGCTCAAGGCCTCAGACGAACAAAATAGATTGGATATCTATTTTTAGTTGTTTACCAAGCTTGAGATTTTAATTTGGACAGACATGTCCAAGTTTTTTATTCACTGAAACTGTCACTATGTTATCCCGAATTAGGTCTTTGCAATACGAAGAACAAATTTTGTTTGCACGGCTACAACAAAGTTGAGCACACATGCAGGTAGACGGGTATGAACTTGGTTCATCGTGCACTAATGTTTTTTAGGTTCATATAGAGACGATGCGCCACGAGATATAGATGTTAGTGATTTCGTAGCTATGCACGGGCCGTGCACAGATCTTGTCCTATGAAAATAAATCATCAAATTGTTTCATCAGCCCGTAGCAACGCACGGGCATTTTTGCTAGTCT
Source organism: Puccinellia tenuiflora (assembly GCA_012064385.1). Classification (NCBI taxonomy): domain Eukaryota; kingdom Viridiplantae; phylum Streptophyta; class Magnoliopsida; order Poales; family Poaceae; genus Puccinellia; species Puccinellia tenuiflora. The sequence goes on from QRDG01000095.1 coordinate 841,134, forward strand.
AAACTAAAATATTGTAACCCGTGGTGATGATATGGTGCGTCATACATAAAAGACTAATTTACCCTTAAAAATAAATAAAATTACCCACCACTGCCACGCTTAAGTTACATACCGCTTCGCTTACGTTGCCAATGCCCCGTTTCAGCGCTAAAAAATCTCACGAACAAAATCAGGCCGCCGTGGCCAGCGGCCCAGCGAAGGCGGCTGATACCGCCGCGCGCGACGAGGGATGCCGGTCTAGCTGAGCACGGGTGGAGGAGCCGAGACCGACGGCCGCGGAGGCGGACAGTGGCCTGCCTGCTCGGCGACGCCCAGCGCTAAGGAGCCGAAGTGCATGGCCTAGCTGCGCGCGCGCGGATGCAGACATTGACCTGCTCGGTGACGTCCAGGTCCAGCAGACCAGCACGAAGGAATTGGCATGGGAGGCCAGAGGCCCCGTCGCAGGCTCGGGAGGAGCCCGATCCATTCTTTGGGAAGGATTTTTTAGCAGTGTCACAAGGCACAAGGAGGCCAATGGATCTACTCAGGTGGGACGACCATGCGCAGCAGTGCAGGGCAAGAAGAGGCATCAAGATTGGATTTTTTTGGAGCAAAATCGAGATGGGGTTTGGTTGGTTGCCTCGCGTCAGAAGCTCACGGCTTTGGGTTAAAAAAGATAACTGCCAGATGGGCCCCATCTTATGCTCTACGTAGTTTATAAATCACTTTCTTTTCACATGCTGTCAAGCTTGGTTAAAAGCATTGTCAAATCTTTAGTTTGCTCTGGCACATGTTGTGCTCAGCCAATGACCTATTAAAAAATTAAATCAATTTCTAACTGTCTGATTCACCCGCGCTACTAAAAACGTACTCCCTCCGTTCCGTATTAGGTGACTTCTAAATGGATGTATCTAGACATATTTTATATCTGGATACATGCATTTGAAAATCATCTAATATGGAACGGAGGGAGTAAATGTTAACCTATGTAATTAAGGAGCTTCTGATATTTTCAAAGTTGATCGAGTGAGTAATAGGGTGGCGCATTGTCTAGCGCAGCTAGGTAAGAGTGAGTCTTCTGGCGTGCTGCGCGATTCAGTTCCGGCCTACGTGGCGGCTTTGGTCGCGAATAATTGTATAAAGATTATTACCTAAGTTAATAAAGCTCACGATTTCCCTCAAAAAAATATGTAAGGTTGTAACTGCATCTAGGCTTTGAGATACCGTCTCATGAAACGAGTGATCCAACGACCCATTGTTGTTCACCTCCAGACTCTCAATGCCTTTTTTTTTACCGTACAATCGCCGCTCCTTACATGAGGTAGGGGCCCCTTCAAGTGCGACTAATCATCATTTTTTCTGCGTGCGGGGATCATAACAGCAGTACCCCTTGTGCTGATCACTATAGCCAACGAAAATACATGACTTTTATCTCAAAGGATTTACTTTGGCCACACCGTCTTGATCAAAGAGCTCGGGTTACACAAATCTCCCTTCTTTGTGTACTGGAACAGCTACCACTTCCTTAGAACAGCACTAACTTACCGCTCTATACAAAAAAAAGCAAGAGAATAGCTCCATGACAAACCAAATAGTGAACTGCCATGAATTCAACACACGGTAGTAGTGACTCGGCTAGAGGACTACAGCAGCCGAAGCCGTGATTTGTATGGTATGTCTTGCCCTCAATGTCCGGTTGGTTGGTAAGTCACTAAATCCCTATCTCCTGTTCTAATGAAATTGTATTAATGAAATTGCATTCTTAGATTCATTAGATAAGTTGAACAAAACAAGATGGTTTCCTTTAGCAATACATCACTTCCCAACTCTCGTGCATGATGGTTATTAGACAAGAAAGAATATTTTAAACACGCCTTCTGAAATACAATGAATACACCATCATAATGCTGTATGAGAATATCCTATACGCACCATAAAGTAAATCTTAGTTAATATGAGATAATTAGTTGGCTTGAGCTTTATATGCATACAACATTGAATTATGGCTATAATTGCAATGCATTTCAAGCTAAGGGGAGTCTTAATATTTTTACATACTATGTGGTTGTATTTTTATATGCGTGGATGTATTTTGTGTGAGCAAGGAAAGGAATTTAACGGACCGTGACAACGCACGGGCACTCTGCTAGTCTATACTATAATATTGCAATAGGTGGTGATGGTACGTCCCCTTTTTACTGTTTTACCCTCCCACAAAATCACATATTACCCACCATGCCACCGATAAGTGGAAATAACGGTTCGATCGATCCCCTTCTCCAATCCCCACGACCACCAGCGCCTCCCGTCGCAGCGAAGGCGGGCTCGCCACCGCACCCATCGTCCTCCTTCGGGCACCGCACCCCCTCCTATCCTCTCACCTCCATACCCTCCCGACCTGGGCGCCACGTGGCCTTTGACGCCGAGGACGACGAGGCCGCCAAACAGATCCTCCCTGGAGGTGGTGATGTGATGGGATCCCCACTGCAATCGATCCGCGCTGCCGTCGGTGAACCTGAACGCAGCTCTGGTGCCCCCACTTGCCGATGGCGGCGGTCGTGGTGGACGGAGAAGACCTTGACGACCACGGAATCCTTTCGCAGTTGTCGCCGTTCCAGGCGTTGCTTGTGCCGCCCCAGGATCCCCGCCGCCAAGCCGGATCCGGGACTGGCCAAGCTCTCGGATGACGCTTCGCCGAGTACCAGGACCGTCCCAGCCAAGATCCACGCATCCAACTTCGTCCCGCCCTGCGTCCGGCTCCAATTTCTCCGACCCCTCTGCCTCCGGACTCATATCCAGCGACGGCACACAGTGCTCCGCAGTTTCTTGCGCGTGCCTCCATGGAGGCCGGAGCTGTCGACCTTGTGTGCGTGGTCTCAGTCGACCTCGCTCTGGTTGGCTGTGCGACGAATTCGTCGTGACCTCTCGGCGCGTGCGCGTCGAGTATGACGGCGGGAGCGGTGGCATGGATGCCGTTGGTCGTCGCGTGCTCTGTTTTTTTGCTGCAGCGGCAGTGGCCCTGGCTCAAACACTTATGTAGACCAGTAGTAGTTCATGTTCCACGGACCACAGTGTTTTGAGTATTTGACGTGCAGTGTTTTGAGTATTGCGGCTTAAGTGTTTGCTGATATGCCAAAATTACATCTGTATTCTAGGCATTTAGCTTGATCATGGCAGCATGCATGCGCCCATCAACAACTGCAGCGACGTCGTGGAAGCTGAAGTTACCCGCCATGGATCACAACTGGAATACCTGTTCTATTGTTTCTGACTGTTACAATACGATACCCCCTCTACCTCGTTGCAGACACTGGAGCCTCCAATTGGAAAATCGGCAAGACCGGAAGAGTGTTCAACAACACAGCTCCCAAGCTAGCTCAATTAGCCAAAGAACTAGCTAGGGGCGTGTAACACCTGGGTGCCGCCCTCCCCCTTGTAATCAGCGTGCTTGTAAAAGACTGTAAATCCAAACCTGATGAATGTATGATTGCTTTCCTCTAAAAAAACTAATATTTATTTGCTGGAGATAGGTGATATTTAGCTAATAAGTTTTGTTGATTTCGGTTCATACTAATTGTTTCTTTGTATTCTGTACTCCGTGTTTTGCCTTGCCTTTCCTCTAAAAAAGAAGTATATTTATTGGAGATAGGTGATATTTAGCTGATAAGTTGATTGCATCTTAAAAGATGGAAAAGGCCAAATTTGATGACATGGTTATATATGTGTTCAAATTGCACACTTTCTATATTGATAATTTCATACGGATGTCATTGTTTGTACTTTGATGCCTAAAAACAATCTAGAGTATCAGCTCATGATTTTTTAAATTATAACATCAGTATTTATGCATTCATTTCTAACTTATTGGTTGAATAGTATGATTACTTTTATTTTTGGTTATCTGAGGAACTTTAATTTTTAATTATCTGTGAAAACAGATCACAACGATTGAATCAACCATTGATCAGGATTTTGATGAACAACTTAATTTTTTTTCTGAATCTTGAGTTGGACATGATATAAGGAGAGAAGACGTCATTTGTTGCTCTACTTAGGGAGAGAATGGAGAAAGGGTGAACTGAGGCTGGGGTTAGGCATGATCGATCTATCTTGAGATATGAGTATTCTATGTGGCAACTACTATACAAGATTGTGCCATGTAAAATAAGGATCAACCCGTAGCAACGCACGGGCATATTGACTAGTACTATAATATACTCCCTCCGTTTATTTATATAAGACGTTTTAGCTTAGTAGTAGATTCATCTAGTTTGGTATGTATCTAGTCTAGTTTTAGTAAGTAGATTCATTCATCATGGTATGTATCTAGTTCAGTTTTGAAATGTCCAAAACGTCTTATATTTGTGAACATAGGGAGTATATGGGTAGAGGTGATGGTTGGTACGTCCAAAGTTTGTTGCGGCTAGCGGGATTGACTCCATAACGCGTACGCCCATAGGCTGAAATCCAATCCGGACCGTGTTGTACGCTATCGGAGCTGAAATCCTGATCATATTCATGTATGTTCCATCAGATTAAGAAAGAAAAGTAAAAAGGGCCCATTACTAAGCACGTCCGCCAGCCCATAAGGAGAAAACGAACGAACGAACATGGCCAGCCCATTGCTAGCACAGTGCCATGTTTCTAGCTGTAGGTTGCTCGTTGGCTTTGTTTCGCTCAGCTTCGGCGCATGCGGCGACTCTGGCGTGAGTACGGATATGCAAGTACGCCGGGTGCGGGTGGGCTAGCGCATGATCACGTCGGGTGTTTTTGCGTCACGAGTGGGACGTCGCCAACAGTTTCTTTTACCCGATGGCAATCTATGTAATTATCACGAAAACAAAAAGGTGTGTTGAGGTGTCAAACATTGGAACCATCTTGTCCGTTGATCATATATTGAACAGTTTAAATTTAATGTATCAACACAAATTTGCTCTTTTAATAGTAGTATAGATTCATGCTGCATATTTTTTCCTTCCTTAAGTGCATTTTTTCAACAGGGTTGAATCTTCAATCATCGAAAGGGACACTGATTTACAAAGATTTTTTATTGAATGAAAGAAGACCGTCGACCATAGGACAACCTAGGGGGACCCACAGCTGTCGCCTTGGATACCGTCTCTCGACGGGTCTTTGCCTATAAAATCCACCATGACCTAAAATCCATGCCACCCCAGAGGATTTTTTTTAGAAACTAAACAGAGCGTTGCCGCCATTCGAATATTCGGGGATTTTCAGGGTCATGTTCCGGCACCCTACCGGGACGGGGATACACGTCTAGGGCCATCTTCATCGACCGTGTTGTCTGCATACCGATGTTTGAGTAGTTCCCCCATGAGCTGCATAATTTTCAATGTCATGTTCTTCGTGAGCTACTTTACATCATCAATATCAACCTGATGTAACAAATGTTGTGTTTGTTGGGATAAGACGAATTGTCACTTTATGATCAATATGGTTTGATGCCTAGTGTCCTTTATGTTTGTTCATTATTGTTGTTATGATTATGTTATCCTTAATGATTGTGACTAGTGCACGAGTGCCATGACTTTAGATTCAAAATGCTTTATGCTTGTATGAATATAACCTAAAGTATGTCATGGAACTGTGATTATTCAAGAATGGTACTTACTCCTTCAGGCGATGGAGAGATACATACTCTATGCCCCCAAATTATCACTGATGCATAGTATCATTTTCCTTAGGCTTTACCGAGATCGTTATCGACAAATGTCATCTTCCGCGACGGTGTTGTAATTACTATATCTAACTCCTTGTGTGGGTCTTATCTATATAGTAGATCCCGGCAGTTATGTAAGACGGAAATTTTTAAATTTCTAAACGTAAGCCTACAATCAAAGGGAAAGGCTTTAATTTGAGGTTTACCTATGTTCTGTAAATGTTATTGCTTTGTAAAATGAGTAACTTAATTATCCTACGTTTTTAGTTGGCCGCGCTAAAACGGGAGGATAGGACAAAAGATGTACGAATTCTTATTACAAGTGGATACAACTATACACGGAATACATTCCTACATAACTCTTTTATGGTGCCCTATACCAGTTTCGAGGTGCCCTAAAATGCATCATCTATTGGCTATTTCAGATGCTCTAAGGATCTAAAACTGTGTACCCAATTCTACGAGGACAAGTCATGTTCACTAAGGACACACACCGTCTACTAACCTATGGACATTGACATGCAATATTGTCCACGATACTAGCTACTCATCGGAATATAGAGATAAGTAAAAAAGAAAAGTTTTGGCTCACCAAGAAACAACACGTACAGATCATATACTCTACTTTAAATGAACAAAAACGAAAAAAAGGCTCTCCCAATTTTAGGTATTGGTCTTCTGCTTCTTCATTCCTTAAATACACATCATGTGCTACTAACATGTGCTAGCTCTAGACACTCTGGTTGGTAGGACTTGAGTTACAAGGACAGATGAAGCTGTGAGCTTGTCAGCGACCAGTCCCCACCTGCCAGGGACCCAGGAGGAACAAGCGTCGACCAAGTCACACAAGACCCATCAGGGAGCTATGGGAGGCCCACACGGCAGAGGAAGATGCCGGGCTGGTTGGCGAGTGGCAACTGGGTTGTGTAGCGTGTTGTGCCTGCCTGTATATGAGCAGAGCAGTAGCTTCTATTCCCCTGTCTTGGAACTGATGGAACTGGACGGCAGTGCCGTAGAATCACGAACCAGCTCGGGGAGGTGGGGAGGAACGGGCTGGTCCCCAAATAAATTCTGTGTTCATCGCTGTTCGTGATCTGCTCTCTTACAAGTGGTAATCAGAGCCATCTTCGATCCCGATTCTGGAGATTCCCACCCACCCATACCCCACTCGATTCTCGTCTCGATCGCGAGCTGAAGCCATGGATCAGCTCTCGCCGGATTCCCGTGTGATCTACGATCTCATCAAGGCTTCGACCTCGGAGGAGTTCGACGCGAAGTTCCTGGAGTACGAGAAGAAGACGCTAGGTGCCGTGCGCAAGTTCGTCGTCGACACGGAGAAGCAGCTCAAGACGGTCACCACATCCATCGATGCTATCCGATCCGACGTCGCCAAGGATTTGGAGGCCACCAGGTCCTCCATCGACTCCGTCCGGTCGGCCGTCAACGCTGACCTGGAGTCTACGCGCAATTCCATTGGCGAGGATCTAGTCGCTGTCAAGGACACGCTAGGCTCGCAGATCGTGTCGCTCGCCTCTGCTCGGGAGCGAGTTTCGCGCCCGGATCCCGGCGCGGTAGCGGATCGTCCCTCGGCTGCGCTTCACAAGGAGCCTGGGGGCGGTGCTGCTGGCCAATCATGGCACGGCGGACAACAACAACACCGGGGAACGTTTGGTGCTTCTCACACCGCTTCCCCGGTCGGAGGTAACACTTCTGGCCGATCCTCTGTTCTGCAGTTCGATTCCAGTTCATCACATCCGCGGACTGACTGCATCTCGCCTGGGTTCCGTGCTGGCTTGCCGATCTTTGATGGCACCAACCCGAAACTCTGGCAAATTCGTTGCGAGGACTACTTCCGGAGGTCGCAAACACAGGCCGCAGTATGGGCTTCTGATGCGTCTTCGTTGTTCACGGGTTCTGCGGCGACATGGCTTGAATCGTACCTGCAGAAGACGCCATCACCCACCTGGACTGAGTTTGTGGATGCTGTGTTAGCACGATTCAACCGCAACCAGCACTCGATCCTCTGTCGCCGTTTGTTCCACATATCTCAGGTAACTACTGTGGAGGATTATGTGCAGAGATTTTCTGAGTTGGTAGATCAGATTGCTGTCTATGAGCCTGATCCGGATGTGGTTCACTACACTACCCGATTCCTAGATGGGTTGAAGCCTGCTGTGCGTGTAATGGTGGCAATTCAGCAGCCTGCGACACTAGAAATTGCTTACTCTCTGGCGTTGTTGTATGAGGAACTGGGGGAGGATGTTGGGATGCTTCCTAGCCCACCGTCGACACCGGCTGTGACACGGCGAGCACAGTTTACTCCTCAATCGCCACAACCTCCAGCCAAGTGGATCTCGCGCTCTGTCGAGGAGCGACGTGCTGCTGAGCGAAACCGTGATTCTAGTGATGACAAGTGGAACAGTCTCAAGGCATATCGGAGAGCTAAGGGTTTGTGCTTTACGTGTGGAGAAAAGTATAGCCGGGAGCACCAATGTAAAACCACCATCTCCCTGAATGTAGTCCAGGAGATGATTGACTTCATGCAGTTCTCAGAGGAAGCAGACCAGGATACTGAGACAGAAACTTCTGAACAATCTCCACCAACAACATGTCATGTCATCTCTGCAGCAGCTATGAAGCAAGGTGTTGCGGCGCCACGTACAATGCAGTTGCAAGTGCAGATCCAAGGGCATTCCTTCTTGTTCCTGGTGGACTCGGGTAGCTCAGCATGCTTCATTGATCTGCAACGGGCTAGCCTCTTGGAAGGTGCACAAGATATGGCGTCTCCGATTGCTGTGCAAGTGGCAGGTGGTGCTACACTGCAGAGTGACAGATTCTTTCCTGCCTTGCAATGGTCTGCAGATGGTGCCACGTTTGTTGACAATTTTCGCGTCCTTGATTTGGCTAGCTATGATGGTATTATAGGACTGGATTGGCTTGGCAAGTACAGCCCGATGTTGACACATTGGGACCAGGGTTGGCTTGCATTCCAGTATGAAGGTAGACAGGTTGTGTTGCATGGTGATGAACCTCGGTTGTGTACACATGCATTGGTGGAGTTGAACCTGTTCCGTGAGGCAGACAAAGTGAGCATGCCAGTGGCACCTGAGGTGCAAGGGATTCTAGATCGCTTTGCGCCTGTGTTTGAGGCACCATCAGGTTTGCCCCCACGGCGTCGGCATGATCATCGCATCCCACTGGTTCCGGGTGCGAGGCCTGTCTCAGTGCGGCCGTACAGAGTTGCACCTGAACTCAAAACGGAGATTGAGCGGCAGGTGAGGGAATTATTGGAGCAGGGTGTGATCACACATAGCAATAGTGCTTTTGGAGCTCCGGTGCTGTTAGTCAAGAAGGAGGAAAAAGCTTGGCGACTAGTATTCGACTACCGACCCCTCAATGCCTTGACAATCAAAGGAAAATACCCCTTACCTGTAATCGATGAGTTGCTCGACGAACTTGCTGGAGCTCAGTGGTTTTCAAAGCTGGACCTGCGTGCAGGGTACCACCAAATCAGGCTTGCACCAGGAGAGGAGCATAAGACAGCTTTCCAGACGCATAGTGGTCACTACGAGTTCAAGGTGATGGCATTTGGCCTCACGGGAGCCCCTGCAACGTTCCAGCATGCCATGAATGCGACGCTGGAGCCTGTCCTGCGGAAATTTGCTCTCATCTTCTTTGACGATATTCTGATATACAGCCGCACATACACTGAGCATCTCGATCATCTGGCTCAGGTGCTCTCCATTCTTCAGACGGACAAGTGGCAAGTGAAGATGTCGAAATGTGCTTTCGCTCAACAACAAGTTGCTTATCTTGGACATGTGGTGTCGTCTGCAGGAGTTTCAACAGACCCGGCTAAGATTCAAGCTATCCAAGACTGGCCAACACCTATGAATTTGAAGGAGTTGCGTGGCATTTTGGGTCTCACGGGGTACTATCGCAAGTTCATTGAGTTTTATGCATTGATCTGTCAGCCTTTGACTGCTCTTTTGAAGAAAGGTGTGCAATTCATATGGACACCTGAAGCTGAAACTGCATTCCAGGTCCTGAAACAGGCGATGATCACGGCGCCGGTCCTCGCACTGCCTGACTTTTCTGAGCAGTTTGTGATCGATACTGACGCATGTGATGTGGGCATTGGAGCTGTGCTGTCTCAGAAGGGTCACCCCGTTGCGTATGTCAGCCGTGCCTTGGGCCCAAGAAATCGTTGTCTCTCAGTATATGAGAAGGAGTATTTGGCTATTCTACTGGCAGTGCAGCAGTGGAGGCCGTACTTGCAATTGAGAGCCTTCACCATTCGCACCGATCACAAGAGCCTTACAAATTTGCAGGATCAGCGTCTTCATACAGATTGGCAACAGAAAGCACTCACCAAGCTCATGGGTTTGCAGTATACAATCCAGTACAAGAAGGGGATTCATAATGGCGCCGCTGATGCCCTCTCTAGGAAACCACCTGCTAGTTCCGAGCTATTTGCCATGTCCACGGTACAGCCAGCTTGGTTGTCGTCTGTTCAACGTAGCTATGATGAGGATGAGCAAGCGCAGGCCTTGCTGCAGCAGCTGGCTGTTAATCCAGCAGCACACCTGGGGTTTACATTGGACCAAGGCATCCTACGTCACAAGAACAGGATATGGGTTGGGAATGATGCTGCTCTCAGACAGCATATTATTTCTGCTTTCCATGATAGTCCACAAGGTGGCCACTCCGGCTTTCCAGTGACCTACAGGCGTCTAATTTCCCTGTTTAGCTGGCCTAAGATGAAGGCGATGGTGTCTGAGTACGTCAAGAGCTGCCGCACGTGCCAACAGGCTAAACCGGAGCGTTTACCGCCTGCCGGGCTGTTGCAGCCACTTCCAATTCCATCAGCACCATGGGAAGTTGCAACAATGGACTTCATCGAAGGGCTGCCGCCGTCCAGAGGTTTCAGCTGTCTGCTTGTTGTTGTTGACAAGTTGACAAAATATGCACATTTCCTTCCTCTCCGACACCCATACACAGCAAGCAAGGTTGCGGAAGTATTTGTTGACAACATCTACAAGTTGCACAGTATGCCTGCCTCGCTGGTGTCTGATCGAGACCCAGTCTTCACTAGTACCTTCTGGCAATCAGTGTTTCGTGCCACGGGTACCCAGCTGAAAATGAGCACAGCCAACCATCCAGAGACTGATGGCCAGACGGAGCGGGTCAATCAATCGATAGAGTGCTATCTCCGTTGCTTCATCAGCGCGCACCCGCACCATTGGGCGAAATGGATATCCTTATGCGAGTTCTGGTATAACACCAATTGGCACGCATCGCTGGGCAAGTCGCCATTTGAGTTGCTCTACGGCCACCAACCCAGGTACTTCGGCGTCACTGCTACTGACACAATTGCAGCTGGAGACGTGCAGGAGTGGTTGCAGGAGCGAGCCCTGATCTTGGAGTCGGTGCGGCAACACTTATTGAGGATGCAGCAGAGGATGAAGTCGCAGGCTGATAAGAACCACCGGGAGCGTTCCTTCGAGGTGGGAGATGAGGTGTTTCTTCGCTTGCAGCCGTACATTCAGTCCTCCGTGGCTCGGCGAGCGAACCACAAGCTGGCGTTCAAGTTCTTCGGGCCGTTCCGCGTCCTCGAGCGCATTGGGGCTGTGGCGTACAAGCTCGACCTGCCCTCGGCGAGCCGGGTGCACCCCGTCTTTCATGTGTCCCAGCTGAAGCCGTGCATTGGTTCCCGGCCACAGGTATCGTCGTCCCTGCCTACAGGTGATGCTATGTTCCAAGTGCCTGTGCGTGTTCTTCGTCGACGGTTGCAGAAGCGAGGAGCCCGGGCCATTCCGCAGGTGTTCGTACAATGGAGTGGGGCATCGCCTGATCAAGCGACATGGGAGGACATGGACCAGCTCCGGCAAGCGTTTCCACGGGCTCCTGCTTGGGGACAAGCAGGAATTGAAGAGGAGGGGATTGTCAGCGACCAGTCCCCACCTGCCAGGGACCCAGGAGGAACAAGCGTCGACCAAGTCACACAAGACCCATCAGGGAGCTATGGGAGGCCCACACGGCAGAGGAAGATGCCGGGCTGGTTGGCGAGTGGCAACTGGGTTGTGTAGCGTGTTGTGCCTGCCTGTATATGAGCAGAGCAGTAGCTTCTATTCCCCTGTCTTGGAACTGATGGAACTGGACGGCAGTGCCGTAGAATCACGAACCAGCTCGGGGAGGTGGGGAGGAACGGGCTGGTCCCCAAATAAATTCTGTGTTCATCGCTGTTCGTGATCTGCTCTCTTACAGAGCTTCCTGTTCTGGAGATATGCGATGTTTCGATCTGCGGACGACATGTCAGCCCATTATGTGGTGGTCTCCCTGTTGCTTTCATTGTTTAGCTCTCACGACGTGGATGGCGTGGACAATTTTATACTTCCATTTGCCTGACAACTAGCCAAACTTGCTGCAGCGATACGTGCGTACCTCTTCGATTAGTTTTTTTTTTCCCCGCCCCGAATCAGCTATACATGTTTTGGTTTTGAATATGTGCTCACATATATCCACCTTTGAATCCACAACAACACCGGTCATTATCGCATCGCTCTGAATCCGATGAAAAAATGTGGTACAAGATATGGCAGAGGCAGAATTCGGTATGTTTACATCCCTATCACTCAAGCACACTCTCGATACTAACCCATATGAATATTAACATGCAACAGCGTCCACAATATTCAGGATAATGGTCCAAATATAAATATTTGGATTTCGGGGTAAATAAAAAGAAAAGTTGTGGCTCACGAAGAACCACCAGTGCAGATCAGATACTCTCTACTTTATGCTCTAGACGCTCTGGTTCGTAGGACTTGAGCTACCAGGACAGAGGTGAGCGTCGTATTCTGGAGATCTGCAAACGTTTGGATCTGCGGCCGACATGTCAGCCCATTATGTGTTGCTTCCATTATTTAATTTAGCTCGGCGTGGATGGCGAGCAAAATTTTATACTTCCATTTGCCTGACAACTACCCAAACTGACTGCAGCCATAACTATGATCAGTCGAACGCATCTCAGTGTGATCACAAGTGGTCTGAGTCAAACACACCGATCGACCAGCGAGTCGTTCAATGGGCCAGCTCCCACTGTCTGCTGCAGGTATATATTACTAGTACTAGTAACCACCACACTTTAGTCCACATGCAACTTCGATAATTTACTTCTCTAAATGAATTCATCTGAAGTTTCCATGAACAAGTGGTTAATTTGAGCCGGCACCACAATCCTAGCTAGCTCATCCTGCAAAGACCCAGGCCCAATTGGTGTCGACTCATGGGCCTTGCTCATCCTACAAAGACCCACGGACAAATCCATACCCTCGGCCCGACGCTTTGTCCATTTCCGAAAAATCACTTTGGTGCCCGAGCACAGATGCTCCCGGTATTTTTACCACAGTAATTATAGACTGAGGGCATGGACTGATGGGTCGGTGCCCTTTCCAGTCTGGCGCACATGTAAGATGTTAGGACTCAGGAGCGTATCGCACTGCCCGTGGTGTGCCTGTGCTTGGCACGGATTCTCTGACTTAGTGTGCCGGCCTCCCCAGGGACGCTGCTCACGTCTGTCCTCACCCTCGCGTCGCCGGCTGTGACGCTGGAGCGTTCCCGGTGCTCCGACTAGGGGCAGTGAGGCCATGTGGATAATAGGCATGCTCCTCACCTTCCTCGACGAGCTCATCAGTGGCCTAGTGGAGTTTTATTCCAAGATGGCTGCACCTCAGGTTTCAAGTGGTGCGGGATATCCCGCTACACCGCTACGCCGCCCCCGCAAAATCAGCTCACGCAACTCCGCTGGGCTGACCGCAATGTATCTTGCGGGCCGATGCGGTCACGCCGCTTAGACCATTAGCCTTCCCGCAAAATGCAAAGCCCGCATCACCTCCGCCTCCCGTCTCTCTCCTCCGACCGATGGGGAAAATCCTCCCGGCGGCGGGGCTGCCGCGAACCTGACCATCAATCTCACGGGAGGCCATGAGAGCCACACTGCCGCAAGTGCTCCCTAGACTAATCCAGCTGCAGCTGATTCAGCTCCGCCATTATTCTACTCCCCACTATAATCCAGCGGCGGAGGTGCTGGACATGGACAACGGCACGGTGCGGTGCGCGGCCAACTACGCGCCGCTGACGCCCATCAGCTTCATCGAGCGCGCCGCGGCCGTCTACGGCGACCGCCCCGCGGTGGTGTACGGCGAGGCGCGGCCGACCACGTGGAGGGAGGCCAGGGAGAGGTGCGTCCGCGTGGCTGTTGCGCTTGCCGGCGTCGCCCGCGGTGAAGTGGTGAGTGCGCACCCCCGACACCCCCCATGCTCTGCTCTGGCTTCTTCCATCTCTCTCTGCTTTTGTTCGCCGTCCGCGATGACGACCGCGAGCACGCGCGCTTCTCAGAGGCAATCATGGCCGTGCTGCTCCGCCTAGACGCCGTCGCCGGGTACAACCCGGCCGTGCGGGACGCGCGGCACACCGTCAGCCGCCACGTCGTCTGCCTAGTACTAATTGCGGAAGGGGAGGCCAGGAGGAGAGGAACGTGCGGTGCAGCGTGTGAACTCTAGTACTAATTGCGGGATGATGCGGGATGACACGGGATGCCGCATTGTTCCGCATGAACGTGGCGTGTTGTTGCCGTACTGCTGCACTGTCCCGGTACTGCTGCATGTCCCGCGACTTGTGCCTAGCGGAGAGCCGCATCCCGCCCCGCTTACAACCCTAGCTGCACCGCCGTGCCCGAGCCTATTACAGCACCAACCCGCGCGACGTGTGGAACAGCTTGGAGGCGCTGCTGTGCCTACTCTGGAGACGTACTGGAGCTCATGATCGACCCAGCGACCGTGACCACCCGCACTCACCAGACGTCATCAAACGGTGGTTCAAGTGCGGCCGTCCGGCGTGCCGTGTCACTGGCGACAAGCTCCGCGGCGCCCAGGATTGCTCAGTGATGACCCACAAGTATAGGGGATCGCAACAGTCTTCGAGGGAAGTAAACCCAAATTTGAATTGTCAGTTCAGCTGCACCTGGAAATAGACTTGCTCGCAGAAGTTTAGCAGTAGCAACAGTTTTATAGCAATAGCAGTAGTGAAATAATAGCAGCAATAAAATAAAGACAGCAGCAGTAAATGTAGTAGACAGCAGGATTAAAATACTGTAGGCATAGGGATGGATGAACGGGCGTTGCATGGATAAGACAATTCATATAATAATCAAGACATGGGCATTTGCAGATAAATAAGATAAAGCATCCAAGTACTAAGTAATCATAGGCATGTGTTCCGTATATAGTCGTACGTGCTCGTAATGAGAAACTTGCACAACATCTTCTGTCCTACCAGCCCGTTTGCAGCGGGGCCTCAAGGGAAACTACTAGTAATTAAGGTGTTCCTTTTAATAGAACACCGGAGCAAAGCATTAACACTCCGGGAACACACGTGATCCTCAGCCATCCCCTCCGGTTATCCCAATTTCTGTCACTTCCGAGCCTCGGGTTCCGGACAACAATATGTGTATACAACTTGCAGATATGATCTAAAGCAATAATTATCCTCATGAATCAATAACATGTTCAGATCTGAAATCATGACACTCGGGCCCTAGTGTCAAGCATTAAGCATAACAAGTTGCAACAATGTCTAAAAGCACTAACAAAGGATACTAGGCACCATGCCCTAACAATCTCATAGCTATTACATGAATGATCTCATCCAATCCCTACCATCCCCTTCAGCCTACGGCGGGGATTACTCACACATGGATGGGGGAATCATGGATGGTTGATGGAGAGGCGTCGGTGATGATGATGGTGATGATCGCCTCCAATTCCCCGTCCCGACAGGGTGCCAGAACTGAGTTTCTGGTCCCCAAATTGGGGTTTTCGGTGGTGGTGGCGCTACGGAACTCTTCGTGGAAAACCGTTGATCCCCCTTGTGTTTTTAGGTCAAAGGCTTTAAGTAGTCGAAAGGGGGGCGCTAGGGCGTGGCCGAGTCGGCCTCACCCTATGGTGGCGTGTCCTAGGGTGGACCCGCACCGCCACGTGGTGAGGGTCCCTCATGGCCTGCCTCCGTCTCGTCTTCTGTCTCCGTGGGTCTTCTGGTGAAATAGGGACTTTGCGATATTTTCCGGGGATTTTCCCGAAAGTTGAATTTCTGCACAAAAACAAGACACCAGGGCAATTCTGCTGAATACAGCGTTAGTCCGTGTTAATTGTATTCAAAACACACAAAGTAGAGGTAAAACAACAGCAAAAGTGTTCGGAAAAGTAGATACGTTTTGGACGTATCAACTCCCCCCAAGCTTAGCTTATTGCTTGTCCTCAAGCAATTCAGTTAAGAACTGAGTGCGATAAAAGAAACTTTTACGAACACATTTGCTTCATATGATGTAAATATTCTCACTATATGATCAAGTACTTAGGCAATTCACAATGAGAAGTATGCAAATAATGCCACCTAATAGTTATGCAAGCTATGAAGAGATACCAACATACTAATAGTAAACAACATGAAACATATCTATCTGCAGGATTGCAATGCTCATAATAAGATTTGATAAGGTGGTATCTTGCTTGCCCTTATTTGATAGCAAAACATAAATGCCAGGGCACCTCTGAAGTTCAAGGGAAGACTAGAAGTAAAGATATCAAAGGTAAAAGCATCAAAGTTATACCAAAGTTAACCGCATTCTGGGACAAGCACATTTCACTAAGAATGACAGTTATGCTCTCAAGAAGGTGCTTAAAGAAAGGATGGTGACTCAACATAAAAGTAAAACATTGGCACTTCGCAGAGGGAAGCAGGGATTAAATCATGTGCTAGATATTTTTAAGTTTTGAAAACACATAGAGAGTATAAAAATAAGTTTTTGAGAGGTGTTTGTTGTTGTCAACGAATGGTAATGGCCAAAAACAATATCTCCCATGTCAAACAGACTTTCAAGAGTGGCTCCCATGAAGGACGTTATTTCTACCCGAAGGCAGATCATCCCCCTTGTTCTCTTTTGTTTACACATGCAGTTAAAAACTGGTATCATTGCTTGGCTGATTAGATCAGGGCAAAAATGTGAAGAGAATTTGAATTTAGCATTGCAATTAGTTTGGGGCTGGGCACCCCATTTGCCAGCTCTTTTTGCAAATTGGTTGGATAAGCGGATGTATATGCCACTAGTCCATTGGTGAAAGTCTGAATTGACAAGTTAAATAAAGAATAACCCACAATACTTCCTCATGAGCTATAAAACATTGACACAAATATGAGGTAAGAGCTTTTGAATAGTTTAAAGGTAGCACATGAAATATTTACTTGGAATGGCAGGAAATACCATGCATAGGAATTTATAGTGGACTCTTCGGAATAACTTGGTTTACAGGGATTTGGAAGCACGAGCAGCATTTCCGCTCAGTACAAGTGAAGGATAGCAAAAGATGGGAAGCGACAATCGAGAGAGCAGTAACCGTCATAATCATGCTTGCGACTGAACAAAATTAACAGAGGCATAAAGGTGATACAAGAACTCTGAGGCAAAGTAAATCATCAAGGCTTAATTGACTTTTGTTTTTCAGTCA
>QRDG01000095.1:865701-1046592 GCA_012064385.1 Puccinellia tenuiflora
ACATTGATTGTCCGGAAATATTGGCAGTAAGTTTGCTCTAGTATTTTTTTTTTACTTGTACAGATTTTTTTAAAGTGTGCTTCTCTTCTTTGTTTCAGCATATTATTCCTAAAAATTTAGTGGCTTCCCATGATCCAACAAATCTGCAAAACACCATGGTGTACAAGTTGTCACATGAGGTATATTGTATTCTTTTTCACATGATTTATTTCATTACGAAAAACCTACAAGTTGTTATTCCTTCAACATAGGTACCTAAAAGGGCAACAAGAGTACCTGAACCACTGCCTGAAGAGTCCCTATTTGTGACTGAGCACAGAGCCGCAATTCCAGCAAGTGGTAGGGCAAGCACTGCACTTGGTGCTTGGACAACTGCAAGAGGTAGAGCCACAGGAACTGTGCCGAGAGGTAGAGCCACAGGAACTGTGCTGAGAGCAAGAGAAGCAAACATGGGCAGAGGGAAGCAAAAACGGCGAAGAGGGCAATCTACATCACGGCCACAAGAAGAATACCAGAATGTTGAGATCAACACCACACAGGGAGCACCTGGAGAATACTCTGATTAGTTAGTGTCATTTGACAGTCCTGTTGGTATGAGAATTGTGGAAAACTTTAGCTATGCCAGTTCTCCTTTTGTTAGATTAATTTGTACTAATTGTCACGATGTGCAAAACTTTAGCAATGGTGCCGCGGCCGTCGCCGCCGACGCCCTGCCTTCGTCTGTGTGTGTGTTTTTTTTTTTTGACCTTGCCTTCGTCTGTGTTGCTACGGGAGGAGTGGAGATGACTAACGTGCTCATTTAACGGCTTCATCAGCCCTGCCGTCACGGAGTGACTAACGTGCCCAAGAATGGCAAGTTTGTGACCCGAGTTTTGCATTTTGCAACTTCGTGACCAATGTGCCCGCGTTCGGCAAGTTGGTGTACCGCGCGTGCGTTTTTCACTGGATATAATTGGTGGATTTTTCCTCCTCTTATGTTCTTTATTTTTTCCCTGAATCTATGGAGGATTCTGTTCCTAGTCATTTGTTGCATATTTCCCATCTTTTCCTCATATGATTATCTTCATTTTCCCATCCTGATTTGGTTGCAAGCTGCACCTCAATGGCCAGCACAAGCTTCTTCTCCACAAGGTATATGCTGGATCGGTCGAGAAAGCGCGCACCGTTTCGCTCACAGCTCCACCCGAGCGTGCAGGCATGCCGGCGGGCACCGTCGCGACGCAAAGTCAGCACGAGACTCTGACTCTGGACGCCTCTCCTTGGTCGGGGCTTTTCTCCCGGCCGTGTGTCAGGCCGGCGCACGCTCTTGGCTGTACCTGTAGAAGAGATAATAATATGAAAAGAAAGTAATCAGCTGCACGCACACACGTACCAAGCAGCACAAGTAGCATGCCTGGCCATGCATGCATGATAGTTGCAGCCTGTGTTCAGCTTCCTGGACGGATGGTTGGCCGCGGAGAAAAGATCGATCTACAACCCCGAAAACCCTCGATCTCTTGATCGTTGAAAACACACCGAAAAATTGATCGCTTGTTCGATCCTTCCCTTCCCTCCCAGACAACCACGACATCCATGGCGTCCTCGTCGACGACGCCCCTGGCTGCTGCCCTTGGTGCGCCGCCGGCGAGAATTAATGCATTGCCTTTTTAATGTTTATTGTTGTTGTTGCAGAAGGCCTTTTTTAGTTGTGTGTCGATGCTATACCCAACTGTGTTGATGCATTGCTGCTGGATTTTGCATTCTATACCAATTTTTCTATTGCATACCGCGGTACTTGCTAATCTTTGCTGGACTTACATTCTCGCCTATCCAAATACAAAAAATCTTTGGATTTTCATAAAATACTGTGTAAATGTTCTCAGATCTGATTGTTGTTAGTCCTTGGCTCATTAGGAGTACATTGTTTGGTTTATCTAAGCAGGAGGTAATGTTCATATATTAGCCACAAAACACGGAGAATTGTGATATATACATGTAAGCATTGATTAGACACAACAGAAGACTCATTGAAGTCTGTTTTTTTTTCATATTGAAAACAATCAATTATGCATCTGTATGCCCTATGCATGCCCCTCTCTTGCAGGACTTAGGAAACAACGACCCCAAAACTAAGTAGCCACCGCGCTCACCTCCGCTGCCGAGCGTGGAGAGGATGTGTCGTCGCGGATGTCGAAGAATGGAGCAACGGAGAAGGTGATAGCACCCCGATTCGTGATCTTGATTTACTTAGCTGGTTAGAAGAAAAACGAGGCACTCACCAAACATGTATTTTTTTCTTGCCCATCATGTTTTCCTTTTTTCTTTCTCACGTGGCAGGAATTTTAGTTTCCTCTATTTCTACTTTTTTAGCGCATTCTTAACCGCGGCCCTCATGTTGTTGTGACAACCTTTTAGCACATTTTTGTAGTGGGAAGACAACGGCAAGAAAGACCTGTCAGTTTTGATGGTACCTTGATCGGACAACAAAGTCACCCTAATTCTTGAAAGTAGCTACAAAAACCTAGAAGAAACTGATTTCCATCGTGAAATTCCTCACAGACTACAAATATTTAATAAAATTGACCTGTAGCAACGCACATGCATATATTTGCTTCATGTATTGAATTCTGACAAAAATGTGTTTTCCAGGTTTAGCTTGGATTGTTTGATAGGGGTATATCTAGCATGTAAATGTTATTTTCGAGATGAACTTGAGAAACATGCATGGAAACACCCATTGATCGAGATAGAGAGAGCATCATCAATTTTCTTCTATTTCTGACGGACAGTTGATCCAAATTTCAAATGCATTAGGGCACCTCCAATGGCATGGCGCAAACGGACACCAATTTTGGTCCGCTTTTGTCTGTTTGGGGCGGACCGTGGACAGGTTTCAGGTTTGGGGTGGGGGTGGTTCCAACGGGGAAGCTCCATCGAGTGCGACCTCGGCGGCGTCGCCATCCCGCATGACCTCGGCGCCCAAGCCCGATCTCTGCAAACGGCAGGATGGGTGGTGCTCTTCCGGCCAAGCGACGACCGCAGCCCCGCGGCCGTGTCCTTCGCCGCCACGTCCTTCTTGTCCTTGAAGAACCAGAACGACGGCCGGGAGCAGACGGGCACGTTGAGCACGACGGGCGTGGAGTAGGACCGGTCCATGACACGCGACCGGGAGCGGAGGCTGGAGTGGACGGTTCATGCGCGGGGAGTCCGCGGCGGCGACGGAAGGCGGCGGCGGGGTGGCGGGGCGGCGACGCGCGGGGCTGTGGGCGGCTCGGGGCGGGACGGAGCTGTGCGTGGCGCGGGGCGGCGCGGAGGGAGGCGGGTGGCAGTGACGCGGGGGTTGTTGGGAGCGGACGAGGCGGATGCGCGGCTTCGGGGTGAGGTCGACCGAGTCGAGGGAGTGGCGGGGGAAGTCATCGTGGTCGTGGGCGGAGGACGATGACGAGGAGGACATGGAGAAGCAGGAGGAGGCGAGGGAGAGGGAGGTATCCGAGTCGGAGCTGTCGCGGAGGAGCGGCGCCGGACGCGCGCCCGCCGTTGCGTTGGAGTAGCAGCAGCTTCAGGTGGAGATCTCGGCCATCTTGGGACGGCGACCATGGTGAGACAGAGGAGAGAGAGAGGGCGTGGTAGGTGGAGAGTGGAGAAGAAAAATAAAAAGAAAGCAGTGGGTTTTTTGTTTCGCTGGCAGCTGGGCCAGACCGGACACGAGAGGAGGTCACAGCGGACAGCCGGACAGAATCTTTTGTCAGCTCTCGTCTCAAAGCCAGACCAAAGTTGGTCCGCGTTTGGGGAAAAATGGCCTGTCCGCCCGGACAACTGTCCCTATGCGCCAGTCCGTTGGAGCGCCTCCCATGTCCGTTCGGACAAAAGCGGACTGGGCTGGTCCGTATGCGCCAGCCCGTTGGAGGTGCCTTAGTTCATTTATAAGACGTGCGTTGCACGTGTAAGGTTACTAGTCGAAGACAAACAATGCAACACATGGATCAACTGACTTTGGAGGTAAAATGGGTTGTGCAAATGTTTTTTTTTTTTTGGATCAAAAGCTGTTTTTCTATCCCGTAGCAAGCGCATGGGTATATCAAAATAGTTTACTTGAAAAAATTATGAATATTTGTACTAAAAGGTTTAGGTACTGGACTTTTATAAATGAAACTTGTCCATTTTCTCTTACAATATTATTATTGTGACCAAATATGCATGGACTCCGTAATCAAAAAGACACACACAACAAAATGTTGAAACCAAAACAAGCTAATTAAATGGTAGCACACGATGAATTGTTGCTCGTAGAATACGTCCTGGAAGCGCTGCAGTTTCTCGGGCTCCAGCGCCAGCAGCACGGCGATGCCGGCGTCCCTGCGTTCGGCGCGCTGCGTGACGAACGCCATGCCGCTGAAGTGGAGCTTGGCGGGGAAGACGAAGCGCGGCTGGCCCCTGCCAAAGTCGGCGTCGTACATGGGCATGCCCAGCCAGCTCACCACCCACCGGTCCGACTCCGTCATGACCAAGGGCGGAACCGGGGGGACCAGCAGGGGCCACGGCTCCCCCCAACATCCTATAAAAATATTACTACCCCCAAGATTATTTATGCATTCTCCGTATGTGGTATGTCAATCTCCCAAATTTCGTTTTTAGTAAAGTGGAACACGTAGAAGCTGCCTACAGAAGATCCCTTTAGTGAAGTAACAGACTTTTTGACTTTTCATTCACCCATAAGAGCTGGCCCTCCATGTGTTTTTTTCTTTTTCTGTAGCTTCTCTCATCTCTCTACGTTCTTGCATGCAAGCACCCAGCCGGCCAAGCAGCCAAAGACCCAGCCACAAGCTTTTTTCTTCTTCAATTTGGAGCACTCTAAGATAAAAAAAAAATTCCACTGCCTCCTGATTTTCAGTACTACATACTTATTTGTTGATCTAGACTTTTACTACGTAAATCTGCCGAATACTTCTTTTGTTTGACATTTGTTTGTGGGTCTAGACATCTAATTCTAGTACAAAATTGAAGGCAGATTTCTAAAAAAATCGCTTATTGATATATACACCAAGGATTAAATTGTAATGGGGCTCTCGATGGATAATCTATTGATGAGTTCAATACGGAGACATCGTGTATCATTCAACTAAAAATTGTTAGGTAGTCCTCATCTAATTGTACATTTAGCTACATGACACCTCTTTTATAGATGTCTTGAATCAGATCTGAGAAAATATCTTTTTTTAGCAAGGTTTAATTGCTAACAGAGACCTCTTTTATAGATGTCTAATTATCTATCAACTCTTAATGGGATATAATATTATATATTTTTCTACAACCATAATTACCACCTATATATTTCGTACATTCTTCTCCATCTTGGAGTTATGATCAATATTCGGCCCCCCCCCCCTATGTGTATTTCCTGGTTCCGCCGCTGGTCATGACCAGCCCGCGCGGGCCGACGCCGTACTTCTCGCGCTCCATCTCCTGATCACGTCGGCGGCCTCGTTCCCGGCGAGGACGTCGCCCACCTTGGTGGCGACCATGGCACGTACGATGGCGTTCCCGGAGAACTGGTGCGGGAGCGGCGGACGCACGCGGTGGCGGACGTTGGCCGGCCCGAGGAGGCGGGTGTCGGCGCCCGGCGCCAGCCTGCGCACGACGCAGAGGCAGCGCCAGAGGTGCGCGACGACGGGTGCTGTAGGTGGATGCTCCGGTGGAGCAGCGGGACTTGAGGTCCGCGAGGAGCTTGGGCGGGACGGAGTAGAGGCGGGTGGCGAAGGGGACGCGGTTCGGGTCGCCGGGCAGGTAGGTCTGATGGTCCATGTCGGCGCGCGGCGGCGACCGTGCCCGGAGCGCCGTGCGGTCGTGGGATGGCGGCGACGGGCACGCGTCGGACACGTCGAGGCCACGCGCGAGGCCGGTCCACGTCTGGATGAAGTGGAAGGAGCCGACGCCGTCCATGGGCACGTGGTGGACGGCCGTTCCCAGCACCACGCCGCCGCACTTGAGGAACGTCACCTGCGTCGTGCAAACCAAAAAACAAAATGGATTCATCTGATCAGCGGATTTTGCTTGTGAGTACGTACGACAAATTGCCTTGCTAATTTATAAAACATTGGCTCGCTTTGGCATTCAAGTGTTTCTACATTTATTAAGCATATTGGCTCAGTAAACTACTTGGAACCACACTATATATTTTTATGCCAAGAAAACCCAACACTTGTGTTTTGGTAGCCCCTTTATTATATACTTGAATATTTTGTAATTAGTGTAGTATCCTCAAAATTCACGTCTCCATCAATTGGGGACTCATGCCTGGAGATTACTGAATCGGATGGTATTCGATCGTGCGCACCCACATTTTTCTCTGACCGTTTGGTTTCAGAGGGAGCGCTTCGGAGCTCTACTAGCTGTTATTTTCATGGAGCATGCTTTCTCGTTTCATGATGCTGGCGGAGAATGTCATGAAAAGCGAGATCTGAGGATTAGCAATGGGGGTTTGAATCTTTGCGGCGACGAAGAATTGGCTAGGTGTTCTGTGACTTGGGGCAGCGCCATGTATGTGGGGGCGACTCCACAGGAGAAGCCCTATGTCCTATCTTTCAGGGTGAAAATCCAAGGTCTGGCCTTAATTGGTTGTACCTGGCAATGACCTGGTGAAGGCATTGTTTTGAGAGTGTGGACTATCTTCAAGATGAAACCTGAGATTTATGATCGGGTGACGACAGCGCTTGTGCATTGTTCCTTCATGAAGGCGTCACTTTTGTAGAAGCTGGAATTCTGGTGCTGTCTTGGTGGTGTTAGTACTGCTGTTTCGAAGTTCTGATCACTTCAGCGGGACTTTTTCTTTTATGTAATCCTTCTATCTAGGTTTGGCTGTGTGCATCCGTAAGGCCACTAGGCAATGCGTTGTTGCAGAGACTGGGTGTAATTGGTATCCTCTTGATATTAATAAATGCTCTTTATCTAAAAAAATCTTCCATTTCAGTTCAAACGCTCGAGCATAACTAAAAACTATTTTCTTAATAGCTAGTACTAATTGTTTTGCTTCATCCTAAATAAATAGGTTTACCGTGAAATCTAAGCTAGAGTCGTAAAACATATTACTACAAGATCGATAGGCTACCCGGCCAGCCGGTGTACGAACTACTAAACTTAATATAGCTAGCTAGATGTTTGGTACAGTGCTAAGTGCTTAACGAACGAATGAGTACGTCATGCATGCATGTGTTGATTACCTGGAACTTGGCGAGGCAGAGGGTGTCGCCGGACGGCACGAACGAGCGCCTGATCTCCGGCGAGGGCTTGTAGTCCCCGAAGAGGTCCTCGCCGGTGCACTCCGCCCTGGCGACGACGAAGAGCACGCCCTCGCCGTTGCAATCGATCTGCATCCGACCGGTCGCGTCCTCGTCGAGCCTCCCGGCCAGAGGGTAGTAGAGGACCAGCGCCCTCGCCAGCGCCGCCTTGAGCCGGTCCGGCGAGAAGAAGTCGCCCTCGTCGTCGCTCAGCGTCGTGGGAGCTGGGTAGCGGCGTGTGGGTCGCCCTCGTCGTCGCCCAGCATTTTCCTTTTGGTTCGAACTGTTGTATCATCGGTGTGGTTGCTATATAATATATAACGGGGCGAAATCCTGTTTCGGGAGTGTAATCATCTGGTCAGATTCCATGAACAAGTTGCCGGTTAATTGACTTGGACAGGTTGATTCAGATCCACACCGAAATTGATCAGCTAGGAGTACAAAGGGGCATGCATCTCAGTTGATTCCGACAAACAATTGCAAATTGTCACACAGAAAAAAAACCTAAAGCTATCATCCTCGGACTAATGATCCAGGCACAGTTGCTGGCGTGCCCATGGGCCTTACTCATCCGGGCGAGGCCCAGCAACAACTTCATGATGCCGGTGGCCCGATGCTTTGTACAACTCTACGTGTACATGTTCTCAACAAAAAAGAAAACTTCCCCTCAAAAAAAAAAAAAAAAAATGTGTAAAAAGCAAATCTTAGCTCGTCAATTTCCCATTTTAACTGATTTATTACTATCGTAGACATATATTATCCTATTTCGGACAAACAATACAAATTGTGTCTCAACTGAAATTGTTGATGTAAAGAAAATCAAGTAGTTAAATAAACGTAATTGTTGGTTGGGCGTCACAGTGGCAGGAGAGTGAAACCTGGATGCCACTCATTTCTTCCCTCTCCTCTGTCCACCCCATCTCCGCCTGAGTAAACCAACATGTGAAACCTGCAAGGAGGACGACCAGGGTGTCCTCTTATGTTATCCAGCGACGAGGAGCTCCGACCGGCCACGGGTCATAGACAACATCGGACTCGGCGGGCCTCTGGAACCTGGGCGGCTACCCCAAATTTGTTTGTGGTGACATGCAAGCGGCTAATGGGTCTGGCGACATCAAGAGTATATCGAAGGAGGATATGCTAGGCATGGCGGCGACTGTGAGTCACGTGGTACGAATGTGCCATGGTCTAAAGTAAGATAGTGTGGCTTCATGTCGTTCCGACTTTCGACAACTAATTGGAAGTGCTTTTAACGTAATTTTCTGTCGTGTTCCAAATGTGCTTGTCAATCTCGTTGTTATACAACTCCGCAACTATGGGGAT
Source organism: Puccinellia tenuiflora (assembly GCA_012064385.1). Lineage (NCBI taxonomy): Eukaryota > Viridiplantae > Streptophyta > Magnoliopsida > Poales > Poaceae > Puccinellia > Puccinellia tenuiflora. Next base: position 874,278 of record QRDG01000095.1, read on the forward strand.
CGCCCCCACTTATCTAAGACGTCCAAATACTTTACGATTCATGCACAAATTGTTAATGAGTTTTAAGATATCAATGCATTATCACTAATTTCTGGATTAATGTATTTTTTTGGATTCATGTTGACTGAAAATTTATATAGATGCAATGACAAAAAACATGCGCATTAACATATTTTTCTGTGAGCTAATTGTCGATGTGTAAAACAAAACAATGGAACACCCTTTTACAGGCTTTTGAAGGTGTCAACATTAGGTGTTTCCTACCGATTAACCAAATTCGTCACGTTGTTCACCCAAGTATAAATTTGTGGAATCGTTGAGGCGGGAGAATCTGAATACACAATTTGTCGGAGAAGGCTTCGTGCGGGTGCTCTCGGCCGGCCGCCATTCGACAATGCCAGCAACACTGGTACGGGGAGGTGTATATTGTCCACATCGCTAACCAGTAGATGTTCGGTGAGCCACGTACGTGCTGGAACTTGGTGGAACGTTTCGCAAAAAAAAAAAAAAAAAACCTTGGTGGAACTAGAGTTGATGCCTAGTTGCTCGGAGCAGTCCCGCTGGTTTCCGTGCTCTGGTTGATGACAAGTCCCGTTGTGTGATTTCGAGATCTCTCGGTTCCAGTCCAGACTCCAGAGTCGAGAGTAGCTAGCGCGCATCGATCATGGGAATGTCACGTACGCCTGTGGAGCTAGCTAGCTAGGGTTGGGTTGACATGTACTATACTATTGGAAAAAGTCCAAGTACTTTTTCCTATACTATTGGGTTGACATGTATATGTCCTAGCTGTATGCTTCACATGCAACTGCAAAATCATTTTTCACGTTGATCGATATGGCAAGTTGGAGGCGTTCCTGCTATATACTTTGATCATGGATCTGAATCACGGGCATCCGTAGCTAGCCTGCAGCTTGTTGCCGTTGCGACGTCGACGCAACAAGCTAGCTAGCCATGGGCAGATCCCGAGCTCCACTGCTGGCAGCCAGCTGCGTGCTCCTCATCTGCGCCGCCGCCGTCTACACCGGCCGCTACCCGCCGCCGGCCGCCGACAACAACCCATATTGTAGCTCCTCCCTATCGCGGGCGCTGCTCGCCGCCACCCGCCTAGACCCCTACGTTGTCTCCTGCGCCACCTCCCCCTCCCCCTCGTCGTCCTCCACCACCAAGAAGACCGCCGTCGGCGGGCCTCTGGAGACCGGCCTGCACAGCTGCGTCCAGACGAAGATGCCGGAGAACGCGCTCCCCGCCCTTGTACTGCTGCCCGCCGACGCCCAAGTCGGAGGTCATCAACTTCACGCTGCCAGACCCGGCGGAGCCCCTCCGGGTCCGGCGTCCCGTGCACGCGACGGACATGGCCACCTACGAGCGCCTGATCACGCTGATGAAGGCGCTGCCGCACGACGACCCGCGCAGCTTCTACCAGATGGCCAACATCCACTGCGCCTACTGCACGGGGGCGTACCGGCAGAGGGGCGACCCGGAGCTGGCCATGCAGATCCACTTCTCCTGGTTCTTCTTCCCCTTTCACCGCGCCTACCTCTACTTCTTCGAGCGCATTGCCGCCAAGCTGCTGGGCGACCCCACCTACGCGCTGCCATTCTGGAGCTGGGACGTGCCGGAGGGGATGAGGATGCCCTACATGTTCGACAACGCCTCCTCGCCGCTCTACGACCCCATACGCAACCCGAATCACGCGCCGCCCAGGGTGGTGGACCTGGCATTCCCTCTCACCTACATCGAGACCAACTTGTCCGACGAGAAGCAGATCCAGACAAACCTTAATACCATGTACACGCAGGTACGTACGTACGTACATACGTGTTGCATGCATGCTCTAGTATGTAATGTAATGTAATGTACGTATAACACCAACGACTCATTCATGCATTATATATATATGCAGATGATCGGCAGCGCTTCTCTACCGTCCCTCTTCCTGGGCAAGGCCTTCCGCGCCGGGCAGTCCGACAAGCCGGGGTCGGGGACGATAGAGCGGTCGCCGCACAACACGGTGCACACCTGGGTGGGCAACACTACCAAGACCAACACAGAGAACATGGGCACCTACTACTCCGCCGGCCGCGACCCGCTCTTCTACCCGCACCACAACAACATCGACCGCCTCTGGGAGGCATGGCGCAGCTTCCCCGGCCACGCCGACTACACCGACACCGACTGGCTCGACTCCTCCTTCCTCTTCTATGACGAGGAGGCCCGGCTCGTGCGCATCACTGTGCGCGACGTCCTTGACATGGACAAGCTCCGGTACACGTTCCAAGGCGTCGGCATGCCCTGGGCCAACGCGAAGCCACCTGTCACCGCGGGCGTCAACACGCACAAATTTAAAGCAGCATCGATCAAGTCTGTCCGGTTTCCTGTGTCGCTCGACACGGCCGCCGTGACCGTGCAGGTGATGCGGCCAAGCTGCCGCCGGCAGGCTGCTGGCGAGGAGGAGGTGCTGGAGGTCGAGGGCATCCAGTCCGACGGCACGCACGCCGTCAAGTTCGACGTGTACGTCAACGCCATGGAGTACGAGAAGGTGGCACCAGGCGGACGGGAGTTGGCCGGAACATACGTCACCTTGAGCCATCCTAGAGCGGACGGCTCAGGGAAGTGGATGAAGATTGAGACAAGCATGACGGTGGCGTTAAGCGAGCTCCTCCAAGATCTCGGCGCCCAGGAAGATCCAAGTGTGACCATCACATTGGTGCCCAGAGGTGGCAAGGTCAAGATCCAAAGCCTCAGAATAGCGTACATAACGGAGTGAAACCACATGCATCGTCCCCAACATTTTGCCTAGACGTACTACTTTGTGGTAAATTAAGATCTAGCTAGTGCACCTATTTTACATCGTTATTTCAACTATATCTCGATCGATCTCTCGCATGTATCTTTCTTCTCCATGTCACCGGAATATCCGCTCTGCGATGAATACCAGAAGTTTTTAGTATGTTATCGTCCGAGTTAATTTAAACTGTTTTTAAATTCATAAATTTTATCCGCAAATTAAATTGGGTGGCTTCCCCAACTAAATTACAAAGCATGCATGGTGCAGCGTCTAGAGTGTTTATTTTTCCCTCACATATATGCCTCGTTATTTAAATCCAATTCAATATTTTTTGGGGATTTCCTAATGGAGTAATACGAGCTCTACTTCGGTGCACCCTCTAAGAGCGTCTCCAATAGATGATGTATTCTCGATTTCTCGGGCACAAAAATGGGTTAACGTAAAATTTACATTTGCTTATAATTGCACACGTTTTGCGATGTGAGGAGATCGTACACCGTTAATGTGTTGCATTCATCAAGATTTACTTATAATTGCACACGTTTTGTTAATTATATTCATGTGTGTATAAGAAGTTAAGAACTCATCGAACCCATTTATCATAGTGTTAGTCACGTGAGTTACCAAACCATCGGACACGTTTAGAATCTCCAGTACCATGCCGGTAGGCTTTGCATGTGTTGTAACACATCCAAAAATCAAGAAGAAGAATCATCCAATAGGAAATATCCTTTATTGCATTCATTTCACATTTCATATTCATACATTGCGACAAAGTATCAACTCCTAGCTATATAAATGTGAAAGCTAGGGTTAATAGAAGAAAGGTAGACATTTCTTTATGCCGCTCTTTTGTTGGTAACGTCTTTCTCTCCACGACGATGAAAGCTAGGTTCAAATACTTGGGGATCTATGAATTTTAGAAAATATCGTACTTAACCCCACCCCTCAAATCATTTCTCCCAAAGAACATGAAAGAAACCTCTTGTACTTCTTAGAGCTTGCCACCATATGCAAATGGATTTCTCTACGAGAGGGCAGATACCATATAGTGTGAAAAACAAAAGTCAAAACGCCATCCACAAAATTATCAATGCAGCAAGATGATAACAAAAAAAAAAAAGCCATCTAAGAGATTGTTCCATGCATTATTCACATACCAATTTGATGGCAAAGTTATTCCACGAGCTCGACCATCCATACTTGCATATTTGCTGTGTGTGAAATAATCCTTAATTTCATGAATGAACGGGGTCAAGCCATTATCCACCACCATACAAGGTCTGCATAGCTAGGTATTAGTGGCGTTTCTCGTCTGGTGGCTGCACGTACGCATTGAATTGAATTAGACGATCCAACCCTTGAAACCGACCTGAGCTTGTACACGAAACATAGATATCTCGAGAGATCCCTCCTATAACTAAGCTCCCTGGATTTCCAGGCCTGTGGTTCACCCACGCTTTGGGCCCACTGATCAGCGACTTATTTTGTTCGTGTGGCCCGTGGTGTTCCTGGACCCGCTTGTCGGTCTCGCTGTGCTAGGCGCCTCCGTGTGTCTGTTCTTGCCGTCTCCGCATGCTGCACGCGTGGGTCTTCTCCTTCTGCGTGTGTCTTCTCCTTCCTTCTTTAGCTCGATCCCGCGATACTGTGCTGCTTGCTCCGTTGCTTTGCTGCTGTTGTTCGATCCTATGGTTTGCTCCCTGCTTTTTTCTTCCGGTGTTTCCTTGTGTTCCTCTTCTTACAGGTCGTTTTTGTCTTTTCTTTTGCAGCTTCCGACCACCGTTCCGTCGATTTGGGGCTCTTCGGCGGATTGGATCTGCGCCGGCGGCGGCCGTTTCGGCGCTCGCGTCGGCGGTCTGCAGGTTGATTCTCTTTCCCCTTCTTGCAGTCTGTGCCTTCGATTAGGATGCGCCGGCGACGGCCGTTTCGCAGTGTTGTTTCTGTCGTAGGACACGGAGAGGATTCGGTGCGCGTCGGCCACAGCGGCTTCTGTAGGGGATTTGCTGCGTTTCGTTTCTGCCGTAGGACACGATTTGCTGCGTGTCGTTTCTGCGCGTCGGCCATGGCGGCTTCTGTAGGGGATTTGCTGCGGTTCGTTTCTGCCGTAGGACGTTGGTGCGTGTCGTTTCTGTCGTAGGACACGGAGGGGATTTGGTGCGCGTCGGCTATGGCGTCTTCTCTAGGGGATTTGGTGCGGGTCGTCTCTGCCGTAGGACGCGAAGAGGTGCGCGTCGGTCATGGCTTCCGCCTGTGTATTTTGTGCGCGTCGGCTATGGCGTCTTCTCTAGGGGATTTGGTGCGGGTCGTATCTGCCGTAGGACGCGAAGAGGTGCGCGTCGGCCATGGCGTCCGCCTGTGCGTCCTGCGTCTGCAACCCCTGCACGGCGGCGCCGTCGTCGCTCATCTGCTGCTCATCTCTCCTCGCGGAGTGTGGCCTTTTGACAGTTCGCTGCGCCTCTCCTCTCCAGCTTATCCCCTATGTGCATCTGCTGCTGCTCTCGACCGATTCCGCATAGGTTGATGATGTGGGTTCGATTTGCGTTTGTTTCTGGCTTGTTTTTGCTTATTTCCTAGAATTTGTGTGCTTCGTCTGTTTTCTTTATTGGTGTCCTCAAGTATCTTTGGGAAAATGAGACCTCCATATCAATTCTGGATTTTCTACTTCTGCTTTTGTTTTGAAGTTTGGTTTACCAATTAGCCAAATGAATCAACATATGTCTGTTTTTCAGTAATGCAGCACGGAGTGGGAACATATGATGGTGAAAATTTTGAGCAGACAATTTCTCGTTCAAGGTGTCACAAGGGACGTCTGCTCTACTATTTCCCCAGACAATTCAGGTAATCCAGCTGCGTGAAGAATATTCGCTCTAGATAGCACCCTTATAGCCTTCAGAAACATTGGAGTTTAAGAGTATTTAGACAGGTTTATTTTGCTTTGGTGGTTCTGTACTTCCTCTAAATAGCCTACCAAGAATAATAGCATTAGAAAACTAGACTATCACTTAAGCAAAGGCATATTACACTTGAATCAAAGCTTAAATTCTTTCTCACCCTTACAATATTCAACCAAGCTTTTCAGTGTTTTAGTTACAACAATCGATATTAACTTACCTCATATGACAACGCCTGACAGTGCACAAAAAGAAGAAAGTGGTTCTGTTTCATCGTGGTGTGGATGGCATACTGACCATCGGTCTTTAACAGGTTAATCACATCTTATCTTTCTTTTTTCAATTATGTAGCTCTTACATTTGCTATGGTTTTGTCTCAAGCTAATAGTTTCGGTCTTTCTTGCAGGACTTACATGTGGCCTGTTTATGAGAGATTCAGAGGAGATCCCCTGTCTTGATACTGCTGCTGGGCTGTACATACGGACTCGTGATAACTGAGTTGTTAAGGCAAGTTCCTGTGAATCCCAGAAGCTTCCTCGTCAAGTATAGATAATAAGCTATATAATGTAAATTATGCAGCCATCTTTACATTAGACCATCTGTAAAAAAGGATATACTGATGTTTGCTGCACTGGAAAATAGCACCATTGGTACCAGGATCAGCTGTACTCCTCGCTAGCCAAATAGTTGCACAGAAACTATGTTGGCACTTGTTGGTTAAACAATTGCACTAAAACCATCTTAATATTAACTCGCTAGATAAATAGTCGCACCGAAACTATGTTGACATTCATTGTCTAAATCGTGGCACTAAAACCATGTTAACATCATCCTCACAGCTGTGAGCTTATCTGCTTTTCCTCGTATACTGTAGGTTACATTTGGGGAGGATGAATTAGCTTACCAAATTGGGGAAACTACTCAAATACTATCAAGAGGTCGTCTATGTGCTACTCCACACTGTGTGCAGGTATTCTGTCAACGAGCTTACCAGTTGAATGTGTAATAGCACCTAGCTTTATAGTGGACAGGTAATTAGCGTTCCCAACTTCCAATGGTTGGAATGTCTAATACTGCCGTTTTTACTTTCAGGCACTCAGTAGTGAGAATGCTTCAAATGTTTAGCGCTCTACCTTCGCAAAGTTCATGCAACCAGATTGGTACGTGCAAATTTTGTACTCAAAATTGCAAGGGAGGTGTACTTTCAATTGTCATATGGGCTTGTTCCTGCATGTTGTTAGTTCTGCCGTGCAAATGCTAGAATTTAACCTCGTAATGAACACATTTACGTTTTCACTTTGGACCCGTTAAGCAATTCCAGCACAGCAGGACTTTGCGGGGGGCATTATTGTGCAGGGTTAAGCAATTCTCTGGTGAAGATGGAACCGATCTTGAGACTCAGCGTAGAGGTGATCCTCTGCAGGATCATCTGTCGCGGGATGTAGACGAGCTGACAGGCCTGCAGATAAGTGCGGGTTTTGTCAGGGATTTCAGAACCAAAAGGTAACTGTTTCGATTCATTCTTTAAACTGATTTGCTTCGTATTGCTATGATAGGCTACTTGTTGGAGTTCAGATTGTTAGGTATGGATTAGCTACTGGTGCAATTAAGCTCACACTGCAACTGTAACTACATATCACGTTCTTCCTCCGTTTATAGTAGATGATATATTTACTTTACACGGTCTACACTGTGCAACTTCTGTTTCTCTATATAAATACGTAAGTAATATATTAGAAATGAATATATTGTCATGTACAATAATACCATAGCCACCTATCTGCCCTAAAGATTTTTTTCTGTCAGTTATAAAAGATAGATATATTTGACTGCATTCCCTCTGAAGTTTCACCCTGCAAAATAATGCCACCAGCCACGTACCCATTACACAAAGACTTAAACGCAGGTAGGACAACCGGGCGCAGCAACGCGCGACGGCTCCTTCAGCTTATTCACTCTTTACATTTACATTTACGCGAGATGAGCAGCGGGTGAGCGTAACGGAAGCTCCTAGGCACTTTTGGACCTTCTCCTGTTCAAAAAAAAAAAACTAAATAAAAACCTGTTCTATTAACGCACTGAAGAAAAAACGCAGAGATTCAACATTGCGATCACCAGGCGGCGCAGCAACGCGCGCCCACTCCTTCTAGTACACACTTATATAGACAAGCTGGAGTTGGTTTTTAATTACCTCCTCCACCGCGAGGTGTCAAATATGGCAAATTAGTTTGCAATCTCGTTCGCCTGTGTAATTGGCCGACAGCTATCGAAACGGACAAGTCAAACCGGCAGGCTGATTTTTCCACAAAAAAATTGCCTATACTATTTTTTCAGCAAGCAATACATTCAGTTAACGAAAGTTGAGAGAGCAGCGTGCAGCCGAATGCACGCCGGGGCTGGTCTGATCCCGTTTGTGCGTGGCGACTTTTTGGAGGGTGGAACACCTGCTACTTTTGGATTGGACAAGCGGCCGGCCGCGGCGAGCACCTGCAGCTTCACACAAGGCGTGGCGCACGGTGTCACGGGGCTCCTTGTGTGATAGATTGGGGATCCGATTCCCCGGATAATGATTATCCAATATCACTTCATCTCGGCACTACGGGAATGGCTGAAGATGCCGACGGACAGCTGCTCTCGGCGTAGCCACGTTTGGCCGTCGGCGTAGGCTAGGCCGAGGGCAGCCCTCGGCGTAGTCCCTCGGCATAGACCTCCCTCGGCGTAGCCACATGGGCCGTCGGCGTAGCCCGGCCGCAGACGGCAAAACCGTCGGCATAGTATTTTAAAAAAATTCAAATTTTCATTTTTCAAAAAAAAGTTCGATTTTTTTTTCAAAATTTAATTTTATTTTTTTTACTACGCCGAGGGCAGCCGTCGGCATAGCTTTTTCTTTTTTTTTTCAAAATTTTTTATTTATTTTATTTTTTCTTTTTTCAGAGTAGACACTTTTAACTCTATAAGTACAATTAATCTTAGATCAAATTACACTCAGGGTTAAATTTCCCGGTCAGTCACCCATCCTCACACTACTCCAGCCTCAGCACGCTTAACATCTCGGTTCCATTCGGATGAGCTTCCATGAAAGAAATGACACCTTACTGACAATATTACCATATCAATCCTATTAACCCTTAGACCGTGATGTCACACGTCTTTATTTTTTGACTTCCGAATAATTACTTAAGTAAACAACAATTAATATAAAAGTAATAATAATATAGAATTCAAATAACAATAAATGATTTTATTTTTTTATCTTTTTATTTAATATGGAATACTTAATATCTTTAAATCCGTAAATCGGAATTCGATAAATAATATGTCTAAATTGATCAGAAAAATGATAAGAATCCAAATATAATATTCATATTATGTTTTGAACCTAAAAAATAGAGGAATCTAAATATGACATTCAGTTTGCCATCAGGCCAAAACAGGCCCCGAGAGAGCTCTACCGGGCGCGGGTGCACCCATTAGCCAACGTGCTAAACCGACAAAACGTAGCACATAAAATGATGTGTCCTAGACCTAAAAAAAAATTCTTGGAATTTTTTGAGCGGCGAAAAGTGTACCCCTAGTTCAAATCCGGTCAGTTTCCAACGGATTCGGCGGGACACCGCAGGAAGCCGCAGGGATTCCTAGATGGCTAGCGCGCGCATATGGCATGTGATAGGTGGTACGTAGGCGGTCTCCTACCACTGCGCGGAGGTCTCGCGCTATCACCTAACTTGTTCCTTGTAGCTGCTTCACAAAAAAAAGCCATTTCGACACCCCGAAAATGAAAATACCGTCGCCCGATGGTCGGATTGGAAATCCGCGACCGGGGTCTTGCTTCCCATCCCAGGGACCACACACGTGCCAAATATGGCCTCGTTCCGACAAACTATGCAGTGTCATAGGCCGTTTCCTACTCATTTCCCATAGAAGTTATAGAACTCCGGACGTGATAGCCCTGTTCGTGAAGGGTTTTCTAAAATAACTGCCGTATCCCAATTCCGACTTTTGGAGTGGTTACTAGGACACATAAAATGACGTCACGCGAAGTCGCGGGACTTTCTGACTTCGTTTAAATTGTCATCTGGCCAAAACGGGGCCCCTGGGAGGGTTTTCTAAAATGATGTGTCGTAGACCTAAAACAGTTTTCCCAAAATTCCTGCCTTTGCCGTGCGCCCGCAACAAACCTATGAAAAAGTATGTTGGTGGAACCTCGCGCGGAGAAATCTAGGGGGGTAGACCGCCGGGGGCCCACAGGCTGCCGTCCCTGCTTCTTTGTAGTGCGTCATCCGCTATCTTTGCCATGCGCCGCTATCTTTGCCGTGCGTCGTCTCTTTGCCGGACACACGGATCGTGTGTTTCTTTAGAGCGCTTGTGAGCCGTTGGATCAGGGGTGTGTTTCTTTTGTGGGCTTGTGAGCTGTTTGATCTACAGTCCCACCTCAACACCTTCTAATCGCCTATAAATAGCGACGTCCCTCCAGCGAACATCACACAACGAGCCAACCCGTCGCCCTCCTCCACGCGCCGCCGTCTCTCCTCCACGCGCTGCTTCTCCTCCGCGCCAGCCTTTCCGATGCCCCTTTTGATCAACCCGGATGGCGATGTCCGGGACTGGCATCCGCCGGGCTGGCACTGGGAGAGGCTACCTTCCGGGGCGGGGACCTTGGTGAGGGATCCAGGTCGCATCGTCGATCCGGATCTTCTTTGGTGGTATTGGCCACGGAATGTGTTCAGAGCGCCGGCCCCCGAGGAGGTGGTACGTCGCCGTATCAGGGAGGAGGACGAGCACGTCCTTCGCTACATGTATTTGTTCAATAATCCAAGTAGCAGGCGTTGGTCGCTACTTCAGAATCCTTATGACGCGAGCGAGTCTCTCATGGTTCCGGCTCTTTGGAAGCAGAGCGTCCGCGGCTCAGCACCGCGCGGCTTAGGACCTGGTCGTAGTTAGTTTGAGTACCTATGTTGAGTACTGTGTGTGTTCTCATCTATGTTGAGTACCTATGTTGAGTGTTGTGTGTGTGTGCCCACCTATGTTTTATTCATATGTTGTTCCTCTTTCTCCAAGTTGTTTTTGGAAACCCTAATATGTGGGGGCGATAACACTTAGCAGATTGGCCGAAGCTTGTTTTGCTTCCAAACCCTGATATGTGGGGGGGGGGGGGGGGGGGGGCGGGGTCGATGAAGATGTAGATTACTTGTTGTATTTGTATACATTATACACATTGTATCAAGTAACACTAACAAATAGTCTACAAAAGTAAAACTTATTTAAAAACAAAAATAAGTACTAATAAAAATACAATAGAAGGAAAAGAAACAAAAATGCCCTCTTTGCCGTGCAAGTCCAGTTAAGGCGCACGGCAAAGAATTCTTTGCCGTGCGCCTCGGTTGGTTCTATGCCGTGCAGGTTTCTTTGCCGTGCGCCTCTTCGAATCTTTGCCGTGCGACATTTTCTTTGCCGTGCGCTTTTCTTACTCTTTGCCGTCTACTATTCTTTGCCGTGCGTCTGCGTACTTGTGCACGGCAAACCTGTCGTTGCCGTGCGTTAGGTGCACGGCATAGAACGCCGCACGGCAAAGGGCCACAACGGCGCACGGCAACGAAGCCTCGCATGGCAGCGAGCTTTTTTCCCGTAGTGTATGCATGATTTTGATATAAATGGATTGAGGATGTTTTCCTGAAAATTTTGATATCTTATATGCATTTTTCTGACACCGTATGAATTAGTTATGATTTTTACAATTTTGGACAAATTTAAAAAAAAGAGCTACGCCGAGGATGGCCGTCGGCGTAGAGCCAAGAAAAAATGCGAGGAGGCTATGCCGAGGGCTGCCGTCGGCGTAGCACTGCCTTACGCCGAGGGCTTTTATATGCCGAGGGTGGCCGTCGGCGTAGCATGGCCTACGCCGAGGGCGCCGCTACGCCGACGGCTCACGTCGCAGGCTGGCTTGGCCGGGGTCTACGCCGACGGCCCCGACTTTTGGCCGTCGGCGTAGAGGATGGCCGTCGGCATCTTCAGCCATTCCCGTAGTGCGGCTAGAACAGATGCATCGTACTGAATATTTAAACTGAATAACAGATACAAGTCTGCGCGCGCGTGAATTTTAGAGAGGAACATGATCCAAAGAATAGTAGAACTGAAATTAAACTAAATTGCAACAAAATATAAACTAGAAGAAAACCCTAGATCTACTCCCTACGGGTCGATGTCGATCTCTTCTGCTCGACGATGCGGCGAACGGCCCACGCGACCTAGCGTGCGTCCACCGCCACTTGATGGCGAGCCTCGACAACGGGCTCTCCAGCCTCAAGCGCCGACGTCGGCGTCATGTGAGCGCTTCCAGCCGACACCACGTCGAACGAACCTTTAGATAGTACCGGGAGATCCGGGCGAACACCACGGACACTGTCCAGACTAAAAATGGCTAGCCAACCGCATCCACCAAACTCATCACAAACGGTTGTATTGTCTAGCAAATCCCATAGTCAGCCAATTTGTGGAGAGGATTAGGGGCCGTCCGGACGCATCTGCCACGTCGGACATGGCAATGGGAGCCACCCTATGTGAAGTCAATGTCCCCTTGATCCTGCCTCCCATTTTCTTTCATTTATGTCGTCGCCTTCACGGCCAAATTTCCGTCTGTAGCCAGCGACGCCATCCACCGAGGAGGGCGCATTGTCATAATCCATTGAGCAGCGGGTGGGGTCCAATCTCAAGTCGGAGACCGTCACCCGAAAGTTACAAGCAGGCGGCTAGGGAGATTCAGGCCGCGTGCGGCATGACCACGCTCAGCCGGGTGACTCCTGCGCCGTCCGTCGTCGCGCCAATTAAGAAGGTCTCATGCTCCAGCAACAGCCACCACGCCCACAACTTGTCCGACGATGTTCAGGGCGCGAACAAAATTAATTATTGTACTTATAGTTTAGGTAATCCCTTTTATTCCTTGTGAGTAAAGAATGATAGCAGATCTCCTGCCTATATCATTCAAAAAAAGAAGAAGAAGAAGAAAAGAAAGGGTACTCCGGTCTGGGATGGCGGATCTGGAAGGAGTCCAGTTATATTGGAGTTTGGAGGAGCCATTTCCGTCCAAACCCAAAAAAATAAATTGACGAAATACACCAAATCAAGAGAAACAAATACGAAATGAAGGCCGATGCTACTGCTAGTCGTCGGCGCCACGACGAGGAGGAAGGGATCGCGATGGGTTTCGTGTCGTTCGTGGGGCCGGTGCTCTTCGCCTCCATCTTCCTCCTCTCCGCATGCTATAGGAGTAAGCACGTTCCCTTCCCCTCCAGATCTTAGGAGGATCCTCTAGCTGCTCGATCCTCGCTGCGGGAGGACACACCTGTCCTTGTAGGCTACCAACTGATTCATCGCACAGATGCTGCCTTCACCATGCTGTCCTCTGCATCGCTCTCTTCTTTCCATGTCAAGGACAATATCAACCTTTCATCTCTCATTACCGCTTCTCTTCCTACCCATGTACGTATGTACGCGCAGGTTCGGCAGTGTTGGTTCTAGAGCACTAGGATTCAGCTAGCCACACACGGTAGCTACGTTGCTGATCGATCAGTACTCCAGCGTGAACGTGAGCTGCTAGTCTAGGATCGTGATCCCTTGATGGATCTCCTCGTACGTGCTAGCTAGCTCTGATCGGATCTCTTGGCGGTTCTGCGAACTAGGTGACGGAACGAAAATGTAGATGTTAACCAGGTTGGATACGGATTAGGGATATGTGCAAGTACGGGTTCTAGTAGGAGTAGGACTTCTAGTCCTAGTCGGTCTCTCTAGTCCTGCCTGGACGTGTATAAAAGTGGCGGCAGGGCTGCCCTTGTAAACACAACGAAAATCTTATCTTACCTAATCTTTACCTAATAATAAAGTAAGAGTTGCTTCTCCCAAATTTTTCGTCCAACTTTTTTTTTATCCTCGTGTTTTGTGAAAATTACGTTCACTGCCACTGCTTAATGAAAAACGGCCCGGTTCGCCCCTGCCTACTGTATTAGCTTAGCACGCATCTATCCCGATTCCCCTCTCTCCCACGGACCTCACGCATCCTCTCCTCCACGAATCCCTCATGGAGCTCGCAAAGGCCGGCAGGGATGAGGCTACCTTCGCCACGCGTGCCTTGACAACTCGCTTGCGGCCCCGCCGCCATGGCGTTGCTCGGCGCGGGCGCCAAGGGCCCACGCTCAAACTAGATCGGCGCCTATCTCGGTCCCGTCGGTGGCGGCGCCCTCGCGACCAAGACGTCGCAGCTCGCTCTGGCGCTATCACCCTCGAGGATGCAGCCTTGGGATCTGCTTGGCGGCTGTGAGCGCGTGCTACCCCGATGCGCTTGGCTGGTACATCCTCACCGTTGTCTACAGGTCGCGCACCAACGTCATGGTGTTGTGCGAGTCCAACTGTCCAAGGGTGCAGGTGGGTTCAAGTGCGCGCACCTGGGTCGTTTTCCAGAGAACCTTCCATCATCTGAAGCCCGACGGCACACTCTATGGGCCCTTTCACTGCCCAACGCTATGTGTCGCTGCTGTTCCAGTTAGACACTGCAAGACTGCCCAAGTGCCCATGGATGTGCTCCCTACACGCACAGAATTAGACTGGGGTGTTGCAGGTATGGAAATATGCACATGAGAGATGGGGTACTGCCCGTGCTTCTCTTTTTTCCACTCAATTTGTCGCTGCGATATGTCATATTTGGTACATGGCGGCCTTGGTACCCAGCCACCATGGAGATAGCCAGATGGGTGGGAGTTCAAGCGGTGTGGATTGAGATGCTAAGATTTCTGATCCAGAGGCAAGTTCACACGATCAACTTGAGTAGGGAGAAACCAAACTGGTAGGCAAAGAAAATCACATAACAGGAGACGCATGTGTGTACTTTGAAGTAGATATACATATCTTATTTATTTATTTTGACCATATTAATATCTTACAGTTTCATTGTTGTTTCTACGAGGAGATATAATTTCATTGTTGATTGCCTGATTGCAACACTTTTTAGCCCTTGAGCTGTATGATATCTTAGAATAGAACATAGAAAATTTTCATGTGAGCCTAATTTTATTATGATTTAATTATTGTTTATGTATTGGTTTATGAATGATCTAATTTTCTACTCTTTTTTTCCAATATACATGATACTTTCTATTTTTTGATAACCATGAAGCACAAAAGGAAGATTGGAAATTAGGTGGTGACTTTTAATTTATTTTTTGGAGGATATATGTACAATGCAACAAGGAAACTAAATTTGAACCGAAACCTAAAATATTTTAGAATTTAGAAACCGAAAAACCAAATTGAAATATACAATGTTTGATTGCTAAACATTACATCGTATTGTTTTCTAGCTCTGTGAGCCCATATTGAATTTATTTTTAGAACCGTTGCAACGCACGGGTATTTTCACTAGTAATCAATAAAGAGAAGTAACAACAGGCGCGATACGCACCTGTGGCGATCAATCGATTCCTCTGTTTTGTTTCCGTCGCCGAGTTCGCAAGTCGCGTTTCCGATCGTACCGATCGATCCAAGTAGAGCCAGCTTGCTTCACGTCCAGGAGAAACGATCAAGCTGCTAGCTTGCCAGCTTAGCACATCTCCTGTCGGAAACTATCTAGTGCTCTAAAGCCTACAGGCAGCCAGGTCGCTCAAGCCCAAGTTCAACCGCTTCCTCAACCACCTCTCTGCCTAAGATTTGACGCCGATCGCTTGTTCCTTTTGCATATCAAGACTGTCATTGCCGCCACCATGTTCCTCGAAGCCTTTGGGGGACTCCTGCTCATCATCAGCAGCTCATTTGGAGCATTCCTACTGGTGCGTGGTTATTCTTCCTCTGTACAGAAACTCACTCTAGTGTCTACAACTAGATGCACACTGTTTCTGGTGGTTATTGGTTGCCAATTTACTAATTCTGCAATTGTTGCTGCTTCAACTCCTGTGATGTTCATGCGTTTGCTTTTTGCAATGCCCTGTCCTAGCACCTGCAAATGTTACCCTTTTCTTAAAGCTGCCCAACATGGTGTCAGCTTGTCATTCCAGTGGACCCACTTATAGTAGGCACATATACCTAATTTGGTGTTTTAAGGCTGTGATTATGCAACTGATTTGCTTTAGTCGGAAAATCTACATTGCATTTCTATAACACCATGCCTTCTCAAACTTTAAAAAAAGGTAACGACGCTATGCTGTTTTGGTGATTTTAGAAACATCTCATGTGTTTGGTTGTATACTGTTTTACTGTGCCCGATTCACTTCAACGTGTGATCTCTTCATGCATTAGCTTTTGCAATGCCCTGTCCTAGCACCTGAAAATGGAAACCTCTAACAATAATATCCTGAAAGCTTCCCAATTGATCCGTGGCGCGCGTGCGCTTTTAGCTTTTCCTGGCGCACGCGTCCTGTCGGAACGGCAGCCTGCAAGCATGTTTCCCTGTTTTTACAGTCACGCAAACGTCCATGACCCACAGACGCTGACGAGTGGGACCAGGCCGTGGGACAGATAGGAGTGTGTAGATAGAAGGTGTCCGTATGTTTTGAATCTCGAGAGACGTGCCATCAACAGTCCACTTCCTCCGTACAAAAGCCCACACAAGCTTAGTCTAAAATTTTAAAAATGCACAACTTTCAAACCAAGCGTCCAAATCAAAATCGGTTTTTACCGCAGTGTTCCTCGCGGCAAGATCTACAAAACTAGATCCACCATGGATACGTTCCGATAATTATTTTTTAAACAGCAACTTTTTGTCATGATAAAGCAAGTTCATGGTGAAAACATGCTTTTTTATCTAGAAGTTGCTTTTAGAAAATATTTATCAGAATACAAACTTGCTTTTTCTATCATAAAAGTTGCATTTAGAAATTAGAATATGTGGTAGTACTATGCATGCCGATAGACAACATTTTAGCATAAGCATGAAAAAGCAACATTTTGTTGCTTTTAGAAATTAGAATTTTTGTTGCTATTCTAAAAAGCAACATTTTGTAAAAGCAACTTCTAGATAGAAAAGCATGTTTTCACCATGAACTTGCTTTATCGTGACAAAAAGTTGCTTTTTAAAAAATAATCATCGGAAGGTGTCTATATGGGATCTAGTTTCGAAGATCTCGTCGCGAGGAACACTATAACGAAAACCGATTTTGATTTGAACATTCGGTTTGAAAGTTATGCTTTTTTAAAGTTTAGATCTGATTTGCATATCTTTATAACATCTGCGCTATTTTGACACCCAAAAGCACCCGTTTCTGGCGCGTGCGCTCGAGGTGAGTTCTGTGGCGCTCGTGCGCCATCAAGTTGCGTCCTGAAAGCTTTCAAATGTGGTGTCAGGCCGTGTCCTTACAGTGTAAGTGTACCTACTTAATATTTTTTTTTTAGAAAAGGATCTGATCTCATATATCTCATATAATAAGGAAGCTCAGTACAAATTACAGACAGGCCCAAAAGCGAGAGAAAATTACAAGAGGACCCAGTAATTTGCAGAGAACACCCCATGCCACCGGAAGGAACCGCAATCAGATCCAAGCGCCGCGCTCCCCAAGCACCTAGCCGCCGCCGGAGTCGCCGTACCACCTGCCGCCGGAGAGAGATTGCCTCCACACCTTGTAGACGACCGCTGAGCCGTCCGCCGCCGTGCTGCTGCGACGGAAACCGAGAACTTTGAACGAACACGGCCAAAGCACCATCTCCTCCGCTCCACCCCGCTTCCCGCCGACACGGCGCCGCCCAGGACCACCACCAACAAGACCCATCAACCTCCAGAGAGCCACTCCCCTCGCCACCACGGCCGGCCAGAGCGAGCTCGACGAAGATGACCACCACAGCCTCCACCAAAAACAGATCGCCTCCACCCACCGTCTTCTCCCATCACCACCACGGTCGGCCGGAGAATCAAGGAAAGAGGAGGCCATCCGACGTACCACCTTCACTACCTCCCCGGCATCGAGACCGGAGCGGAGAAAGGAGGGGAAGGACCACGCCCAGCTCGCCGACACCGTCGCCACCGTCTTCGACGCCGTCGGCAGGGCACACTCACCTAACCTACTATCTACAAGCCGGAATCGCAGGACCGGGGTTCCCCCACTCTCCCGCCGCCGAGGCAGCAGGCGGAGAGGGAGGGAACCACCGGCCTGGCCGGCGGCGCGGTGGAGAAACTGGAGTCGCCTCCTTATCGCCCGCTCTGCACTGTACCTACTTAATATGCTCATATCTAATTTGATGTTTCCAATCTGGTTTAGACGACTGGTTTGCTCTAGTCAGAAAATCGACGCTGCATCTCTATAACACCATGCCTACTCAAACATAGAAATGAAGTACCAATGCTATATGCTGTTTTCGTGGTTTTAGAAAGATCTCATGTGTCCCACTCTAATTTTGTGTTAAGTGGGCATCATCTGTTGTGGTGGTTGGCTAGCAACTACACATGCACTTATCACACCTGTGCCTTCTCAGGCTTCAATCAAAAAGAGAGTCCCGTCCTGATGCCATTTTGGTAGTTTCGATGTGATGTGATTCTTTTGACTATAAATGCTCTACCGTGTCCATTTCATTGTCCGTAGATTCACTAAATTCAGCACGGTTGCTGTTTCAGCCTGTGACGTTCGTGAATTTTCCTTTCCAGTATCCTTTCCTAGCATCTGGAATTGGAAAACATAACACTGTAATCTTTTCCTAAATCTTCCACATATGGTATTATAGTGTACCCTCTTTATAATATCCTCATATCTTATTTGATGTCTTGAAGCTGTTTAGACAATTGATTTGCTCTAGTCCGAAAATCTACATTGCATCTCTAATACCATGGCTTCTCAAACTTAAGAAATATATGTACGGACACTATGCTGTTTTGATGATTTTAGAAAGATATGTTGTGTTTGGTTGTATATTGTTTAACTGTGTCCGTTTCATACATTGTTGCTGTTCCAACATGCGATTTTTCCTACATCTGATTTTGCAATATCCAGTTATAGCATCTCAAAATGGACAACTTATAATTTTCGTGGAAGATTACAGATATGGGGTCATGTCATTATTATGTTTACCCGCTTCGTAGGCTCATATATCTTGAGTTTGTGACAACTAATATGTCCTATTAAAAAATGTATACACGCTGTATCTCTATCAAACAATGTTAAACATCAGTCCATACTAAATGCTTAGATGTGTTAGTATATGTAACAAAGAAAACAAATGTATGTTAATCCATGACATCTGACTATATTAGTTTTTCTTTCGTTCTCTTTCAACCTTATTGTTCTTAACTTGTTTTCTCGAAGTATGAAAAAATATTGATGCGGCTCACTCGTGCAGGTTGTTTACTTGGCATTCATAACCCCCATGGTGTATGACTTCTACAACCACGAAATGGAGTCGCAGCAATTTATTGACATGTTTACTCAGTTTTCACAGGTCTGTTACACAAAACCTTACCTTGTCAGACAAAGCCACCCTTTCTCATCAGAGTAGCCGTTACCAGGCATCGTAATAACTCTGTTGTTTTCACCGTCCAGAACCTGGCCCTCTTTGGCGCTCTGCTATTCTTCCTGGGGATAAAGAACTCCATCCCAAGGAGGCCCATAGAACATGTGAATTGGAGATTGGCAGAATTTGATATGTAGGAACTTAAGCTGTTGTTTCTGGTTTTGGGTATATTGGGTGTTTTGTCTGTTTGTTTGGTACACCTGTTTTAGTGCAGAAGCTGCTGCTTGTGTCAGCTCAAAATCTGAAGTTACATTTCCTGGCTGCTGAAGTTTTATTTGTGTGCTGCATTGATACCTGAACTGTTCATAATTTCATTGTGAAATATGAGCATGCGCAAAATGTAAATACTAGAAAGGTTCAAGCTGCGTGTGTCATATTAAATTTTGTTGCAGCAGATAGTTTCATTTATGGATCGGTTGCAGATATTTTTTTCATATTAGAATCTGTTGGATTATTGTATTTTGGTAGTATTTCCTTTTTTTGCTCGGCTATCAAACATGGTCATCTTAAAATTTCCCTTTCGACTATGAACATGGTCTCATGTTAATGTCTCTTTGTTCCAAAATAATCAAATATATAGAGGATTACTTCAAGAGAATGGAACGTAATAAAATAAATTGACATTTTTTCCTTCTGATGTTGTGTTTTTTCTTGAGGCACAAAGATGGTAACACAGGCCGCACTGGAGTTGTCCCTTGTCGGCCTTTTTTTCTTTTCTGTTTCTCCTGTAGCATCTGTAAGAACTTAGTACCACCAGTGGCAATTTTTTGTAGTCAATTTGAGTATACAGTTTAGGCATGGCTTCCCAATCCACTACACAGTACGACTTTAAACCGAACTTGGATGGTTAATCTCTTACGACTTGATCAACCTCACCAATGGTTTTTCTTTTCTGGTACACCAATGGCTTTTTACCTGGTCGTGATGCGAATACTTTTTAGGCAACACTGAAAAATATGGATATCAAAGTATGCATGTCAATTAGCCGAAATGGTTGGAAACAAAGAGCTCACCTCAGGCAGTAGCTAGGAGTTAATGGGTATCACGCGGGCCTGCAGCTAGCTAGACTGACATTCACCAGACTAGTTTTCTTTTGGATCGGACCATGATAATTGATATGTAGTATTTACCATATAACACGGCTACACGGATCCGGTAATAAGTATCCCCAAGTGTTGTCACCTATCAAACCTAGATCTAAGCTAGTCTGGTCTGACGTGCCTGCCCCCTATTAACAATGTCTGCAAGATCTTAGCGCTCTGCTTAAGTCACATTATCTAGAGCTTACTACTTAAGTCATCTACTGTCTAGAACATTACACTATTGGGCATGCATGTAGACTCAAACAAGTGCTTTGATCGAGGCACATCGATCATGTGCTTTTCTTACTAAAAAGATCAGTCCAAGACAGAGCTGACTTCTAACTTACTACACCTACAGTACAAGTTTTAAGGCCTCGTCATCAAGTTTATTTCTAGTGGTTCCATAGATCGATGCCTCTTGTCGCATACTGATTTCGTTCAGGAAGATAATACTAAAAAATGCACCGTCAGAGTTGATCGATGGCTACATCTGACAATCTCTTGGCTCTCTTTGATGAAAACAAAATCAACTATGTTTTCTTCTTCGCCGAATCTACTAGGCAGCATGTGACCCTGACTCTCCTTAGACCCAGGTTTGATTCCTAGAATCCCCAATTTTATTTATCTTTTCCCCAGAATTGTTTATAAGCGAGCCTACGGCATCCTGAAAAATATAACGGGTACCAGAAAAATATAAGGACGATTTATGGTAGGGCGGCGCACTGAAGCAGGCATCAGGAGTGAAGGGCAGAGAGAACAACCGCTGGGCTAGCTATGCATCATGGAATATGAAAGCATGCTAAAAAGTAATACTATAAATTCACGTGCTCTTTATGGATCACACCCTACATAATCGAGAAAAAGTTTCCATCTTTTTATACTCTTTAACCATAGAAATTGGATACCAAATCATTCAAAATTAATTCTAAGAAATTGACAACACGAAATTAAAATATAGATTAACCCATTTTCATGAAAAACTAGATGATTATGGCACATTAATAAACATAAAAAAATAAAGACATTATGTGAATCTTGAATGCTCTCCTAGGGGGAGCAAGGGGCGAGACGTGGCCGGTGATGGGAGCATGGAGGCATACCCTTATTTTCTTGCTATGCTCGCTGACTCTTGGTAATTTGGACGGTATCCAAGAGAACAATTTGGACGGTATCCAAGAGAACATATTATATCGCTTCGCTCATATGGAATTTAACCTAATGAACCGCTCCTCCTCTTATTGGGCCAGGAAAAAATATTTGCAAGACGAAAAAGAGTTTCTCATGCCGGACCGAGTGGAGCCAGGGTCGGCTGGAGGTTGTTTTGGTCGAGTAAAAGGCAGCTCGGCTCGGACCATCCGTGTAGCGGGTTGAGTCAACCTCGGAGCGAGCTGAACAACTCGGTTTATATATAGATAAAAACCATGCAATCAGTAGAAGATATAAACCTTGAAATTTAGACCTTGTACGTGCAAGGATAATGTAGATCCATGATACGTCCAAATCGTATCTACTTCCCGAACAATTTTGCTGCTGTTTTACCTCTAATTTGTGTGTTTTGAATACAACTAACACGGACTAACGTTGTTTTCAGCCGAATTAGCCTGGTGTCTTGTTTTTGTGTGCAGAAAGTCAACTTTCAGTAAAATCCCCGGAAAACATCGCAAAGCTCCTATTTTAAGACGAGACGGAGGCGGGCCACGAGGGGCCCACACCACATGGCGGCGCCCCCCCTAGGCCGCGCCGTGTCATGGTGTGGCCGACTCGGTCACCCCCTCACGCCCCCCTTTTGACTACTTAAGGCCCTTGACCTAAAAACCCGAGGAGGTTCGACGTTTTTCCCAGAAGAGTTCCTTAGCTCCGCCGCCACCAAAAACACCAATTCGGGGACCAGAAACTACGTTCTGGCACCCTGCCGGGACGGGGAATTAGAGGAGATCATCGCCATCATCATCATCGACGCCTCTCCATCAACCATCCATGATTCCCCCATCTATGTGTGAGTAATCCCCGCAGCTGAAGGGGATGGTAGGGATTGGATAAGATCATTCATATAATAGATATCAGATTGTTAGGGCATGGTGCCTAGTATCCTTTGTTAGTGCTTTTGACATTGTTGCAACTTGTTATGCTTAATGCTTGACACTTAGGGCTCGAGTGCCATGATTTCAGATCTGAACATGTTATTGATTCATGAGGATAATTATTGTTTTGGATCATATCTACAAGTTGTATACACACATATTTGTCCGGAACCCGAGGCCCCAAAGTGACATCAATTGGGATAACCGGAGGGGATGGCTGTGATTTGAGGATCACGTGTGTTCACAGAGTGTTAATGCTTTGTTAAGGTGCTTTATTAAAAGGAGCACCTTAATTACCAGTAGTTTACCTTGAGGCCCCGCTGGAAATGGGATGGTAGGACAATAGATGTCGTGCAAGTTTCTCACTGCGAGCATGTACGACTAACTACGGAACACACGCCTATGGTTACTTAGTACTTGGATGCTTATTATTATTATTATCTACCTGCAATTTCCCATGTCTTGATTATTATAGGAATTATCTTATCCATGCAACACCCGTTAATCCATCCCTATGCCTACGGTATTTTAATCCTGCTGTCTACTACAATTACTGCTGCTGTCTTTATTTCATTGCTGCTATTATTTCACTACTGCTACTGCTATAAAACAGTTGCTACTGATAAACTGTCTCGAGCAAGTCTATTTCCAGGTGCAGCTGAACTGACAATTCATCTGTTAAGGCTTATAAATATTCTTTGGCTCCCCTTGTTTCGAATCAATAAATTTGGGTTTTACTTCCCTCGAAGACTGTTGCGATCCCTGATACGTTCATTTTGCATCACTATTTTATATCATAATTTACTGCAATTCATTGATATATTTCATATTTAGATATGATAATTATGTTATTTCACCTATTTTGCATGTTTGATTATTATTGTAGAATTAACTGCCAAAGTGAGGATTCTGCTAGAAAAAGGACCGTCAAGACACCATATTTCTGAAGAGTAGAATTCACGAAAAACATCCTGGAGTTCCTATTTTGTCAGATGCCAGAGGCAGCCAAAAGGGGAGGCAAAGGTGGGCCACCATGGGCCCACACCATGCCGTGGCGCGGCCACCTCCTAGGGCGCGCCGCCACGTGGTGTGGTGGCCCAAGCCCACCTCAGCCGGTGCCCCTTCGCGTACTTCATCCCCCAGAAACCTAAGACACAGGGGGCAATCGAGGAAATATTCCGCCGCCTCCACGAGGCGGAAAACCACAGAGAAAGAAAAGCTCTCCGGCAGGGAGAAATCTCCCAGGGAAATTCCTTCCCACAGGGAGGAAATCATCGCCATCATCACCGTCATCGAGCTAGACTTCATTGGGATCATGATCATCATCATCTCCACCGCCGTCACCATCATCTCCACCGCTCCACTCCATTCCGCTGTAACATCTAGGGTTGAATCTTGTCTAGTTCATAGGGGAAACTTTCCCGGTGTTAATTACTCCTTGTGGTTGATGCTATTGAGTAAAACTGTTTAATTAAGGTTTATGTCCGGATTGTTATTCACCATTATATCATCTATGATCATGATCCATATGATTTCTTGTGAGTATTTCGTTTAGTTCTTGAGGACATGGGAGGAGTCATGATGTTAGTTGTGGAATTATGTTGAGTAATATTGAATGGTTTGATATTTAAGTGGTGGTGTTATTCTTCTAGTGGTGTCATGTGAACGTCGACTACATGATACTTCACCTTTATGGGCCTAGGGGAATGCATTGTGTATTTGGCTACTAATTGTGGGGTTGCCGGAGTGATAGAAACCTAAACCCCCGTTAGTAAACCAATGCACGTGGGAGTGTAAGATCTCAGAGTTTAAGGTTGTGGTTAGATTTATCTTAATTACTTTCTTGTATTTGCGGATGCTTGCAAGGGGTATAATCACAAGTATGTATTAGTCCAAGTTAGGGCAGTGCATTAGCATAGGTTCGCCTACACAACACCTATCAAAATAATAAAGATTAACCAGCTGTATGAAGCGCAAGCACTTGACAAAATTCCCATGTGTCCTCAAGAACGTTTGGTCATCATAAGTACACAAACCGGCTTGTCCTTTGCTCTAGAAAGGATTGGGCCACTTGCTGCAATTATTAATACTGTCTTTTATTTACTTGTACTTTATTTATCTGCTATATCAAAAACTCCTAAACACTTGTCTGCTAGTATTTACAGTGAATTCTTGATCAGAACTGCTTGTCAACACCTTCTGCTCCTCGTTGGGCTCGACACTCTTATTTATCAAAAGTACTACAATACACCCCCTATACTTGTGGGTCATCAAGACTATTTCTGGCACCGTTGCCGGGGAGTGAAGCGCTATTGGTAAGTGGAATTGGTAAGGGAAACTTCTACTGTGAGTGTTGTTTTTATTTCGGTCTGCTGCTTTATTTCATTATGGAGAGATTTCCATTCGAATCCCTATTTGGAAATACTGCTGCCACTGCTAAGGTAGTAGATAACCCGCCGCATGCTCAATTGGATCCTTTTAAATACCTATGAAAATTGTTGAACGTATTATGAACAACTGCTATTTTGGAGATGGAACTGTCCATCCTGGTGATCATTTACTCTTTATACATGAATTATCTGAGTTGTTCAAGTGTGCAGGTATTTCAATGGACCAAGTTAAGAGGAAGTTATTCTCTTTATCACTGAAGGGTGGAGCTGCGGAATCATGTATGTAATTTCTGGATGGGAGAAAATTGTACCTCTTTTTTATTCTAAATTCTTTCCTCCCAGTGAGATTCATCAAGATCGGAGTCATATATATAATTTTTGGCCTTATGATGGTGAAAGTATTGCCCAAGCGTGGGGGAGATTGAAGTCATTAATGCTCAAATATCCCATTCATGAGCTCCCCAGTAATATTGTTATTAATAATTTCTATGCAAGGCTTTCTCTTCACAATAAGGATTTATTGGATGCTTCTTGTTTCTGGATCATTTACATGTACTAAAGAAGAAGTTAAATGGGACCTTCTTGACCGTATTCAGGAAAATACCGAAGGATGGGAGAACGACAAAGGTAGAAAGTCAGGTATAAGTTATGATTATGAATGCATTAAATCTTTTATGGAGACCGATGATTTTCGTAATGTTAGTGCTATTTATGGTCTTGACTCTCAAATTATTGCAAATTGTTATAAGGCATTTGCCTCTTATCTTGATATTCCTAAGAAGGAGTGGAACAAGTACCATGCACCTTATAAAGATAATGTTAGTATTGTTCCTCCTAGAAATATTGAGATTCATACTGTTGATCACATTGTGCCTGAACCTTATTTTGAGAAAATGCCTTTTCCTATTAAAGTAAAAGAGCACTCTATTTTTGCTAGTGTGGTTAACAAAAGTACAAAGAAAGCTATAGAACCAGATGAACAAATAACTGTTGAACCTGAAGTTGCAATAGTAAAGGACCTTGTCACTGAAAGTGTAGAAGGAGGACACATTATCTTCTATGAAGATGCTTCTAATATTGTTTCACATCCTAGTATATCTAGGAAAACAAGTGTTCCTGTGTTTTCTGTTAGGATAGGTGATCATTTCTATTATGGTTTATGTGATATTGGTGCAAGTTCAAGTGCCATTCCATATGATCTTTACAAAGAAATCATGCATGAAATTGGTCCATGTGAACTTGAAGAAATTGATGTGGTTATTCAGCTTCCTAATAGAGAAATTATATGTCCAATTGGTATTGTTAGAGATGTGGAGGTTTTATGTGGTAAGACTAAATACGCTGCTGATTTTCTAGTACTTGGTTCAGCTACTAGTGAAACTTGTCCCATCATTTTTGGCAGACCTTTCTTGAAAACTTGTGGTGCTGTTATAGATTGTAAGAAAGATTTTTTTTTACTAAGTTTAATGGAGAATCTTATGAGTTTAATTTTTCTAAGTTTGCTAGAAATTTTTATGAAACCAAATTGCCAAATGAGTATTTTCAAGTTGAACAACTTGCTTCTATTGCTCTTGCTCCTAACAATGCTTTGCAGCAATACATGGAGGATCATGAGAGCCAGGTCTTTATGGAAGAAAGAAATGAGATTCATGAAATTCTTATTCGTCAGCCAATAATGCTGAAACACAATTTACCAGCGGAGGATTTGGGTACCTCTCCACCACCAAAAGAGGATCATGTTTTCGATTTGAAACCTTTACCTGATAATCTTAAATATGCTCATATTGATGATAAGAAAACATATCATGTTATTATTAGTTCACAACTTTCAGTTAAGGAAGAAGAAAGGTTATTGGAAGTATTGAAGAAACACCGAGGAGCTATTGGATATACTCTTGATGATTTAAAAGGGATTCCCCCTACTATATGTCAACATGCTATTAATATGGAACCTGATGAAAAGCCAGTTGTTGAACATCAACATCGCTTAATTCCTAAAATGTAGGAAGTGGTAAGAAATGAGGTGTTAAAACTCCTTGAAACTGGTATTATTTATCCTATTGCTAATAGTAGATGGTTAAGTCCTGTGCATTACTGTTGTGCCAAATAAAAATGACGAGCTTATTCCTCAAAGAGTAGTAGTTGGTTATAGAATGTGTATTGATTTTAGAAAGGTCAATAAAGTTACTAAGAAATATCACTATTCTTTACCTTTTATTTATCAAATGTTAGTAAGGTTTTCTAAGAAGACTCATTTTTTTTTCTTGATGGTTATTCTAGGTTTTCTCAAATTGCAGTCAAAAAGCAAGATCAAGAGAAAACCACTTTTACTTGTCCTTATGGAACTTATGCTTATAGACGTATGCCTTTTGGTTTGTGTAATGCTCCTGCTACTTTTCAAAGATGCATGTCTGCTATTTTTCATGGTTTTTGTGAAGAAATTGTGGAAGTATTCATGGACGATTTCTCCGTCTATGGAACTTCTTTTAACAACTGCTTGCACAATCTTGATAAAGTTTTGCAGAGATGTGAGGAAACTAATTTTGTTCTTAATTGGGAGAAATGCCATTTTATGGTTAATGAAGGAATTGTTCTTGGACATAAAATTTCTGAAAGAGGTATTGAAGTTGACAGAGCTAAAGTTGAAGCAATTGAAAAAATGCCCTGTCCGAGGGATGTCAAAGGTATTCGTAGTATTCTTGGTCATGTTGGTTTCTATAGGAGGTTTATTAAAGATTTCCTCTAAAATTTCAAAGCCTCTTACTAATCTTCTCCAAAAAGATGTACCTTTTGTTTTTGATGATGATTGTAAGGAAGTTTTTGAAATTCTAAAGAAGGCTTTAATTACTGCTTCTATTGTTCAACCACCTGATTGGACTTTACTTTTTGAAATTATGTGTGATGCTAGTGATTTTGCTATAGGTGTTGTTCTTGGACAGTGAACAGATAAGAAGTTGAATGTTATTCATTATGCTAGTAAGATTCTTGATTCTACTCAAAAGAATTATGCTACTACTGAAAAAGAGTTTCTGGCTGTAGTTTTTGCCTGTGATAAGTTTAGACCTTATATAGTTGATTCGAAAGTCACTATTCATACCGATCATGCTGCTATTTTGTATCTTATGGAAAAGAAAGATGCTAAGCCTAGGCTTACTAGATGGGTGCTGCTTTTACAAGAGTTTGATTTGCATATTGTAGATAGGAAGGGTGCTGAAAATCCTGTTGCTGATAATTTTTCTAGATTGGAAAACATTTCTTATGATCCTATTCCTGTTAATGATAGTTTTCCAAATGAACAATTGGCTACGATAAATGTAAGCTCCCGTGACAGTCCTTGGTATGCTGATTATGCTAACTTTATTGTTTCCTAGTATTTGCCTCCAACCTTTACATCTCAGCCAAGAAGGAAATACTTTTATGACTTGAGGCATTATTTTTGGGATGACTCACACTTATATAAAGAAGGAGTGGATGGTATTATGTGAAGATGTGTTCCAGAACATGAACAAAGAGAGATATTGAGAAAATGTCATGGTAGTGCTTATCGAGGACATCACGCTGGAGATAGAACTGCACAAAAGGTTCTACAATCAGGTTTTTATTGGCCTACCTTTTTAAATATGCAAGAAAGTTTATTTTATCCTGTGATGAATGTCAAAGAGTTGGTAATATCTCTATACGCAATGAAATGCGTATGAATTATTCTCTTGTTATCGAACCATTTGACTGTTGGGATTTGACTTTATGGGTCCTTTTCCTCCTCAGAAGGTTATTCCCATATACTTGTTGTTGATTATGTTACTGAGTGGGTAGAAGCTATACCTACAAAGGGTGCTGATGGCGAGACCTCATTAAAAATGCTTCAGGTTGTTATTTTCCCTAGGTTTGGTGTGCCTAGATATCTTATGACTGATGGAGGTTCTCATATTCATGGTGGTTTCAGAAAATCTCTTGCTAAATTTGATGTCAATCATAGAATTGCCTCAGCTTATCATCCCCAAACAAGTGGGCAAGTAGAGCTATCAAATAGAGAAATTAAATCCATCTTGCAAAAGACTGTTAATAAATCTAGGAAAAATTGGGCTAGTAAGCTAAATGATGCTTTATGGGCTTATAGAACTGCTTATAAAAATCCTATGGGTACGTCTCCTTACAAAATGGTTTATAGAAAAGCTTGTCACTTGCCTTTAGAATTAGAACACAAAGCTTATTGGGCAGTGAAAGAAATTAATAGAGATTTTAAACTTGTTTTGTAAGAAAAGGTTGCTAGACTTGAGTTCTTTAGATGAATGGAGAAGTGAAGACTATGAAAATGCTAGACTCTTTAAAGAGAAAGTTAAAAAATGGCATGATAGGAGAATTCTTAAAAGAGAGTTCAATATTGGTGAGAAAGTTCTATTGTATAGGTCTCGTATCAGATTTTTTGCAGAAAAATTACTCTCAAAATGGGAAGGACGTTTTGTTATTGAAGAAGTGTACCGTTCAGGAGCAATAAAAATTGCTTCACTTAAATATAACACTACACAAGTGGTGAATGGGCAAAGACTCAAACATTATATCTCTCGAGATTCTTATAATGAAGATGTTGATATTATTCAAGTGGTGACTCCGGAAGTTTTTATTAAAAAGCAAATCCAGGAAACTGTAGAGTCTGCTTTCAAATTGGTAACAGTTTTGGTAAGAAAAGTTCACATTTAACTTTCCAATACATATTTTGTTTTTATTATTAAATATGGAAAATTACGAGACGAAAGTGGTAGGAAACGGTGCCCGAGGGTACCACACCACATCACGGCGCGGTCCCACCCTTGGCCGCACCGCCACATGGTGTGGGCGCGTCGAAGCCCGTCTCCGACCCAGTTTCGACGTGTGCTTTCCTTTTGTTGTAAAACTTTTCGCTATGTAATTCCCCGGATCCCCCGAGGTCCATATATCATTTTCTCGTCATGCTTTTGTTTCGATCTGTTTCTGCCGGATTTCATCCTCAGATCTAGAGCCACCATGTCCTCTTCTGGACCTTCCAAGGACAACTTCTTCGCGAACGTCGTTAACCCGTACATGAATGAGCTGAAGATGCATCCCAGGGAGTTGTTGCTCAAGGATGGGAAGGTGCAGGAAGAAGATGTTCGGTGTCCTAAAGGAGAAGGCAGCCTGGAAGCTAGGATGGAAGAGCTGGAGCAAGAAGTCCTTAGGTACAAGAACATGGCGGAACGTGAAGTGGACATCATCCATAGTATAACTGTAGAACTCATTGCTGAACACAAGAAGGAGACTGCTAAGCTTTGGGATGATATCTTATCACTCCGCGAGACCACCAACAAATTTCAAGCACAACTCTACGACGTACAGAATCAAAACTGTGAGTATGAGACCAGGTTTAAACGCATAAGCTCTGCTGCCAGTTTCAGGATATTGGAGACCAAGTCATCATTCGTCGATGGAGATCCCTTACCTTGGAAGTTTGATGATGAGGAGGATTCACCACCACCACCGAAGGAGTAATTCATCATTGGTATTGGCATCCCCTTGGCTTGTTCCAAGCTTGGGGGGAGTGCCGCGGTATCACACCATTATCTTTTACCTTTTTACTTTTCAAGTAGAGTCATATCATGACTAGGGAAGTTATCATATATGATGGTTTGCAGTATGGAAGTATCTCTCCTTTAGTTGGTTATCTATGTATCCCTTGGTGTGAGTTGCCGTTATAGATTATTAATGAGAAGTTTTATCATTTACTTTCTGCACAACTTACATCCGCTTATCCAACCAATTTACAGAAAGAGCTGGCAAATGGGGTGCCTAGTCCCAAACTAATTACAACAATAAATCAAATTCTCTTCACATTTTTGCCCTGATCCAATCGGACAAGCAATGATACCAGTGAATAACTGCATGTGTAAACAAAAGAGAACAAGAGGGATGATCTACCTTGGTAGAAATAACGTCGTTCATGGGAGCCGCTCTTGAAAGTCTGGATGACATGAGAAATATTGTTTTCAACCACTACCGTTCATTTACAATGACATACACCGCTCAAAATCTTATATTTTTATACTCTCTATATGATTTCTAAACTTAAAAATCTCTAGCACATGATTTAATCCATGCTTCCCTCTGCGAAGGGCCTATCTTTTACTTTTATGTTGAGTCAGTAAACCTATTCCCCTCTATGTCAAGCAAGCATTTGAGTTGTTGTGATTCAACCACCTATATGTTGATATTTGCAATCATGTCTTTAATCCTTCCTTGTTTAGCACAAAGTTTTTATCTGAATGAATGTAACTTTGAAAGTTATCAATGACTGTAAGGAGACTGTTATGATTGAGCATGTGAGTTCTGCAATATAAGCTCTAATATAAAGACTCTGCTCGAAAGATAAGTACAATTTGTTAATTGTTCTAATATAAGCTCTAATATAAAGACTCTGCTCTAATATAATGATTGACCAAGAACAAATTTTTCCATCACCAATTGTGATTTTCACTATGCACCTTTATTGTGACTCCCATTACTCGTTTCAAGTTAAGTTATATGAGGGGAATTTGCTGTCTAGAATGACTTGTGTATTAATAAATGTGATGCTTCTTGTCCATATTTTGTCTATCGACACTTCACTCTATAAACCTATGGTCTTGTTTACTGAGTTCAGTTTTCGCTTGGGGACAAGCGAGGTCTAAGCTTGGGGGAGTTGATACGTCCATTTTGCATCACTATTTTATATCATAATTTACTGCGATTCATTAATATATTTCATATTTAGAGATGATACCTATGTTATTTCACCTATTTTTCATGTTTGATGATTATTGGAGAATTGACTGCCGGAGTCACGATTCTGCTTGAAAAAGGACTGTCAAGACACCATATTTCTGAAGATCAGCAATTCACGAAAAACATCCTGGAGTTCCTATTTTTGTCAGATGCTAGAGGCAGCCAAAAGGGGAGGCAAAGGTGGGCCACCATGGGCCCACAGCATGCCATGGCGCAGCCACCTCCTAGGGCGCGTCGCCACGTGGTGCGGTGGCCCAGGCCCACCTCAGCTGGTGCCCCTTCACGTACTTCATCCCCCAGAAACGCTAAGGCACGGGGGGCCATTGAGGAAATATTCTGCTGCCTCCACGAGGCGGAAAACCACTGAGAGAGATAAGCTCTCCGGCAGGGAGAAATCTGCCGGGGAAATTCCTTCCCGAAGGGGGGAAATCATCGCCATCGTCATCGTCATCGAGCTGGACTTCATTGGGATCATCATCATCATCATCTCCACCACCGTCACCATCATCTCCACTGCTCCACTCCGTTCCGCTGTAACATCTAGTGTTGAATCTTGGTCTAGTTCATAGGGGAAACTTTCCCGGTTTTAATTACTCCTTGTGGTTGATGCTATTGAGTAAAACCGTTGAATTAAGGTTTATGTCTAGATTGTTATTCATCATTATATCATATCTTATCATGATCCATATGATTTCTTGTGAGTATTTTGTTTAGTTCTTGAGGACATGGGAGGAGTCATGATGTTAGTTGTGGAATTATGTTGAGTAATATTTAATGATTTTTTTATTTAAGTTGTGGTGATATTCTTCTAGTGGTGTCATGTGAATGTCGACTACATGATACTTCACCTTTATGGGCCTAGGGGAATGCATTGTGTATTTGGCTACTAATTGTGGGGTTGCCGGAGTGACAGAAACCTAAACCCCCGTTAGTTAACCAATGCATGTGGGAGTGTAAGATCTCAGAGTTTAAGGTTGTGGTTAGATTTATCTTAATTACTTTCTTGTATTTGCGGATGCTTGCAAGGGGTATAATCACAAG
Organism: Puccinellia tenuiflora; assembly: GCA_012064385.1. Taxonomy (NCBI): domain Eukaryota; kingdom Viridiplantae; phylum Streptophyta; class Magnoliopsida; order Poales; family Poaceae; genus Puccinellia; species Puccinellia tenuiflora. The sequence goes on from QRDG01000095.1 coordinate 906,795, forward strand.
TATGTATTAGTCCAAGTTAGGGCAGTGCATTAGCATAGGTTCACCCTCACAACACCTATCAAAACAATAAAGATTAATGAGCTGTATGAAGCGCAAGCACTTGACGAAATTCCCATGTGTCCTCAAGAACGTTTGGTCATCATAACTAAACAAACCGGCTTGTCCTTTGTTCTAGAAAGGATTGGGCCACTTGCTGCAATTATTATTACTGTCTTTTAATTACTTGTACTTTATTTATCTACTATATGAAAAACCCCTAAAACTTGTCTGCTAGTATGATCAAAACTACTTGTCAACACCTTCTACTCCTTAATACGTCTCCAACGTATCTATAATTTTTGATGTTCCATGCTTGTTTTATACCAATTGCTACATGTTTTGCATCTACTTTATGTCACTTTATACATTTTTTGGGACTAACCTATTAACAAGATGCCGAAGTGCCAGTTCCTGTTTTCTGCTATTTTTGTATTCCAGAAAAGCTAGTCTGGAAATATTCTCGGAATTGGACGAAACTTCACGGACATCCCTATTTTTCCTGAAGACACCAGATGGAGCAAAGGAGCAACAGAGGAGGCCCACAGGGAAGCCACACGCCACCAGGGCGCGGGCCCCCCTTCTGTCACGCCCTGGTATGGTGTGGGCCCCTCGGGGCTCTCCAGCCGCCGCCCTTTCGCCTACTTATTCCTCCCGAGAAAATAACCCTAAGTGCCCAAGCCATTATCCATGAAAAGTTCCAGAGACGCCACCGCTGTCAACCCTAGCTCGGGAGGGTCCAGAACCTCTTCCCGGCACCCTGCCGGAGAAGGGAATCGTCACCGGAGGCATCTACATCGCCATGCCTGCCTCCGGAGTGATGCTTGAGTAGTTCATCCTTGGACTACGGGTCCATAGCAGTAGCTAGATGGTTGTCTCTCCTATTTGTGCCATCATGTTTAGATCTTGTGAGCTGCCCTACATGATCAAGATCATATTATTGTAATGCTACATGTTGTGTTTGCTGGGATCTGATGAATATTGAATATTATGTCAAGTTGATTATCAATCTATGCCCTATGTTATTTATGATCTTGCATGCTCTCTGTTGCTAGTAGATGCTTTGGCCAAGTAGATGCTTGTGACTCCAAGAGGGAGTATTTATGCTAGATAGTGGGTTCATGCCTCCGTTGAATCTGGGACAGTGACAGAAAGTTCTAAGGTTGTGGATGTGCTGTTGCCACTAGGGATAACCCAACGAAGCTATGTCCACGGACATATGTGTTTGTTTACTTTACGCGCTTTACTTAATGCGATTATCCGTTGCTTGCAACTTAATACCAACGGGGAACTCGGATGACAACCCGGCGGTGGATTATTAGTCATAGACGCTGTTGGATAACGGTCTATGTATCATGTCGTAATGCCCAATTAAATATCATAGTAATCATCATGTCATGTATTTGCATTGTCATGCGCTCACTATTTGTCAATTGCCCAGTTGTAATTTGTTTACCCAACATGTTAGTTATCTTTATGGAGAGACACCACTAGTGAACTATGGACCCCGGTCCAATCTTTTAAACTGATTAAACCACAAACTGCAAACTGTTTCTTTTTCATTCGCTGCATTTTAATACTCATTTTCCACACGAGACGTTTAATCCTTTGTTTTCAGCAAGCCGGTGAGATTGACAACCTCACTGTTTCGTTGGGGCAAAGTATTGTGATTATGTTGTGTCCCACGTTGGTGATCGAGAAACGGCGCCACCAACAACCTTCGGAAGAATTGTTGCTCCTACTGGTTCGATAAAACTTGGTTTCATACTGAGGGAAAACTTGCTGCTAGGCTACATCAAACCTTCCTCTTGGGGTCTCCCAACAAGCAAATACGTCTTGCATCAAGCTCTTTTCTGGCGCCGTTGCCGGGGAGTCAGCAATCTTCTGCAAGGGGAGTTTCACACTTCCAATCTCTTTACTTTGTTTTTGTCTTGCTTAGTTTATTTTATTTTATCTTGTTTGCTTTCAATTATCAAAAACACAAAAAAATTAGTTACTTGCATTTAGTTTATTTTCGGTTTTCTTCCCTGTTATTTATCATGTCTAGCTCTTTACTTGCTATCAATGGTTACTATCCTTGAAACTAGTCCTATGGCTGAAAACAACATGAGAGAGCTTTATGAAATTTATCTTGAGTTGGGACATGAGTTGTTTGAAGAAAAAATTAAAAAGCCTATGGAAATTTATTTGCATAACAATCATGATAGTAGCAATGTTATTAGCATACATTCTTTGAACACCATTATTGCTAATGCCATGGAAAGCTCTAAGCTTGGGGAAGCTGGTTTTGATAAAAATTATATTTTTGGTCCCCCAAGCTTGGAGGAGGAAGAATGCTATACTGTTGAATGTCATAATTCTATTGAAATATCTCTTGTGCTCCCTAATGTTATTTATGATAATTCTCTTGATGATGGTCCTATATTGCCTGATGATATTAATTTTGCTACTATTGTCAAAAGTGAGTTTAATGACTCCACTATTTTTGAGCTTAATACAAATTATGTGCTTATAGATTACGAAAAGCATGCTTATTGTGATAATTGCATTGTTGAGTCTATTCATGATGCTACTGAAAACTATTTTGAGATTAGAAAATATGGTTATAGAAATCTTCATGTTATTAAATTCTCTCTCTTTGTGATGAAAGTTTTGAGCTTTCTCTTGTCTTGCTTTTATATGATGGTTTCCTTAAGACCTAATGGTCAGTATGAGAGAGGGAGACACGGTTTCATATATCTAAATAATATTAAGTCTCTTCTCTTTATGTTGAAAATTTTGAGGTTGCACTTGTTTTGCGTTCCTATGCTAGTCACTTTGTGCTTCATTGATTTGTTTTCTTACAAGGCTCCTGTGCATAGGAAGAGTGTTAGATTTAAACATGTTTTATATATGCTCCTTGATGCTCTCTTTTGTTTTTCAACTCTTATTCTTATGAGAGCATCATAAAAATCACTAAGCCTAGCTAAAAGGCATTAAAGAAAGCGCTTTTGAGAGGCAACCCATTATCTTTATTTTCAGTATTAGTCAAGGATTTGTTTACTTCTATAGCAACTCCTTTGTATCTTTATTTTCTCGCATTTTTGTGCCAAGAGTAGCCTCTAGTGTTAAGGTTTTGCTTAATTTTGATTGCTGCGCAGAAACAGATTTTTGCTGTCCACTGTACGAAAATTAGAAATTCACCAGATTGTTGAAAAAATCTGAAATATTTTGTGCGTAATCTTTATGAATGTCTGAATCTTTCACTAGTTCAAAGTTTTTTGATCTGAGTCCGTAAGTGTCTCGAAGAAATTCGTCTTTGCGGACTGTTCTGTTTTAGACAGATTATGCCTTTTTATTTTGCATTCTCTCTTTTACTAGTGTTGAGTGGAATTCTTTTTTGGGTGGAAGAGCTTCACATAACATCAGTGGCTGTAGCTAATGTTTAAAGTAACGAGTCATATTGCGTCTTTACAGAACATGTGAGTTTTTGATTGTGCACTAACCCCTCTAATGAGATTTACTTTGAGTTTGGTGTGACGGAAGTTTTAAAGGGTCAAGAGAGAAGGGTGATGATAGGATCAAGAAGAGTGAAGAGCTTAAGCTTGGGGAGGCTCCCATGGATCTCCCCAACATATTTCAAGAAGACTCAAGCGTCTAAGCTTGGGGATGCCCAAGGCATCCCCTTCTTCATCGTCAAATCATCAGGTCATCTCTAGTGAAACTATATTTTAATTCTTTCACATCATAAGTGCTTTTCTTGGAGTGTCTGTGTGCTTTTATTTTCAGTATTGTCTTTTATTTTCAATAAAGCTTGACTGGACCCTAGCATTCTTGATTGGGAGAGAGACACGCTCCGCTTTTTCATGAGAATACTCCAGTTCTTCACTTATATTTGTTGAGTATTCATATCTAGCGATGTTCAGCTATAACTCTTGTTTTCATGTATCTCTTGTCAGAGCTATTAGCTTTCTTTTGTAGAAAGTACTCTCTTGCTTCACTTATATCTATTTGGAGAGTGGTTGAAATAAATTGATTGGTGTTTGGTTGGTTCATAAAATGTTGCATGTGGTAATTGGTATAAGGAAAAACTTGCTTAATCTTGTAGATCACTATTATGGATAACTTGATGCTTGTCAATCGTTTTGAGTTAACAAGTAGATCATGATTAAATTTCTGCATCACATGAGTTAAGCCTATTAGTGAAGAACTACCGTAAAGCTTGTTGAAAATTTGGTTTGCATCGGTGGTATCTCTAAGGTCTAGATATTTTCTAATAAACGGGTTCGGTTAACAAGGAAGACGGTATGAAGTCTCATAACAGTTGCAATATGTTTGTCATATAAAACTTGGTGTACGGGTTGATATTCTTGTTTGCTTACATAACCTTGCTAGCCTAAACTCTGTACTGAGAGGGAATGCTTCTCGTGCATCCAAATCCTTGAGCCAAAATCCATGCCATTTGTGTCCACCATAACTACCTATATGTGGTATTTCCTTGCCACTCCAAGTAAAATTTTCATGTGCTATCTTTAAATTATTCAAAATGTTATTATTCCCTTTTTGTGTCAATGTTTACCAGCTCATGAGGAATTAGTGTGGTTATTCTTTATTCTGGTTGTCAAATGGACTTTTACACCTGGACTAGTGGCATATACATCCGCTTATCCAATAACTTGCAAAAAGAGCTGGCAACGGGGTGCCCAGTCCCAATTAATTACAACTTTAACCAATTAATTCTCTTCACACTTTTGCCCTGATTCGTCAGTAAGCAATGACAAATCAGTGAAATATCTGCATGTGCGTAAACAAAAGAGAAAGAGGGATGATCTGCCTTGCTGGTAGAAATAACGTCCTACATGGGAGCCGCTCTTAAAAGTCCGTTTGACAGGTAGAATACTGTTATCACCCGCTACCATTCGTTGACAATTAACACACACCTCTCAAAAATAGATACTCTTCCATGGTATGTGATTGATGTAAGGCACCCGAGGATTCGGCTAGCCATGGCTTGTGTTAGCAAGGTTGGGAGGAGTATCAAATATTTTATGCACTCTCTATATGCTTTCAAAAACCTAAAAGCTCTAGCACATGATTTAATCCCTGCTTCCCTCTGCGAAGGGCCTTTCTTTTACTTTTATGTTGAGTCAGTTTTCCTATTCTTTCTGTCTTCCACAAGCAAACACTAGTGTCAACTTCGTTACAACATGGGTTATATGCAATGTATTGGACTTGTTATACTGCTTTGTGTTGACATTATCCATGAGATAAATATGTTGAAAGTTGAAGCAATTGCTGAAACTTAATTCTTCCTTTGTGTTGATTGAATACCTTTTATTAGAAACTATTGCTTTATGAGTTAAGATCTATGCAAAACAGTTTGATGCTTGTCTTGAAAGTACTATTCATGAAAACGTTTAGTTTGTGTGATTCATTGTTTACTCATTATCTATTTGGTAGCAAATTATAGACCATTGACTTGGATCACTTCATTCATTTACATGTGCCTTACAATATTATACGATCAAGGTTATGTTGGTAGCATGTCACCTCAAAAATTATTTTGTTTTTATCGTTTACCTACTCGAGGACAAGCAGGAACTAAGCTTGGGGATGCTGATACGTCTCCAACGTATCTATAATTTTTGATGTTCAATGCTTGTTTTATACCAATTGCTACATGCTTTGCATCTACTTTATGTCACTTTTATACATTTTTTGGAACTAACCTATTAACAAGATGCCGAAGTGCCAGTTCCTGTTTTCTGCTGTTTTTGTATTCCAGAAAAGCTAGTATGGAAATATTCTCGGAATTGGACGAAACTTCACAGACATCCCTATTTTTCCAGAAGACACCAGATGGAGCAAAGGAGCAACAGAGGAGGCCCACAGGGAAGCCACACGCCACCAGGGCGCGGGCCCCCTTCTACCACACCCTGGTATGGTGTGGGCCCCTCAGGGCTCTCCAGCCGCCGCCCTTTCGCCTACTTATTCCCCCCGAGAAAATAACCCTAAGTGCCCGAGCCATTATCCACGAAAAGTTCCAGAGACGCCGCCGCCGTCAACCCTAGCTCGAGAGGGTCCAGAACCTCTTCCCGGCACCCTGCCGGAGAGGGTAATCGTCACCGGAGGCATCTACATCGCCATGCCTGCCTCCGGAGTGATGCATGATTAGTTCATCCTTGGACTACGGGTCCATAGCAATAGCTAGATGGTTGTCTCTCCTATTTGTGCCATCATGTTTAGATCTTGTGAGCTGCCCTACATGATCAAGATCATATTATTGTAATGCTACATGTTGTGTTTGCTGGGATCCGATGAATATTGAATATTATGTCAAGTTGATTATCAATCTATGCCCTATGTTATTTATGATCTTGCATGCTCTCCGTTGCTAGTAGATGCTTTGGCCAAGTAGATGCTTGTGACTCCAAGAGGGAGTATTTATGCTAGATAGTGGGTTCATGCCTCCGTTGAATCTGGGACAGTGACAGAAAGTTCTAAGGTTGTGGATGTGCTGTTGCCACTAGGGATAACCCAACGATGCTATGTCCACGGGCATATGTGTTTGTTTACTTTACGCGCTTTACTTAATGCGATTATCCATTGCTTGCAACTTAATACCAACGGGGAACTCGGATGACAACCCGGCGGTGGATTATTAGTCATAGACGCTGTTGGATAACGGTCTATGTATCATGTCATAATGCCCAATTAAATATCATAGTAATCATCATGTCATGTATTTGCATTGTCATGCGCTCACTATTTGTCAATTGCCCAGCTGTAATTTATTTACCCAACATGTTAGTTATCTTTATCGAGAGACACCACTAGTGAACTGTGGACCCCGGTCCAATCTTTTAAACTGATTAAACCACAAACTGCAAACTGTTTCTTTTTCATTCGCTGCATTTTAATACTCATTTTCCACACGAGACGTTTAATCCTTTGTTTTCAGCAAGCCGGTGAGATTGACAACCTCACTGGTTTGTTGGGGCAAAGTATTGTGATTGTGTTGTGTGCAGGTTCCACGTTGGTGATCGAGAAACGGTGCCACCAACAACATTCTGAAGAATTGTTGCTCCTACTGGTTCGATAAACCTTGGTTTCATACTGAGGGAAAACTTGCTGCTAGGCTACATCAAACCTTCCTCTTGGGGTCTCCCAACGAGCAAGTACGTCTTGCATCAAGCTCTTTTCTGGCGCCGTTGCCGGGGAGTCAGCAATCTTCTGCAAGGGGAGTTTCACACCTCCAATCTCTTTACTTTGTTTTTGTTTTGCTTAGTTTATTTTATTTTATCTTGTTTGCTTTCAATTATCAAAAACAGAAAAAAATTAGTTACTTGCATTTAGTTTATTTTCGGTTTTGTTCCCTGTTATTTATCATGTCTAGCTCTTTACTTGCTATCAATGGTTACTATCCTTGAAACTAGTCCTATGGCTGAAAAAAACATGAGAGAGCTTTATGAAATTTATCTTGAGTTGGGACATGAGTTGTTTGAAGAAAAAATTAAAAAGCCTATGGAAATTTATTTGCATAACAATCATGATAGTAGCAATGCTATTAGCATACATTCTTTGAACACCATTATTGCTAATGCCATGGAAAGCTCTAAGCTTGGGGAAGCTGGTTTTGATAAAAATTATATTTTTGGCCCCCCAAGCTTGGAGGAGGAAGAAAGTTCTAAGGTTGTGGATGTGCTGTTGCCACTAGGGATAACCCAACGATGCTATGTCCACGGGCATATGTGTTTGTTTACTTTACCCGCTTTACTTAATGCGATTATCCGTTGCTTGCAACTTAATACCAATGGGGAACTCGGATGACAACCCGGCGGTGGATTATTAGTCATAGACGCTATTGGATAACGGTCTATGTATCATGTAGTAATGCCCAATTAAATATCATAGTAATCATCATGTCATGTATTTGCATTTTCATGCGCTCACTATTTGTCAATTGCCCAGCTGTAATTTGTTTACCCAACATGTTAGTTATCTTTATGGAGAGACACCACTAGTGAACTGTGGACCCGGTCCAATCTTTTAAACTGATTAAACCACAAACTGCAAACTGTTCCTTTTTCATTCGCTGCATTTTAATACTCATTTTCCACACGAGACGTTTAATCCTTTGTTTTTAGCAAGCCGGTGAGATTGACAACCTCACTGTTTCGTTGGGGCAAAGTATTGTGATTGTGTTGTGTGCAGGTTCCACGTTGGTGATCGAGAAACGGTGCCACCAACAACATTCTGAAGAATTGTTGCTCCTACTGGTTCGATAAACCTTGGTTTCATACTGAGGGAAAACTTGCTGCTAGGCTACATCAAACCTTGCTCTTGGGGTCTCCCAACGAGCAAGTACTTCTTGCATCACTCCTCGTTGGGTTCGACACTCTTATTTATCGAAAGTACTACGATACACCCCCTATACTTGGGGGTTATCAATCCCATACTTGTGGGTCATCAAGACTATGTTCTGGCACCGTTGCCGGGGACCATAGCTTTATTTGTCAGCTCACGTAAAAGTGATATTGTTCGCTGCCAATTTTTCATCATGGGTAAATCTCGTGATGCGAAAGTCACCATATTACCATCCACTACAAGTAAAGGTACAACTCTGAACACATCTGCTGCTTTTGATTCGCCGTCTGTGCACTAGTACAGAACGACATATCTGATACCCCTCTATGGAAACAGCACGAGTTAGGCAACGGAGAATCGCGCTTTCCGCGTGAGAAAACCCGCCCCGTGGCCCGTGTCCCGCCTTCATAGGCAACGGTCGCAAAATATTAACCGTTGCCGATATATTGGTAATGGAGTTTCTTTCGGCTCCATGTGCGATATGTTATTCAATGGCATCGGACATTTGTATACAACCATTGGCGAGGTTGCGTATATAAAATTCCTTTTTTAGCACTATCTTGGATATTATAAAAGACTGTCGATTCGCCCTTTTTCCTCCGCTCCAGCTTGTTTTTACTCTGCACTCGTGTCCTCCATGGCCAAGAGCATGAGCTCGTCGGGGAGATCGAATTCCTCCTGCGCCGCCGGAGCCGGGTCAGATCTGCCGCTTGTGAAGTGTGTTTGCTGCCGCTGTCGGAACGCGATTCGTCGAGTGTCGCGTTCGGATCTGAACCCAGGCCGGATCTACTTCAAGTGTCCAAATCACATGGTTAGTTCGACGCTTCGACCAGTTTTGATTGATTCTATTCTATGTGTGATGCTGATTTTCCTCTCGATTCGATTTACCATTTGGCAGGGGAGGGGCGAAGAGTATTTTTGGAGCTGTGATTATTTTTTTTGGATTGAAGATTATGTTGAGATGCTGCTTGCTAATGGCGTCGAAGTGGAAGCTGCAGAGTTAGAAAATGTAGCCTTGATAGTCAAGAAGGCGAACATGGAGATGAAGCCGCACACTGCAGCAGCTCTAGCTTGTTTGGCATGGAGCCCAACAAACACTTCGACTAAATCTGACCATGTTGTTGCTGTGCGCAAGGAGCGGCATAAAGGAACAGAAATAGCTCAGTTAAATGTTCTTGTGAGCATTGCTAGAATGATTTTGTGTGTTTGTGTGCTGCTGTTAGGTGTGAACTTGTATGCAGCAATGAAAATCAGTAGAATGTATTAGGTTCGTATGCAGCTATGCAAATCAGTACAATGTATTAGGTTCGTATGCACTTTGAAAATCAGTAGAATGTATTATGTTCGTATGCAGCTACGAAAATCAGTAGGACATAGTAGTTGTGAACTTGTATCCAATGGAAACGGTTATACAAAATATCCATTACCAATTGGGTGCATATAAATGTACTGGCGAAGCAAGCCCCATCAGTCTCATTCTCAATCCCTCACTGTCCATCTTTCAACCCTAGCCGCCGCAGATTGTAGCTTTTTAATTACTCTCCTCACTCTCTCATGGCTTCCTCTGCCGGCGCTTCTAGATCTCGCCATCGCAGCCGCGGCTCTAGCGGCCGCACCGATCTAGCTGCATCTGTTCGTGATAGGGCAGATCTGGAGGCGGCTGTGATGCAGCAGGTGCAGGAGCGCGTCAGGCTGACCACCTCAATATCCTTGCCCAGGAGGAGGAAGACACACACACGAGGTAGACGATGAAGAGTACACAGGAGTTTTGGCACCGCACACTTGTGCCTTTTCTGACTCTCTTTCTCTTGATTAACCAAACTGATTACAAGACCTTTTATAGGTAAACACACGCACGGCCAGGCCACACACCGGCTTGGTCCGTATTCCACTCCCCACTAGCTGCACGCACGCACACTGATCGCACACGTTCACAACTAACTAGACCACTAACTCAGCTGGTGCTCACATGCACATGCAGCCACTACTCTGATGGATCAACTCAACGTATATGCCTCAACTAACTCAGCTCACATAGAACTAGTCTCTCGGCTCACCAACGTGCAGATCCCTCTCACTCTCAGCTGCATTTATGTGACCACGAACTGAAACCTATCTAGAACTTAACAGAATACATGCATGTACTCACAACTCCTGGCTCCACTTGACCGATGATCAGGTCGCATCTCTGCTGATCCATCAGTCCACTTGACCATGATGCCATGCATCGATTCTAGTAGACTTAGACTGACTAAACCAAATAGAAATAAACACGATGATCACTAAACAACAAGGTTAACACCAACACACCTCCGGTGATGCCCCGCGTACTCTGGGTCACGCGGAGCTGGATCAGATCATTCATCGGGTGGTGCAGCAGCAGTTGTGGCGGATCCGCCGTCGACGGAGGCCGATCTGGAGGCCGCCATCGATGGAGGAGGAGGTGGCCGATCTAGAGGCGACGTCCTCGGTGGAGGAGGTGGCGTCCACGGTGGAGGAGGTGGCCAATGTGGAGGCGCCGTCCACGGAGGAGGAGGTGGCCGATCTGGAGGCGCCGTCCACAGTGGAGGAGGTGGCCGATCTGGAGGCGACGTCCCCGGTGGAGGAGGTGGCCGATGTGGAGGTGCCATCCACGGAGGAGGAGGTGGCCGATCTAGAGGCGCCGTCCACGGTGGAGGAGGTGGCCGATCTGGAGGCGCCGTCCACGGAGAAGAAAATACGAGGTCTACACTAGTGGAGACTGGACCTATTGTCCCGGGCCGTGAGGGCCATTTGTCGCGGCTGGCCAACCGCGACAGCGGAGGCAGGACTAATGGTCCAACCATTAGTCATGGACCTGTCACCAGCCGGGACAAATGGTCCTCATCCTGGGTGTGCTAGGGCAGAACCTTTAGTCGCGGTTCGTATAACGGGCCGCGACTAATGGTTATCTGCCGCGGCAGAAATTTGGGCAATTTCTGTGCCGCGGCAGAGAGTTCATTTTGGTTAGGGTTTAGGGTTTACTAATTCTCTACCGCGGCAGAAATTTGGGCACTTTCTGTGCCGCGGCAGAGAATTCATTTTGTTTTATTTTATTCATTTATTTTCTTCATTTCAAAATAGTTTTCGTATATTTATACGCTACCACATACCGTACACGATCGAGCATACAAATATATACAACTTTAATAGTTACATGGAGATCACAATTACCGGGACTAAGCCCGTCTATTCGATTACACGGCCCGGCATCATCGGTTGCGCCTATTGTTCACACTAAATTCTTCGGCGTCATCTACCATCTCTTTCAGCAAAAATCCCGCCAGGTCCTCTACAATTGCTATTACGCGTTGCTTCGGTAGGACATTTTCCCGCATTCTCTCAAACTATATAAGAAAGGGAGATCAATATGAACATCAATCATGATAACAAAAAGTGAGGTAATAAAATAATGTTGTGAACGTATTTCTTATGTCGACTATATAATCTTTGTGCTCAGTGGTAAACGTGCGAATAAACTCGCAAACGTAGTATCCACATAGATGCGTCCCCGATGGCTGCCTCGCGCACTTTACGAGAATAGAATTCAATCAAAATAATAATCTAGCATCAAAATAATAACTGTATTGAAACTAGAAGTAAAGAGATGCGCGGTCATATCTCGTACTACTTACCGAGACCGGAGTAAACGTCAGCTTCTCACTAAAGGAACCCTTCACCACACTCTTAAATCGGTTCCAAACCCTACCCGGCAAAGAAAATGAATTAATGAATGAGTTAATTCATTACCTGATATCTCATGAAATCAACGAAAGAGACTGATATAGCGCGAATATTACCTCTGGAGCATGTCCTGCATGTTGCGGAACTCTTCCAGGTTTCTCTTTAATGGGTCCATGACATCAACTATTCCCTTATCAACTCGTATGTCTAGCAGAATCCAGTGAAAGCTGCACCCGTTTATATATACGTCAGTAACTCATCAATTACACTTAACATCGAGTAAGTAAAAATTAGTGTGTACAAGACAGTAACACTCTTACTCGAAGTTGTAAGGAAACAATATGTGGTCACAGTAATGTTGCTCCGTTAGAAACCTTAGAAGGTTTCCCGCCGTCTCGTCGGGTTTCGTCGTTAGCGTTTCTATATGTACTTTATCTGGGTCAATGAACCCAACACTATAGACCTTTCTTTTACAAAACTGCATCTTCATTCTGCATAATATAGAGTACAAAAGGATATATATAATGAGAATAATTACAAATGCAATGAACTGAACAAGTTATATGTAGACAATGAATTGAACAACTTACAGACAATAGCAACTCATGAGAGATTTGTCGAGGGCGTCCAAATTGAATAACTGGAAGAGTTCTGAAAAGTCAACATGGACCTCTTCGGGTCGGAAGAAGTACTCTGCTGGGACTTTCGCCACGATCATTATTCTGTCCCCCTTTACCTCTCTCAACTACCATTGATGCAAATTTCGCATTTGTATTGGCAGTTGTTTCAACTTCTGTTCGCTGACCAAAGGCTTCCATGGGACATATGTAGGGGCTACATCAGCCATGGGTAACTTGTCGTCTTGGGAACCTAACAGTTCAGCAACAGTCACACCCATAGCGGCCGCCAACTTTGCAGCTTCTACCAAATCCTGCTGCTGCGCCTAAGGAACGTCTTTGGATAACACCTTGAGGGGTGGGATCGATTGTTTGGCCTGTTCTCTGAGCTGGGGAACGTCCCTTCGTTTCCCGCTTGCACTTTTACTTGCTTTGCTCCCGTTTGCACTTTTACTTGCTTTGCTCCCGCTCGCATCTTTATCAGCCTTTGCGATCGCTGCGATTTCCTTGTCAGTACGATCGTAAGTTCTGATGGAAAGATTCTTATGAGGTACTCTTGGATGGGGCGACCTTTTTCGTTTTGGGCTGCTGTGTCGTTTAGTACTCAGCGACGAAACACGCTTCCGCTTATTGTCCTTAGCTGGCAAAGGCGGCGGCGAAGACGGCCGGCCCAAGTCCGGCGGCGGAGATCGAGATGGACTCGCGCTGTGTTGATCATAGTCTTGGGGTGGGCTTCTTGTAGGTGATGGTGACCTGCGACGACTCGGAGGCGGCGTTGGACTTGGCGCCGAGCCTGGAAGCTTGATGTTGTTCTTGTCCCATAGAATGATACCACCCAGTACTTCTCCGAGTGTCTTCTCACCTTCAGGTCCATGGATGTCAAGCTCCATTGAGTCAAACCCCTTTACGATTTCATCCACCCCGACTTTAGCATAGCCAGCTGGAATCTCACGGCCTTGCCAACGTGCCTCAGGTGGACAAGGTAAAGCAGTTCCGACCGCCACCTTTAGGGATATGTTCTTCACCTTCTGATGGAGCTCACAAGATATCTGCTCCTTGATTCCATCCACGGGGTAGCCGGGACCGCCATCTATCATTCGTGCACCGTCAGACGGGACCTCCGATTCAGCCACGCTGCTTCTCCGCAGAGATGGGCCGGCGGTAATATTGAGTGCAGGATCTTGCAGGCGCTCTCCTCTAAGTTCGTCAATCTGCTGCTGCTGCTTGTCAATTCTTGCTAGCAACTGGTTGAACTTGTCTTCCTCCTCCTCCTCCCGTCACTTCTTTGCTCTCGATCGGCTTCTATAAGTATCTTTGTCTTTGGGAAACCCAATCTCCCAGGGATAACTAGGGCCAAAGCCTCGTGTTCGTCCTCCGTGTTCTGGATTCCTGAGGACCTTTGTCAGCAAGTCTTTCTCTCTATCAGCACGGAACTTTAATTTCCCCTCTTTAATTTCTTTCACCACTTTCAGCCATGTCTCCCTGGGTACCCTAATCCCCTCACTGCAAATAAGATCCCCTGTCTCCATGTCATACTCACTCCCATGCGCAAGGAAAAAATTTCGTGCCCTCTGTTCCCATTCGTCGCGAATTGGTTCTGGAACGATCCCTTTAGCAAGCAGCGCTTCCTCTATTTTATCCCACTTTGGCATGGCAGTCGCGTAGCCCCCTGTCCCGAGCTTATGGTGATATTTCTTTTTCGCAGCATTTGTCTTGGCTCGTGTTGACTTTTCCGTAGCATCATCTGACTTCTTGTACTTCACAAATGCATCCCAGTAAGCCTTCTGCTTCACTAGATAGCCCTCGAATTTTGGAGCACTATTGGTCTTCTGATACTCTTGCCATAATGTTTTCTTCCACTGCCGGAATATTTCGGCCATCTTCTTAAGAGTGAACACCTTGACTTTGTCCCTCAATGCAGCTGTGTCGTCCTCTTCCTCACATTCTGGGAGGGTGAAATGTGCCATGAGGTCATTCCAAAGACCATCTTTGTACCTTTCGGCGACATACTCATTATCTTCCACCCCTTTGGGCTTATTCCACTCTCGAACGGTGATGGGGACGCGATCCCTAACCATAACTCCGCATTGTTTTACAAATTTCTTTGCAACCTTTATGGGTTCCAACGGTTCGCACACTGGTGATATCTTCGTAATTGTATAATGCGCAGATGCGGCCAACTTTTTGGCCGGGCCTCGTTTGGAACATTTGCTCGAAGTGGAGGCCTAAGAGAATAAACATTCGTCAATTCATATATATACAACTCAATTAATGCATCTACTAACCATCGGACTTCATATATATACCTTGCCGGACTTCGTTAAGGGTCCATCATCGGAGCCGTCGCCTTCTCCATCATCAGTGTCGGCTTCCCCCTCATTTTGGTCGACCTCTTCACCCTCACCAGATGGGTTCAGATACATCGAGGGAGATTCTGGTGGATCAGCACCGGTGGCGTTGTGGATTATGTCCTCGAGAATTTCTTCTTGTCTTAGGTCTCTGCGGATCGGACTAGGTGGATCCATAGTTTCTGCAAAATGCACACAATATCATTATCGCATAAAATATTGCTACTAGTACATAAAAATACTACTAAAATAATACTACATACAAATAGTACATAAAAATACACCACGAATAATATCACAAATACATCTAGAATAATCCAGTTACATAGCTCGGGTCCATTATTTTTTAAACATAAAACATCGTGAATAATATCACTAATACAACAGGAGAGTGCCAGCCCGGCGGAGCCCAGTCCCGCACATCGCCCCTCTGATCCAACAGGGATATCGTCGCCGAGAACAATAAACTAAAAACACCTAAGTCAAAATTTCTATTTGTACACTTAAAAAGTAATACCAATACTTAGCAAAATTTCTAAAGTACCAATTTAACTTAGCAAAAATTTCTATTTCTACACTAATTAAAAAAGTAATACCAATTTAACTTAGCAAAATTTCTAAAGTACCAATTTAACTTAGCAAAATTTCTATTTCTACGCTAAAAAAAAGTAATACCAATTTAATTTAGCGAAATTTCTATTTCTACACTAAAAAAAGTAATACCAATTTAACTTAGCAAAATTTCTAAAATACCAATTTAACTTAGTAAAATTTGTAAAGTACCAATTTACCTTAGCAAAAATTCTAAATACCAATCTAACTAATCTAAAATTTAACCTAAAATTAAACTACCCTAAAAATCTACCTAATTAACTGATCTAAATTTAAACTAACCTAAAAATGTACCTAATTAACTGATAAAAAGAACTAACCTAAACAGAGCGGCGCCGGCGCGGAGGACGTATGGCGGCAGGCTCGGGACCGGAGGAAGGCTTGAGCGGCGGGCGCGAAGGACGGCGGGTTCTGGCGGCGGCGGCGCGCGGGCTCGGGCGGCGGAGGAGGCGACGGCGCGCGGCGGGCGCGGAGGACGGCGCGCTCAGGCGGCGGAGGAGGCGACGGGCGCGCGGGGACAGAGGGCGCACGGGGACGGAGGGCGCGGAGGACGGCGGGCGACGGGCGCGCGGGGACGGAGGCGTCGGGCGCGTGGCGGCGGACACGGCGGAGGACAGCGGCCGGCGGCAGGAGGCGACGGTGGCGGTGGAAAAATTCGGCAGCCTGACGGCGCTATGTCGCAAATGGCCTCCGGTGTCGCGGTCTGAGCCACGCACCGGAAGACGCAGCTTTTATATACACACACTTTTAGTCACGGGGCGTGGAACCGACCGGGACCAAAAGGGGATCTTTATTCGCGGGTTGAGCCACGCCCCGCGACTAAAGGGGGGGGGGGGGGGGGGGGGCGGTTTCAGATCGCGCGCATCGCAGGCTTTAGTCGCGGGGCGTGGAACCGACCGGGACCAAAAGGGGATCTTTAGTCACGGGTTGAGCCACGCCCCGCGACTAAAGGGGGGGGGGGGGGGGGGGGGGGGCGGTTTCAGATTGCGCGCGCATCGTAGGCTTTAGTCGCGGCTGGTGGTACGGGCCACGACTAATGGCCCAAAATTTACGCGCGCTGGGCCAAAAAATGTGCTCGCGCGCTGTTTTCTCTGTTTTTTCAAATACTTACTCACAAATGGATTAACTCTACAAACATTTGAATATTTGAATAAATTTGAGAAAACTTCCAACATGAAAAGTACTTGAATTTGAATAAGTAATCCAAAACCATTTTCTGTTTTATAAAATAATTATTGTAACTCTACAAACTACTAACGTTTTTGCCATTTTCAATTAAAAAATGGATTAACTAATATTTTTTTGCATATTTTTGAATCTTGGAGCCAATGACAACAGTGGATCATTTGATAATAACTAGTTCATCGACCGAATACAAATCATTTATACGGAATGACATAACTGGATAATTTGTCCTAACTCGTGGCTCCTGCCTAGGCCTATAATACTCGTCCTCGTAATCGTCATCGTCGTCGCTGTCATCGGACGGCGCTCGTGGCTCCCACCTCGACGGGTGAGCACGCCTGGACTGGATCTGAGGGTAGCGCAGGCGGGGGTTATCGCCGGCCGTGATGTAGTTCATAACGCCCTGGAGAGTTCGGCCAGCCCACCACAGCTGATGGCCGGCCTCGTTGAAGTCCGAAGGAGGCGGGCCGTCCCCCTCGTACCTGGCGAGCGCCCTCTCACGCCGATTGATGAAGAAGGCATCCCAAGTCGGGCGGTAGTCGGGATGCCAACGGGGATCCATCCGCTGCTCCGGCGTGAGCTCGAGGTAGTAGTGGTTCGTGATGGCCGCCCGGCGCGCCACACCATGAGGGACAGGAGGGACCGGCACGCCTCCGGCGCTCAGCATTCAGCCGGCGGGGACACAGTAGCCGGGCGGGCAGTGGTAGTTCGAGGCGGAAAGCTCCTCCGCCTGACCGTAGCTTAGTACGGTGGAAGCCATGGAAGAGTTTAGATGTGATATGGCAATGGCGGCCAAGCCTACATATATATGTGATCAGGGCCTTTAGTACCGGTTCGTGTTACCAACCGGGACTAAAGAAGCGCACGAATCGTGTGTTTGTTTCAAGCGCTTGTGAGCCGTTGGATCAGGGGTGTGTTTCTTTAGAGCGCTTGTGAGCCGTTGGATCAGAAGCACACGGATCGTGTGTTTCCTTCGAGCGCTTGTGAGCTGTTGGATCAGGGCCTTTAGTACCGGTTCGTGTTACCAACCGGGACTAAAGAAGCACACGGATCGTGTGTTTCTTTCAAGCACTTGTGAGCCGTTGGATCAGGGGTGTGTTTCTTTAGAGCGCTTGTGAGCCGTTGGATCAGAAGCACACGGATCGTGTGTTTCCTTCGAGCGCTTGTGAGCTGTTGGATCAGGGCCTTTAGTACCATTTCGTGTTACCAACCGGGACTAGAGAAGCACACGGATCGTGTGTTTCTTTCAAGCGCTTGTGAGCCATTGGATCAGGGGTGTGTTTCTTTAGAGCGCTTGTGAGCTGTTGGATCTACACTCCCACCTCATCCACAGGTACACCTTCTAATCGCCTATAAATAGCGACGTCACTGCATCGAAACGGCACACAACGAGCGGCTACCTTTGCCACCGAACCCAATGGTTGGATTTAGCCTACCCGCTGGCATGTTCCCTAACACAAGCCCTCGGGTAGGTTGAATCCAACCACTGGATTAGGGTGACACAATGATGAATTGCCGAGGAGGTTGAATCCAAGCAGCGGCAAGGCGCTCTGATCATTCAGTTCATCGACCGAATACAAATCAAACGGTTTCACCTGCATACGCCCTACTGTGCATTTGATATGCAGGCACTCTCTAGCCACAGTAGGGTTGTATGCAAGTGATACCGTGTGTTTTGTTCTATCTAGAAATCCTTCAGTCATCGACCGAATACAAATCATTCAGATTCCATGCATACATCCCGACGGTGCATATAGTCAAAACATACGGTTTGTATTCGCATATAGCCATTATTACAAATCACCAACATCCCTATCTAGTGTTGTGGTTTTCTTCTGCGCCGTAGCCATGGAGCATCTTCATCATTTAACAGGATGCATGGGTCAGTTTTCACTGTGAAGGGCGGAACTTCATGAAACTTATTATAATCTTCTGACATGTCTGTCTTGTCATCCACTCCCATAATGTTTCTTTTCCCTGAAAGAACTATGTGGCGCTTTGGCTCATCGGACGATGTATTCTTTTGCTGATTTCTTTTTCTCGATTTGGTAGACATGTCCTTCACATAGAAAACCTGAGCCACATCATTCGCTAGGACGAATGGTTCGTCCATGTATGCAAGCTTTTTGAGATCCACTGTTGTCATGCCGTACTTTTGGTCTACATGTACCCCTCCTCCTGTCAGCTTGACCCATTTGCACCGAAACAAAGTGACCTTAAAAGTAGGTCCATAGTCAAGTTCCCATATCTCCTCTATGTATCCATAATATGTGTCCTTCTGCCCATTGTCGTCTGTTGCATCAAAGCGGACACCACTGTTTTGGTTGGTGCTCTTTTTATCTTGGGAGATCGTGTAAAATGTATTCCCATTTATCTCGTACCCTTGGAAAGTACATATAGTCGACGATGGTAACCTGGCCAACAAGTACAGCTGATCTCCAACAGTGTTGTTATTCATGAGATGTGTCTACAACCAACTGCCGAAAGTCGCCCCGTGTTCCCCTTTAATCCAGGATTCATGCTCCCCCGTGTTTTCGGCGCGTAGAATATTCTTGTGTTTCTTGATATACGGAGCAACCACGGTGGAATTGTGTAGAACTGTGTAGTGTGCTTGAGTGAAAGAAAGCGCGTCCCTACATACCGTTGTTTTCCTTCCTAGTGTGCCTTTTCCAGTCAGCCCTCCTTCATACCGAGATTCAGGAACACCAATCGGCTTCAGGTCAGGAAGAAAGTCAACGCAAAACTCAATGACCTCCTCTGTTCCATAGCCCTTGGAGATGCTTCCTTCTGGCCTAGCACGGTTATGAACATATTTCTTTAAGACTCCCATGAACCTCTCGAAGGGGAACTTATTGTGTAGAAACACAGGACCGAGAATTCTAATCTCTTCGACTAGGTGAACTAGGAGGTGCATCATAATATTGAAGAAGGATGGCGGGAACAACAACTCGAAGCTGACCAGACATTGGACCACATCAATCTGTAACCCTGTTAGACTTTCTGGATCGATTACCTTCTGAGAAATTGCATTGAGGAATGCGCATACCTTCACAATGGCTAGTCGAACATTTTCTGGTAGAATTCCCCTCAATGCAACCGGAAGCAATTGCGTCATAAGCACGTGGCAGTCATGAGACTTTAGGTTTTGGAATTTTTTCTCTTTCATATTTTCTATTCCCTTTATATTCGACGAGAAGCCAGACGGGACCTTGACACTGAAAAGGACTTCAAAAAAGATTTCCTTCTCTTCTTTGGTAAGAGCGTAGCTGGCAGGCCCTTGAAACTGCCCTGCATGCATGCCGTCTCGTCCTTTATAACGTTGCTGGTCCTCCCGTGCATCCGGTGTATCTTTTGACTTCCCATACAAGCCCAGGAAGCCTAGAATATTCACGCAAAGATTCTTCGTCAGGTGCATCACGTCGATTGCAGAGCGGACCTCATGGACTTTCCAATATTCTAGCTCCCAAAATATAGATTTCTTCTTCCACATGGGTGCGTGTCCGTCAGCGTCATTCGGAACAGGTTCTCTGCCAGGACCCTTTCCAAATATTACATTTAAATCCTTGACCATACCAAATACATCAGCACCACTACGGGGGACAGGCTTCGTCCGGGTTTCTTCCTTGCCATTGAAATGCTTGCCTTTTTTCCTTAAGTGATGCCTGGGCGGAAGAAAACGACGATTGTACGGGTACACATTCTTCCTACATTTATCCAGATATATACTTTCAGTCTCATCTAAACAGTGCATGCATGCACTGTATCCTTTGTTCGTCTGTCCTGAAATGTTACTAAGTGCAGGACAATCATTGATGGTTATGAACAGCAACGCTCGTAGGTCAAATTCCTCCTGTTTGTGCTCATCCCACACACGTAAACCTGGTTCGGCCCACAACTGTAAAAGTTCATCAACTAATGGCCTTAGATACACATCAATGTCGTTGCCGGGTTGCTTCGGGCCTTGGATCATCACTGGCATCATAATGAACTTCCGCTTCATGCACAACCAAGGAGGAAGGTTGTAGATACACAGAGTCACGGGCCAGGTGCTGTGACTGCAGCTCTGCTCCCCAAAAGGATTCATGCCATCTGTACTTAGACCAAACCATAAGTTCCTTGCGTCACCTATAAAGTCCGGGAACTCTCTCTCGATTTTTCTCCGCTGCCGACCATCAGCCGGGTGCCTCAACATCCCATCTTTCTTACGGTCTTCCATGTGCCATCGCAACAATTTGGCATGCTCTTTGTTTCTGAACAAACGTTTCAACCGTGATATTATAGGAGCATACCACATCAGCTTGGCAGGAACCCTCTTCCTGGGTGGCTCGCCCTCAACATCACCAGGGTCATCTTTTTTTATCTTATACCGCAATGCAGTGCATACCGGACATTTATCCATATTCTCGTACTTCTCACCACGGTAGAGGATGCAGTCATTAGGGCATTGATAGCGCGAGAGGTGTTAATCAATCACGCTTCGTTGGGCAGCCCAAGAGGAAGGTTTGAGGAGCACAGCAGCAAGTTTTCCCTCAGTTAGAAACCAAGGTTATCGAACCAGTAGGAGTGAGGAATGCTTCAGAAGGTTGTCCACAACTGCAATGGCGCCAGAAAATGTGCTTGGCGTGTTGACAGCAACGGTGCCAGAAAAAGAGCTGTTGCAGGGGAGACAGTGGAACCTGCACAACACAATCAAAATACTTTGCCCCAACGAAGCAGTGAGGTTGTCAATCTCACCGGCCTTGCTGAATACAAAGGATTAAATGTATGTGTGGAAGGAAGCTTGTTTGCAGTAAATGAAAGCAGTAGAGCAGTTGATTTAATTGCAGATGTAAAAGAATAGACCGGGGTCCACAGTTCACTAGTGGTGTCTTCTCCATAAATAAAATACTACACATGCTGGGTATCAAATTACAGCTGGGCAATTGACAGAATAGAGAATACATGACAATGCATGAACATTGCATAATACAGAGGATGATGATGTCTATATGAGATGCTTTGGGCATTACGACAAAATACATAGATAGCTGTTCCAAGCATACACCTATGCCTAAATAGTCCACCTTTGAGATAACATACCGTAAAATCTCTCCAGTATTAAGTTGCAAGCAACAGACAATTGCATGAAGAACTGTGCATAAAGTTTACTCCCTAGTAGCAACGGCACTCCCCCGTCCTTATATGTTTCTGTCACTCAAGCCAAGGCACACAGGGACCGAACCCACTATCTAGCATAAATACTCACTCTTGGAGATACAAGCAACTACTTGATCAAGGCAATTACAAGTACCGGAAAGCATGCAAGATCACAAATAACATAGACATGATAATATCAATAATCAACATCACAAGGTACTTCTCTATTCATCGGATCCCAACAAACACAACATGTAGCATTACAATAAGATGATCTTGATCATGATAGGCAGCTCACAAGATCTAAACATGATAGCACAATTGGAGAAGACTACCATCTAGCTACTGCATGGACCCGTAGTCCAAGGATGAACTACTCACACATCTGTCCGGAGGCGGGCATGGTGGTGTAGAGCCCTCCGGCGATGATTCCCCTCTCCGGCAGGGTGCCGGGGAGGGCTTCAGAACCCTCCCGGACTAGGGTTGACGACGGCGGCAGCGACGGATGTTTTTCTGGAATTTTGATCGGGTTCTTAGGGTTTTCTCGTTGGGGGGATTATATAGGCGAAAGGGCGGCGTCGGTGGAGGCCCGAGGGGGCCACACCACCTGGTGGCGCGGCAAATAGGTGGGCCGCGCCACCCTAGGGTGTGGTCGCCCTCTGGTGCGTCTTCGGCTCCCCTTTGGACTCCGTGTGCGTGACGAAATTATAAGATCCTGGGTTTTTGTCCCGTCCGATTCCGAGAATATTTTCTTAAGTACTTTTCTGAAATGGAAAAATAGCAGAAAACAGGAACTGGCACTGGGGCATCTTGTTAATATGTTAGTTCCAAAAATGCATAAAAATGCTATAAGATGTAAACAAAACATGTAGAAAATGGTATGAAAACAAGCATGGATCATAAGAAATTATAGATACGTCGGAGACGTATCAGGCATGCATGTATCTTCTGCACGTCTAATCCTAGAGGGCAAACAAGCTTCTTTGCTTCGTACGTACTGGCGGGCAATTCGTTATTTCTTGGAAGCATCTTCTTCATTAGTACCAGCAACTTTTCAAATCCCGAGTCAGTCACACCAGTCTCTACCTTCCACTTCAGCAATTCTAGTGTGCTACCCAGCTTCTTCTGGCCATCTTCACAAGTTGGGTACAACAATTTGTTGTGGTCCTGTAACATCTGCTCGAACTGCAACCTCTCCTTTTCTGTGTCGCAGTCTCGCTTTGCATCAGAAATGACCCGACCAAGATCATCAGCGGGCTCATATGCTGCCCGTTCTTCACCTCCTTCTTCTTCATTGTCTTCCATTGCGGTATCAGCGTATTCAGGGAACATAGATCGGTAGTTGTCATCATCGTTCTCTTCTTCATCGCCGTCTTCCATCATAACCCCTCTTTCTCCGTGATAGGTCCAAACATTATAGCCGGACATGAAACCGGACCGAAGCAGGTGGCTCTGAATGACTTTTGAGGAAGTGTAATCCTTCTCATTCCGACATTCGACACACGGACAACACATAACACCATCCCGCCGCTTGTTCGCCTCGGCCACAACGATAAAAGAATGCACGCCTTCTCTATAAGCGCCAGAGCGTCGGTCACCGTACATCCATGGGTGGCCCATCTGCATCATGCAACTATATATCAAATGCAATCACGATGCTAAAATTAGTACCACGTGGTCCAAATGAGAAAGTAGTTGCTAACCTTTTAGGAAACTTGGAAACAAAGAGGAGGAAGCTTAAGTGTGGCTCGGACACCTCATATCATGTTTGTTTTGTGTGAACTCAAGTGGCATCGCTCTAACAGGCATTTCACCGAACACCTCTAGTGCATATGTAGAAAAAAAAACTAGCACAAACCTACACCACCTCCCACCAGGAAAAAAAACAAGAGAGGGGGAAGAGGGGCTGCATATATATAGGGCCAGACATTTTGTCCCGGTTTGAGATACAAACCGGGACCAAAGGCCACCAAACATGGCCGGGCGCTGGGTCAGAAGCTTTTGTCGCGGCTCGTATACCAGGCCACGACTAATGTCCTGACTTCTAGTCCCGGTTAGAGACATGACCCGCGACAAAAGGGGGGCACCTACCCGCAGCGGGCCGCAGACCTTTTTTGTCCCGGTTTGTATCTCAAGCCGGGACAAAAGGGTCCTAACGAACCGCGACAATTGTTCCGCCGATTTCGGGGCGACGTGGCCTGAACTTTAGTCGCGGGTTGAGACACGGCCGTGACTAAAGCCCCGGGCGAAAGGCCTGTTTTCTACTAGTGCTAAATCGCTCAGCTCATGAACTAGTTCATCAATTGGTTTTATATAGAACTTGTCTAGTATATAGAACTTGTCTAGTATATAGAAAACTCGTCTAGTATCTTGCACTTTATTGTTTCTGTCTAGTTTTCTAGTCTAGCATAGAAAACTTGTCTAGTATCTTGCACTATTTTAAAGTCTAGTAGGGTGAATTAATTTCAAATCTTTGTAGTACTACCGATGATGAATAGATCCAGTCACAACTTTTTGTCAATGTGCTAATCCTCGTTATTGTTTTGTGTAGCTAGTGTATGAAGTAATAGTATTTCGGCGACACTGTATAAAAAATGGTGAGGCTCTTGAAGGAAACATCACCGATCTGGAGGCGCTTAAAGGTGTGAACTGTTTTCACATTTAATTATATCTATGTCATGTAGCATCATATTTTGGCTCTTCTCTAACTATCAATCCATGTATTTTTATCCAGAAGCACAAAGCTGATCCGAACAAGCTTTAAATGTGCTACTTATAAAGTGGGATTATATTTCGGCGACACTGTCCAAGATGGAGCAAGCCTCAGTATGGAGAATTTGGCAATTTGGCTTGGTGTAGTTTCTGTTTTTTCAGTTTCTCCGGCTATTTTGTGGATGTGTATTTAGGGAGCAAGCCTTAGCTGCTGTTTAGGGAGGCATGAGAATGATAGGATTAGCGAAGCATGTGTAACTCATCTTTTGATGCTATGTAATGGTGACAATTGTTATATAAGTTATAAACGGTTTTGCTAGCAACTTTGTGCTTCTGCTGTGATATTTTGAATGTCAATTGGCAACTGTATTGCTGCTGTAGGCATATGAAAAAACCTCAATGCAAACGAGCAAAACAAAATTTCCGTTTCTGATGTCCAGATACATCGGCAACGGAGACTGGATGGCAACCATAGCCAAAATCAAGCCTCATCGGTGATGGTTTTTCTTGTCCGTTGCCGATGAGAGCCTTCACATCAGTGACAGGGTCGTGGACACGGACCCTTTCTCCATTGCCGAAGGGGTTTTTGGCCCGTTTCCGATGTGTCATTCTGTACTAGTGGTGATGAGTAAGCTTCTTACACCACCACATACACATGCTCCACACATTGATACTTCTAATGAATCTGAAAATATTTCTGATAATTTTGATGATGCTTCTACTGTGCTTGATGAGAGTGGGTCTTTAGGTCCTTTTCTAGATGCTACAATTGGTAAGTCTAGACAAATTGAAAATACTGAAATTCCTAATGAAAATCCCACTACACCTATTGGTTCACCTGAGTCTAGAGAGTATCCTAGTGATGATCTTGAGGAAACTTATGTCGAACTTAATGATGAATTTATTGAAGAATGCCATGCTACTAGTGGTGCAGGTGCTATTAAAAGTCTTCTTGCAAGACGTGCTGTTAGATATAAACTGTCTCCTGATGCCAAGTTTGCCACATCTCCCATAAACATTAAAGATAAGGATTATGATTTCTCTCAGGATTTATCTCATATATCTATTGTTGAGAAAGAACCTTTTCGTGGTACTGAAAATGAAAGTGCTGTAGGACATATGAATGAGCTCTCTACTTTGAGTAGCTTATTTTCTGATGATATTAAGAAACACAACTACTTTGTCACTAAATTTTCCCTTTCTCATTGAAAGATGAAGCTAAAACTTGGTTTAATAATCTGTCTCTTGGATCTATTGATAGTCCTATTGGTTTGGTTAATGTTTTCTTTCAGAAATATTTTCCTGCTAGTGCTCAACATGCTGCTTTGCAGAGAATCTTTAACTTTAAGCAGGTTGAAGGAGAGAGAAAATGCCTGAATATTGGGCAGTTTTGTTCTTTAATTAGAGCTCGGCCTGGACATCAATTGGCTAAAATGAACTTCTTGATATATTTTATAATGGACTAACATTTCAATCTAGGACATACCTGGATAGTTGTGCTGGTTGTGTTTTCAGGAAAAGAACTCCAGATGAAGCTGAGGAATTAATGGCTAAAATAAGCCAAAATCATGATGATTGGACTATACCTGAGCCAACCCCAACACCAACACCAAAGAACAGGGGAATGATTGAATTAAATGATGAAGTTATGACAGAAGCCAAGAAATCTCTTAAAGAGAACGGTATTAAATCTGAAGATGTGAAGAATCTACCACCTATAGAAGAATTATGTAATCCAATTCCTCACCCATCCACAATTGAGGTACACTCTCTCCAACGTATTGATGATAGGGATATTCCCTACTCTAAACCTTCTGATCAATGCTTAGATGAATTTGATAATTATGTTGTTAAGCAAGAGATAACTTTAATATGAGAGTGCATAATCATCTAATGGAAAATTCTAGAGCTGTTAATAATTTGCATGATATTATGGAGAGAACCTCTAATGATGTTAAAATGCATATTAAACACTTCCATATGGTTCAAACTCAAATTGATCAACTCACTAAAGTGCAAAAGATCTGCTAGTTAATGCTTCTAGAGATAAAGAGAAATATGCTTATGAAATAAGCACTAGAAGGTGTGTTTCTACTCAAGATCCGTTATATCCTGAGGGACATCCTAAAAGAATTGAACAAGATTCTCAACGAGCTAAAGACACTAGTACTCCTTCTAAGAAAAAGAAGAAGAAACATAAAACTGTTGTAGAATCTTCTGAACCTGCTAAAGATCCTAATAGTATATCTATCTCTGATGTTTAAACTGAAAGTGGTAATGATAAGAATGATGCTTCATATAAAGAAGAAATTGAAGAGGAACCTTAAAAGCATACTAAAAATACAAAGTATACTAAGGTGGATTCAATTGCTAAGAAACATGGCAATGAGAGAGAACCTTGTGTACAAAAACCAATGCCTTTTCCTAATAAGAAACACAAATCAAAGTAAGAAGAACAGTATAACAAGTTCTGTCATTGGATGAAACCTCTGTTTTTGCAAATACCTTTGACTGATGCTATTAAATTGCCTCCTTATTCGAAATATATGAAAGATATTGTCTCTAACAAAAGCAAGATTCCTAATGAGGAAATCTCTACTATGCTTGCTAATTATTCCTTCAATGGCAAGGTTCCAAAGAAGCTTAGAGACCCAGGTATACCAACTATTCCATGCTCCATTAAAAAATAATTATGTTAGAACTGCTTTATGTGACTTGGGAGCAGGAGTTAGTGTTATGCCTTTCTCTCTCTATAAGAGACTTTATTTGGATAAGTTTGTACCAACTGATATATCTTTGCAAATGGCTGATAAGTCTTCTGCTGTTCATGTTGGTATATGTGAAGATGTTCCTATTCAAGTGTCTAATAATTGCTTGATATTAATTGATTTTGTTGTGTTGGAAATGCAGTAAGATGATAATATTTGTATTATTCTTGGGAGACCTTTTCTTAACACTGCAGGTGCTGTTATTGATTGCAACAAAGGGAAAGTAACTTTTAATGTTAATGACAAAGAGCACACTGTTTATTTTTCAAAGAAGCTGGATAAAATATTTGGAGTAAATTCTATTGCAACTTTTTGTTCCATCAAAGGTGGGGAAATTCATTGTCCTATGTATGACCATCAAGAAGGATATGAAAATGTTATGATTGGATCAATATGTATTCAAATCAAGGTAACATGATTGGTTCATGAGGTTTAAACTTTTTATGCTAGTTAAAATTTTATTTGGTGGCAAGACTTGATCAACCTTGTTAACAAATATATTTTAAATGCATGAAAGTGCTAAACAACATTTTATCTCCCATCCTTGTTTTATTTACTGTATTGCTGCTTGGTTTGAAAAGTTTTAGTTGTGTTTAGTATTACTTAAACAACCTGAAATTGTCCAAATTAAAAGTTTTCAATTTTTTTTGAAAATTATACCACCAGTCCTATTTTTGAAAGTGGAATGTGGGACTGCCTAGGGCTGACCAGGGGACCCACCATGCCACCACACCATGTGGTGGCACGACCTGCCTTGTGGCCGCGCCGTGGCATGGTGTGGGGCCCACCTGGTCCTCTACTCACTCATCCACCTACCACTCGACCCTCTCTCCCGACCAAACACCCTACCATAGCTTAAACTTGTGTTCTTGCTGTTCTTGCTCGCAATTTTCGATCTCCTTGCTCAGCCCATCTTTGCTGCTGAGATCTGGGGCATTTGTTCTCCTGTATGTGACTCCTCCGATTATTCAAGTAGAATTTTATTTAGTGGAGTATTTCTTGAGTATTTTGGTGCTGTAAGTGACATGTTAAGTGAGCTTGCATGCTTGTTCTATGCTTAGATTAATTAGTTTTGATGCATGTTTAGTCCTCTTACAAGTCTCTACAGTAGTTTTTTGCATTTAGTTGTTTTAAAATCATTTTTTATGAGGTTTGTTAAAAAAATTCAGAAAATGGAGGTGAATGTACACCAGCTCACCCAGCATGAATTGGAGGTGCATGAAGTCATGGGAGTCCACCGTGAAGAGGGTGTATTCCCCTCTATTTATCCAGGCTCTGAATTCATGAAGGCTGCAGGAATTCTGCAGGATTTCCAAACTTTAATCTCTAATGCAGGGTTGGAAACTTTTGTTGTAGGTGAACCTTACCAATATGCAAAACTAACTATATCAGTGGTGCAGGATTTTAGCTTCAGTTGGTCCTCACCTAACCCCATGGTTCACTATAGAATCTACAATAAAACTGTCAATTTGCCTTTTGATGATTTTCGTGCAGCCATCAACGTGCCGCAGTGGGGATCGCGCGAGAAGATGAAAGGGCAACCTAGGCCTCTGATGGACCTGTATAGGGAGATCTGCCAAGGGAGAAGCTTCTCAGATGAGAGTGATAAAATTTGAAGTATTCAAGACATTTTGCCTACTTCATTGCCAAGTGTGTTCTTGCTAGGAAGAACGCAAGCAAATTATCTGCTTATGACTTAGCTTTCATCTCAGCTGCTTTGATACAAGATAGGACCTATAATTAGGTGCTTTGATAGCTTTCCGTCTTGCTGCTAACCGCGAGAAAGGGGGAGTTTGTGGAGGTCTCATTGCCTCTCGTTTATTAGATTTGCATGGCGTGGTACCGCATCATTTAGACATTCAGTTACCTTTAGAGAGGCTTGATATTCATTCCATGATAAAACACAAATTTGTTTCTACTTGGGCTGACTTGAATAACTTATCTTATGAAATAACATTTTTCAAGAAATCAGGATGGAAAGTAGTTAAGTCTGATCGATTTGTCAGTTTGCCTGCGCATCTTTTGCTTAACCTTGATGCCTGGGAAGGGTGGTCACTCTTGGAGAATAAACTTAATGCATACATAGAGGACCACTGCCAGCACGCAGAGGATGACGGAGGGGGGGGGGGTGCGAAGATGATTTCGCCCAGCCCTTCGACACTGCTGGGTTCCCATACCAGCACTCTAATTATGATTATGGGCATTCTTCTTCTTCTTCTTCTTCTTCTTCTTCTTCTTCTTCACGAGAGCCTGATTACGATCATGCTAGGTATGATCCACCTGCCTGGAGCTCATACCCACGCTATGATTGATCTCAACTTAGGCCAAAAGCCTAAGCTTGGGGGGAGGTACACCGACATCTCACTCATTTATATATATATCATATCCTGTCGGTACTTTGTATATTCATGTTTCTGTTTCTTTCCTTTTCATTGTTGTTCTTGTTTTGCTTTTGCTTTCCAAAACACAAAAAGACCAAAAATATTTCTGTTGTTTCTCTTTGTTTGTTTCTTTAGTTTCTAGTATTAGTTTGCTTTACTTTATAGTTTCGGTTTGCTATTCAAAAATCCAAAAAGATTTTGCTTTGTTTGTTTCCTTATGTTCTTGTTTCAAATTTGAAAACCCAAAAATATTTGTTGTTCTTCTTCGGTTTTGTAAAGTTTGCTGCAGATTTCAACAGTCTTCCGTCACTACATTGGAGCTTGGTTATCATTTCATATCATTCAAGCCATACAAGTGAAAAGCAATAATGACGATTTATGACAATTCGAGTTGGGGTAAGAGACTGGTATGTTTGTTTTCATTTTTGTACATATACTTATCTATGTGGACATGCTTAGTTGGTTCATGTGAGGTGTATGTTATTTAATGGATGCTTAGTAGTTCATGTTCTCTTATGATCAGTTCCAATTTACTAATAGCAGATAGCATGTTATATACATTGTGGTATCCTCCTCTGAATGATTCATCTGAATTGACTTGGCACATGCTCACGCATGCATATGACTGCAAAACAAAAAGTCAATTAAGCCTTGATGATTTACTTTGCCTCAAATTTTTTGTATCACTTTTATGCCTCCGTTAATTTTGTTCTGTCGCAAGCATGATTATGATGGTTACTGCTCTCTTGATTGTCGCTTCCCAATCTTTTGCTAGCCTTCACTTGTACTGAGCGGGAATGCTGCTCGTGCTTCCAAATACCTGAAAACCAAGTTATCCCAAAGAGTCCACTGTGGTTGCCGTCTCAGATCAAAAAGAAACCAGTGTGTATGAGATCTCGCCGTTATATAGTCAACAAAATCAACTGAAAATCACTAGTGTTTCAGTTTTTTTACTTCATACGATTTCTTGGATCTTGGCCATGGCATCAATCTCACTGACAGCCAACTCAACTGACACCATATTACATCTAGGTAATCATTGTATGATCAATATAATACTTGTCTCGATCAGTGAACGTTCTATTGACTGATTCGACAATCGGAGTTACATGTTGATACAAGATCTGAGATGCGCGAATCCGATCCCATGTATGAAGGACAACCTAGTTACTGTACTGTAACTGTAAAGGTGTGCAGAAGCATACGTTTAATCTATAACCCTCGCAATGGTGCTTCTACCAACAATACTAGTCCGGTTGTTATATGTTTCCTCGGGCCCCATTTCAAAAAAAATATCCAATTTCAGTTTGTATTTTGTCTTACTTATAGAAAAATCAGCATCCCAACAGAAGCGACAAGAGGTGGGAAGTTCAGCGTCATTGTGGAAGGAGACGAGAACACTCATTTTTTCGTGTGCGGGTATTGCAACGGATGCGGCTCAACACGATCCGCACACTTGACATCGACAGAACCATGATTGCATCCCATTACGCGAAGCCGGCGGCACTGCACACCTTCTACCTCAACCTGCTCGGCACCGCACCGCCCGTCTCCGCTGTACTCGACTTTGACATCCTGCACGCTGGCTGACCCCAGGTGGACGGAGGCCCATATTGGACCGTTTTCAGCCTTAGAGATTCAGGATGCAATCAAAGGAATGGATTGCTCAAGCCTCTGGGCCCAGATGTGCTTACACCCAATTTTTATCGGGCCGCCTGGGACTCGGTCCAGCCGGTGTTGGTGCGGATTTTTGAAAATTTGCATTCCCGCGCGGCCAATCTATAGAGGATCAGCCATGCGCATGTCGTTCTGTTGCCTAAGCAAAACGGCGTGCTTGCACCTGGGTCTTTCTACCCCATTTGATCTGCAAAACTGCTTGATAAAGGCCATTCTTTCTGGTGGCTAGTCTTATTGCTGATGATGACTCGTGTCTTTTGGCTCCCTTAACTTGCCGCAAAAACGAAGTCATTACCGAAAACCCCCTGCTAGGAGCCGTAGATCGATGCGCTTGCTAGTTGTGAAGACAAAACAAGTGGTCTCCCTCAAAAAACACAAAACAAGTGGTTGCCGTCTCAGACCAAAAAGAAACCAGTGTGTATGAGATCTCGCCGTTATATAGTCAACTAAATCAACTGAAAATCACTGGTGTTTCAGTTTTTTTACTTCATACGATTTCTTGGATCTTGGCCATGGAATCAATCTCACTGACAGCCAACTCGACTGACACCATATTACATCTAGGTAATCAATGTATGATCAATATAATACTTGTCTCGATCAGTGAACGTACTATTGACTGATTCGACAATCGGAGTTACATGTTAATACAAGATCAGAGATGCGCGAATCCGATCCCATGTATGAAGGACAACCTAGTTACTGTACTATAACTGTAAAGGTGTGCAGAAGCGTACTATATGTTTCCTCCGGCCCCGTTTCAAAAAAAAAATCCAATTTCAGTTTGTATTTTGTCTTACTTATAGAAAAATCAGCATCCCAACAGAAGCGACAAGAGGTGGGAAGTTCAGCGTCATTGTGGAAGGAGACGAGAACACTTGTTTTTTTGTGCGCACGAACTGCAACGGTTGCGGCTCAACACGATCCGCACACTTGACATCGACAGAACCATGATTGCATCCCATTACGTGAAGCCGGCGGAACTGCACACCTTCTACCCCAACCTGCTCGGCACCGCGCCGCCCGTCTCCGCTGTACTCGACTTTGACATCCTGTACTGGCTGACCCCAGGTGGACGGAGGCCCATATTGGACCGTTTTCAGCCTTAGAAATCCAGGATGCAATCAAAGGAATGGATTGCTCCAGCGCTCTGGGCCGAGATTTTCTTACGCCCAATTTTTTTGGGCCGCCTGGGACTCGGTCCAGCCGGCGTTGGTGCCGATTTTCGAAAAATTTGCATTCCCGCGCGTCCGATCTAGAGAGGATCAACCGTGCGAATGTCCTTTTGTTGCCTAAGAAAAACGGCGTGCTTGCACCTGGGTCTTTCTACCCCTTTTTATCTGCAAAACTGCTTGATAAAGGCCATTCTTTCTGGTGGCTAGTCTCTTGGCTGACGACGACTGGTGTCTTTTGGCTCTCTTAACTTGCCGCAAAAACAAAGTCATTGCCGAAAAAACCCCTGCTAGGAGCCGTAGATCGATGCGCTTGCTAGTTATGAAGACAAAACAAGTGGTCTTCCTAAAAAAAGAAACCAGTGTGTGTGAGATCTCGCCGTTATATAGTCAACTGAATCAACTGAAAATCACTGGTGTTTCAGTTTTTTTACTTCTTACGATTTCTTGGATCTTGGCCATGGAATCAATCTCACTGACAGCCAACTCAACTGACACCACATTACATCTTGGTAATCAATGTATGATCAATATAATACTTGCCTCGATCAGTGAACATAGTATTGACTGATCCGACAATCGGAGTTACATGTTGATACAAGATCTGAGATGCGCGAATCGGATCCCTTGTATGAAGGACAACCTTTTTTACTGTACTGTAACTGTAAAGGTGTGCAGGACCATAAGTTTAATCTATAACCCTCGCAATGGTGCTTCTACCAACAATACTAGTCTGGTCGTTATATGTTTCCTCCGGCCCCGTTTCAAAACAAAAATTTCCAATTTGTATTTTGTCTTACTTGTATAAAAATCAGCATCCCAAGAGAACATAAACAATGAAAATAAACAAAGCAAGGATATCAAAAAAAAAAATATTGGGCTAGTGCAAATACATGGTTTGCCGTGTGCTGGTCACGAAGACACAAGGCAAAGGAATTGTTTGCCGTGTGAAGAGGTCAAAGGCACACGGCAAAGCAGTTCCCGCCAATTAATTTAGAGCGCGGGTAAATTTGGCCACTCTTTGCCGGGCGTTTTGCTATCCACGCACGGCAAAGATATTTCCCGCCAATGCAAAAATATTTCCCGCGAATTATTGGCGAGCGCGGCAAATTTCGGATCCTGGTCAACGTCTTTGCCAAGATGGCAAATTCCTTGCGAACAATACCGAAGACTTGCGGCGTGTAGTTGCTTGCGTGAGATTTCTCAAGATTGTAGAAAGTGGTTTTTAAAACAGGTTCCTTCCGTCTGAGAGGCTTTGAAATCCAACTCAGTTTGCCGTGTGTTCTGAGTCCATTTGGTCTTGTGGTATTCTTTGCCGTGTGCCGTCCGTGTGCTGTGCCGTGCATTGTTCCTTTGCCATGTGCTCTTCGTCGGCTGTACCGTGAGACCTTGCTTTGCCGTGTGCCTTTAAGTACATGCACGGCAAATCTTCCTTTGCCGTGTTCCGAGCAACGGATGCACACGGCACAGAGTGGTCCGCATGGCAAAGACTTTTTTTTCCAGTAGGGGTTACTTGAAAATCTCGTGAGAATTGTATTCACTCCAGCGGTAAATTTAGAGATGTGGATACCTCCTCCCGTTTTGTAAATAAAAAGTCCTAAGCCCAGCTTGTATCTTGTCTTACTTATAGGCAAAACCGGCGTCTCGACTAGCCACAACTCAACCGAGCTGCCTTCCGTCCAGCCATAACAAAAGATGGCCTCTTGCATTACCCCAATCACGAGCACCACCGAGAAGCTGCGTGTTTTGCTCCTCCCCTTCTTCGCCACCAGCCATATCCAGCCCTTCACTGAGCTTGCCATTACGCTCTCCGCGGCTAATGATGCCGTAGAAGTGACCGTCGCGGTCACGCCAGCAAACGTCTCCATCGTCCAGTCCTTACTGGACCGGGGGCAGCATAATGCGAAGATAGCTACCTATCCGTTCCCAACGGTGGACGGCATCTCCAAGGGCGTGGAGAACCTCGGGAAAGCTGCCACGCCGGAGGAATCATTGCGCATCCGCGCTGCCGCTGTAAGCGAGCTCGTGATGCGCCCGGCGCAGGAGGCGCTCATCCGGGCACATTCTCCCGACGCGATCATCAACGACGTACTCTTCTTCTGGAACGGGATGGGTGTGCCGTGTGTTGTATTTAGTCCCATCGGTGCCTTCCCGCAGCTTGCCATGCGTCACCTCAAGGATGTGGTTTCCATGGACGACGGTGATGATGCTGTTTTGCAGGTCCCTCGTTTTCCTGCCCCTTCCATACGGATCCCGAAGAGGGAGCTGCCCGAGTTCTTAAGGAGGCACCAGTTAACGGATAGTGACTCATTTGATAAGCATCAAGCTGAATGCTTTGGCCTCGTCATGAACACATCTTCGGTGTTGGAGAAAGAGTATTGCGAGATGTTCACACGTGAAGGCTACGTGAAGCGCGCATACTTCGTAGGACCTCTAGCGCAGCCACCACCGCCGGCGCCCGCAGCTGGTGATCTTATCATCATGGATTGGCTTGACTCCAAGCCAAACCGTTCAGTGGTGTACTTATCCTTCGGTAGCATGGCCCAGATGAAGGATGCTCAGCTGCACGAGCTTGCTATGGGGCTGGAGAGCTCCAGAGAGTCATTCCTGTGGGTGGTGAGGAGTGAGGAGTGGAGTCCACCAAAAGGGTGGGAGGAGCGTGTCCAAGATAGGGGGCTCATCGTCAGAGCCTGGGCCCCACAAACGGCTATACTAGGGCACCCAGCTGTGGGTGCATTTGTGGCGCACTGTGGATGGAACTCCGTCCTTGAGACATTAGCAGGGGGCGTACCTATGCTCACATGGCCACTGTTTTATGAGCAGTTCATCACCGAGAGGCATGTGACGGATGTGCTAGGAATCGGGGAGCGGCTGTGGCCGGATGGTGCCGGCCGCGTCCGGAGCGGGAGGCCCGACGAGCATGAGGTTATTCCTCGCCAGGACGTGGCAAGGGCACTCACCACATTTATGAGCCCAGGAGGACAAGGGGAGCAAATGAGGACCAGGGTGATGGACCTCTCCGCAAAGGTAAACGCTTCCATGGCACAAGGAGGCTCGTCGCACCGTGACTTGCATCGTCTGGTCGATGATCTTATGGCGGTAGCAGCAGCAAAGAAGTCGACCTAGCATGCAAGTCACTCTCGCTCTCAGCCAGCCCCACATCCAGCAGTTTCCCGCTTTCAACTATGTTCTTCCATCCTGCGGGTATGTATTGTCATACGTACCCCCATCGTGTTTGCTTACAATATGTAAAGAAATAAAGTGCTGAGGCTGTACGAGCTCTAATTAATGTCTCCTCTTAGCTGAAGAGCGCTGTAAGATAGAACTTTACTGTTTCCTCTTATATAACTGGGAGGATGTACGTCCATGTGCACACACACGACAGATTCGAGCAAGGCGGCCATCAATTCGTGTTGACGAGCAACAAGTAGTACTAATGGTAGTTACAATTTCGTATCAAAAATAACTTTGTGAGTTATCGAGCTGGCCACTTTGGATATCGTTCCAGGACGGCCTCCCATTAATCCAGCAGCGCCTCCATCATTCGGTGTTGACACTGGTATTACATGTTTTACAACCAGTCTGAGCCTGGAACACGGGGTTAACAAGTGGCTTCATCTTGAGAAATATAACATGTAGCCCTATATATCCTGCCAATGCCGTTGGAGCAGCAAACAGTTCTGGTAGTTCATCTAGCTAGCCATAGCTACCATAAATACTATTCACTGGGAAGATCACATAAAACACACCCACGCTGACTCCTCGCGTCTCTCCCCCAGGCGGCGCCAGGGGAGGAGAAATTTTCGCAGCCAGCGACCCTCCCGCCCGCCGATGTTGTCTCCGGCTTCGGCTGCGACGGTGGCGATTCCCCTCCGCTGCCAAAAATGGTGGTCGGGGTGGATGATTCTCGCTCTCGTTTGGGGGTTGACTAGCCCATGCATGGGGGCGGCGGCGGTTGGGGCGGAGGATGAGGGGCCGGCAGGCTCGGGCGGCGCAGCGAGCTGGAGGTGCAGCGACATGGGATGCGCGGCGCATGGCGGTGGCACAGATGCAAGGAGTGGCTGGTGGAGTTAACCCGGGCCCGACCTGGGCCAGGGGCGGGCCGTGAGGGCCGTGTTCGGTGCGAGTGGATATGGGAAGGCGACGGCGCTGTGGCGCGGTTGCAGTGTGTATGCTGGAGCAGTTCGGAGCACGGTGGCAGCAGCCTTGAGTGGAGGTGCTGCGTGTGGAGGTAGGCTGTACGGAGGACAAGAAGACGGGTGTAGGCTGCTGTCGGGGAGGTCGGGGCGCTTGTCGTCCTTCCTCGTTCGGCCGCAGCACACTCCCAGAGAAGAGGAAGCAGGGGCGGTGGCCACAGAGCGGCTGTTGCGGAGCGGATGCAGTTGGCATGGCTTTTGCCGAGGCATGAGCCGTGAGGTGCCGCTCGGCGTCATGCAGGGGATTTGGGTGGTCGGCGACAGAATGCTACCATCTGCAACTCTTTAGCTTTGTGGGCGGGTTGAACTCCGGCCGAAAGCCTTGCACGGACCTTGGTCTGCCAACGACGGCAGCGCCTTCGGGCGTCGTTCCTTTCTTGTTTGCGTCGTTGTGGAGTCTTGTCGTTGTGGAGTCTTGTCTTGGTCCGAGGCCTGCAGTCCGATGATATTCGGGTGAAACCTAAGCTCCGTCGGGAGCGGGCGATCACTACCTTGTTGGTGGCGTCGTCTTGGAGTTATCGGCACGCGGTGCGGTGAGTTCATGGTAGCTGGTTGTCAGGGGGAGCAAACGACCAAGGCAGCGGCCCCAGACAGTGGTGGTATGTCGAGGCGGCGGCCTTGAGCTCCCAAGGGGCGATGGTCCTATGAGCCAGGGTCGTGGCCAAGTGTGGAGATTGGGTGGCCTTCTGAGGTCGTGTGGACATCAGGTTTGTCGACCAGGCTGTTTCAACTTTGGGCTATGCGAAGTTTCGTCCTCATTGCTACGTCGTGTCGACGCCCCGAGAGCAGGTGGGATTGGGTGGTGCCTTGGTGTTGTGCGGTCATCAGGCTCGTCGACCTTGACTGGTTCGACTTCGTGCAACGCGGAGCTTAGTCCTAGTAGCTACGCAAGGGCGACGGCCCCGGAGCAGGTGATTTGTGTTTGTGGTGTTTGGTTGGCTTATGTCGCGTGGGCGGTGGGTCGCCTCGCCAATGTGGTTTTTTCCCTGTTTTCCGCATAAACAAGGCCTTGTACGGTTTGTATCTTTTTTGAACCCGTTTTTTATAAACTGGGCGTCTCTTCTATCTGTTCAGACGGTGGATACGACCTCCTTAACCTCAAAAACAAAATCAATTCATTTCTCCAAGGTAGCAAGCTAGCTAGGTATAATCATGAAGCTGGTGTGCATCTTCTCGGTTCTCCTCCTTGCAGCTGTGGAACCCGTAGTATCGACCCACCAACTGCACTACGACTCCATATTAAGATTTGGCGGCTCCTTTTGGCGGCTCCTTCACCGATACAGGCAGCGGCAACATCGTCTCCGCCGCAACGCCGGTCATCAACCCCTCTGCGCTCCTGCGGTCCTGCCACAAGGTGAGACATTCTTCGGCCACCCTACAGGCTGAATATGTGATGGCCGTCTCATCATCGACTTCGTCGGTACATACCTAACTAGCTCGTCTTGCATCTTCACACTTGTATGCTGCTCCCCTGCTGATTTGTGAAGAATGTTGCAGAGGAGAAGCTAGGGCTGCCATTTCTCCACCGTCCCCTGTCGCGCAATAGCAGTTTCATCCAAGGCGCCAACTTTGCCATCTTAAGCTCCACCGCTCTCGACGCTAGTTTTTTCAGAGATATGCCAGTCCCATCTCCGGATATCCCTTGCGCGTGCAGCTGGGGTGGTTTGAGTCTCTAAAATATTTGCTTTGTAGCCCTGCCAAAGGCACCAACGTAGACTATGTATATATTTTGGTAAAAAAAAAGTATGTACATGTGTATTGGTGTTCTGTGGGGCCGGAGAGTACACATACACCATGATTTGCAGTGTGCCCGCAAGGCTTCTTTGACAGGTCGCCCTTTTTCATAGGGGAATTTTGCTTAAACGATTATAGCTCTGCACTTATGTGAAAGACTGAGTCACAAGTTAGACTCATTGTCCCGGACGCTATCAGAACCATTGGTGAGTCCATTGAGGTAACTAATCATCCATGTGCAATCTGGTTGGCTGTCTCCAGTTGTCCACAGCGAAGTCATGACTACTGATGCATGTAAAATGCATACATGAATTTTGCCTTATATTACTTATATTTCAATCATATTTGCATCATATAAGGGTTATATCATTGTTTTACATTGATTTTGGGAATAATTCATTGTTTCCCTATTTTCTATATTTTGATGTTTCAGGGACCGAAACGGAGTCCAAATAACCTGGAAATTTACGAGCATCAGTTTTTGGAAGGAACGTATTGTAGGAGCGAAGGAACCGCACGAGAGGAGGCGTGAGGGCCAAGTTAGGGTGGCCCACGCGGCCAGATTCCTTGGCCGCGTGGGGCCCACTAACTTGGGCCTCGTGGCTCCGTTGCCGTCGATCTTTTCTCCATGGACTCGGTTTTGACCTAAAAACGTCTATAAAAATAGCCCCCCGTAACCCTACGGAGAGGACCGCCGCCGAAACACAGAAACCACGAAACAGAAGGCAGAAGGCTGCCGCTGGAGAAGATTGGAGGGGGGGAACGCTACCGGAATCACCTCCGGTAGGCTCCTCCATCCCCCCTCCGAGTCTCCATCAACACCACCGTCACCATGATGAAGGGGGAGTAGTCCACCCCCTGGACTTGGGTTTGTGGTGATAACTTATGTATCTCTACTCTCTCTTGAGCTTCACTAATTAGTACCATTTTAGCTGCTGAACATGATTACGGTCATCTATGTAATACCTTTGTGGTGAATATTTTGGTATGAGATAATTTGTTATGCATTTACCGTTGTGTTGGAGCTTTTATGATTTGTCATACTTTGGAGATATTCTATGATGCATGTGATGGTTTGATTTATGCATAATGCCTTGTTTATCCTTGTCATGAGGTGATTGACACCACCAAGTGTAGATAGATGAGAGAGATGTGGTCGCACACACGAAATATGAATCATTGCACTTGTGTTTAGAATATTGTCCATTAAGAAGTATGATGTATGTAGCTATGGGATGGCAGTATTGAGTGACATGACATCCTTTATCTGGGGGTAAAAAGAAAGAGTATGATGTGGGAGTGACAGCAACCACGCTAGTCTTACGAGGGTGACCTAGCAACACAAATGAGTATTTCTTTCAACTATGTGTTTTAGGACATATAGCCATCATAAAAGGCTACCATTAAAACATGACAATTGTGTGTACTTTATCTATAACATAATAATCACCATAGATGAGAGAGAGAGGATTGAGTGAACCTATGAACCCATGTCCATTGTTCTTATAAGACACACACACTTGAGCTTGTCCTTTTGCTACATAGAGGATTGGGCTTTCTCTTTTTGAGAGCTTTCACTTGCTACCATTTGTTTTCAGTATTGCAAAATCTACACCAAAAACCCAAAAACACTTGCATCTTTTATTATTTTATTTATCATTCTTGCTAAACAATGCCTTCAGCTCCTCGTGGGTTCGACAACCTTTTCTAATCGAAAGGTACTACAATTGATCTCATGCACTTGGGAGTCATCAAGATACTTTTCTGGCGCCATTGCCGGGGAACGTAGCGCTATTGGTATGAAGTTTGGTAACAAAACTTGAAAGCTGAATATTATTTACTATTTTATCTCATTGTTACTATGGCTTTTATGAATCTTGCATCGCTGCACCTTGATGTCTACACACGCTTCTATTCTTGTAGACAGTGTTGGGCCTCCAAGAGCAGAGGTTTGTAGAACAGCAGCAAGTTTCCCCTAAGTGAATCACCCAAGGTTTATCGAACTCAGGGTTTATCGAACTCAGTGAGGTAGAGGTCAAAGGTATTCCTCTCAAGCAACCCTGCAATCACAATACAAAAAGTCTCTTGTGTCCCCAACACACCCAATACACTTGTCAGATGTATAGGTGCACTAGTTCGGCGAAGAGATAGTGAAATACAAGTAATATGGATGATTATAAGTAGTAATTGCAATCTGAAATAAAAATGGCAGCAAGCAAACATGGGGCAGAACTTGTTGTAAACGGTGCTTCAATGCTTAGAAACAAGGCCTAGGGATCATACTTTCACCAGTGGTCACTCTCAACAAAGCAATCATAATTGAATATAAATATAAGCACTTCAATATACTACTCCGAAGTATTCTCCGGCTGGATAACGAACACTAATTCATTGTGTAGGAATGCAAAAGCACTCCTCAAAGATATATTCCCAAGTACTAATGAATACCCCACACTGGACCATGAGCATTCATAGGAGGTACTAACACACCACAATTTCATAGAGACATCCAACTCAAATAATAAA
This sequence comes from Puccinellia tenuiflora, assembly GCA_012064385.1. Taxonomy (NCBI): domain Eukaryota; kingdom Viridiplantae; phylum Streptophyta; class Magnoliopsida; order Poales; family Poaceae; genus Puccinellia; species Puccinellia tenuiflora. The sequence goes on from QRDG01000095.1 coordinate 947,943, forward strand.
TCAGTGAACAAGTATCTTGTGAAATATAGCCTAAAGACCCACACGGTGCACACACTGTCACCTTTACACACGTGGGACAAGGAGTCTCCGGAGATCACATAAATAAAGCCCACTTGAGTAACATAACAACATCTAGATTGCAAAGCTCATGATAACATATAGATCACATCATGGGAGAGAGAGATATAGACCACATGGCTACCGGTACGGCCCTCAGCCCCGAGGGAGAACTACTCCCTCCTCATCATGGGAGTCAGCAACGGTGATGAAGATGGTGGTGGAGTCGATGGAGATGGCTCCGGGGGCACTTCCCCGTCCCGGCAGGGTGCCGGAACAGAGATTTCTGTCCCCCGAAACTTGTCGGCGATGGCGGCGGCGCTGCAGATGTTTCTTTGGAATATGACGGGGTCCGTCTAGATTTTATGCGTCGGGGGCAATATATAGGCGAAAGGGCGGCGTCGGAGGGCTCCCGTGGGCCCCACACCACCTGGTGGCGGGCAGGCATGGGTCCCGCGCCACCCTATGGTGTGGCCGGCCCACGGCCCTCCAGTTCCTCTCCTTCGGGCTCCGTGTAGTCCATTGAATTATAAGACTGCTGCTTCTTGTCCCGTCCAATTCCGAGAATATTTCCTTAAATACTTTTCTGAAACGGGAAAACAGCAGAAAACAGGAACTGGCACTGTGGCATCTTGTTAATAGGTTAGTTCCAAAAAATGCATAAAAATGCTATAAGATGTAAACAAAACATGTAGCAAATGGTATGAAAACAAGCATGGATCATAAGAAATTATAGATACGTTGGAGACGTATCAGCATCCCCAAGCTTAGTTCTACTCATCCTCGAGTAGGTAAAACGATAACAAATAATTTCTTAGGAGACATGCTAACTCACAATCTAGATCAACATAGCAATGCAAAGCACATGATGTGAATAAGGTGATCCAAAACAATTGTCTATAGTTGACATTAAGCAAACAATGATTAACAAATGCTAGCTAAAAGAAGCTAGAACTTTTCATGAATCAGCGTGTTGGAGACAAGGAACCATACATAAGGTTTAGAAAGAAGGATAGTAAGTTGTGTATCCAATGTAAAATGTCAATCAATCTTCAAAGCATCAAATTCAGTCAATAATAGAAATAGCCAAGCTCAAGTCAAGTGTCCTTTATCCATCCACTTAACTTATCAACTGTTATGTAGTCCACTCAACTAATACAAGCAAGAAGAAGGCTTGGCACCATGAGGTTATGGAAAAGAGAATAATAATGGGGGTTTGGAAGGCCAAAAAGAAAGACTCAAACAGTGGAAGAGGTAACCACAAGACAAGAGGAAGTCCCGTAGTAGACACTGAATGAGGAGTAGTGATTGCCATGCAACGGATGCACATAGAGCTATATGAATGGAAGCTCTCCAATGGAACTAGTGGGGGTGCATCCAACTTGCTTTCTCATGAAGACCTAGAGCTCACTTGAGGAGGCTCATCATTGGAATATACAAGCCAAGTTCTATAACGTTTGGTGCCCACATAGTTATACTAATGAAGCATGAAAACTCACTATAATGATGTAGGTGCTACTAGCACAAGTGTGGAATAAAAGGATAGTAGTGTTGCCCCCTCTCTCATTTTATATATTTTTTTCTTTTTCTCTTTTTTGCTTTTTGCTTTTTGAGGCCTTTGTGGCTCTTTTATATTTTTCTCTCATTGGTCTCTTTTGGACTCTTTTGATTGGCCACTTTGGACTCTTTTCAATATGCTCACAGGTAGAGGCAACACTCTATTTTACAAGATGATCATCACACTTTTTTGGTGTACTCAAAACTCAAAGACTAATACATGGTGTATGGTGGATATGCATGATCGAGCGTAGTGTGGAAAAGATGTAAAACATGTGGAAAACCACGCATCACACTAACTCAAATGGTCAAGCAATACTATATGGTAATGAAGTAAAAATGACATAAAGTCATGTAATGTAAATGATGGATGTTGCATGGCAATGTATCTCGGAACAGCTATGGAAATGCTGTGATAGGTAGATATGGTGGCTGTTTTGAGAAAGATAGTTGGCTTATGTGTAGGAGAACAAGATGAAGATCTCCCACGGGGTTGGATGTACTTGCGAAGTATGCACCAATCTCAATGTGAAAAAGGGCAATGCAAAGTACCGAAGAGGCTAGCAAAATATGGAGGTGGAAGTGCCAAAAACCAAAAACTCACATAGCATGTCGTATATTGCAAACAACTAACAGTATCAAAGTTTTACAAATGGTTAGAGACACCCCGAGAGGGATCGTGGCGGCGACACAAGTGCCCCGTTGGCTTCCCCGACCGTTGCAGTAACTATACCATTAGAAACTTCTTTTCAACTAAGAGGAAATCACGACACTAAAGCACTATTGACTTAAGTTGTTTTTAGTTCAGAAAAGTACGGCTCCACGCTCTACTAACACATCTTCACTAATCAGCTCTTAACAACATTAACCAACATATTTTAACTATTAGTTATTTTAATACCTCAAAACAATTGAAGAGGAGCAAGTTATCTACACAAAGGTCTACAAGACTATGCAGCTTTTCTCTATTTCATACCACTATCACAAGCATAGCATTTTCCAATCTAACACATCAACCAAGCAACTAAAACAACTCTCTAACAAATAAGAGTGAAATACAAGAGAGCTTAACACAAAGAACTAGCAGCTCTAAACAAGATAACATGCTAAAAGCGAGAGCTTACTAGAAAACAAACAGTAGCTAAGAATACTCAACAAATATAAGCGAAGCACAAGAGTATTCATATGAAAAAGCGGAGCGTGTCTCTCTCCCACACAAGAATGCTAGGATCCAACTTATTAAGCAAACTAAAACACACACTCAAAATAAAAACAGACGCTCCAAGCAAAATACATAAGATGTAGTGGAATAAAAATATAGTATCACTAGAGATGACCTGATAGTTTTGTCGATGAAGAAGGGGATGCCTTGGGCATCCCCAAGCTTAGATGCTTGAGTCTTCTTGAATTTGCTGGGATGACCCACCGGGGCATCCCCAAGCTTAGGCTTTTCACTCTTCTTGATCTCATCATATCGTCCCTTTTGCTTACTTGAAAACTTCCACCACATCAAACTCAAAGTAATTCTCATTAGAGGGTTAGTGCATAAACCAAAAATTCACAAGTTCTACTGTGACACAAGCACATCTTAATGCATTATAACATTAGCTACATCCACTGATGCTCAAAGAATCAAAAAGATCCAAATAAACATCGCAAAAGAAGCAATGCACAATAAAAGGCAGAATCTGTCAAAATCTGAACAGTCTGTAAAGACGAATTTTTCGAGGCACTAGAGTTGCTCAAATCGAAAATCACTGAACTAGAAAAAGTTTCATAAATATATGAAGATTCAGCACACAAAATCTCAAAGCATTTCGTCGCTTCTGGAATAAATGACGAATTTAACGGTGACAGACAGAAATCTGTTTCCTGTGCGGAAATCCAAATATAGCAAAAACTTTCTACTAGAGACCTTACTTGGCACAACATTGCAAGAAAATAAAGATACAAAGAAGTTGCTACAGAAGTAAACAAACTTCTTGACTCAAATAAAAGAAAAGATACTGAAAATAAAATGATGGGTTGTCTCCCATAAGCGCTTTTCTTTAAAGCCTTTTAGCTAGGCATGGTAATTTTGATGATGCTCACATAAAAATGAGAGTTGGAGCACAATAAGGGAGCATCAAGAAGCAACTATAAAACTCATTTAAGTCTAACCCACTTCCTGGAATCTTGTAAGTAAATAAATCCATGAAGCATAAATTGACTAGCATAGGAAGACAAAATAGGTGCAACTTCAAAAATTTCAACAAAAGGAGAGGAGATTCAATGTTATTGTGATATATGAAGCCATGTCTCCCTTTTTCATAAAAACTTTCAGTAGCATCATTGATAAAATCCACAATATAACCATCACATGTAAAATTCTTATCATGATCCATATGCATAAAAGTGTCATCATTTTCCACATAAACAAAGTTCTTCTCATTAATAACACNATAAGGGAGCATTAAGAAGCAACTATAAAACTCATTTAAGTCTAACCCACTTCCTATGCATTGGAATCTTGTAAGTAAATAAATCCATGAAGCATAAATTGACTAGCATAGGAAGACAAAATAGGTGCAACTTCAAAAATTTCAACAAAAGGAGAGGAGATTCAATGTTATTGTGATATATGAAGCCATGTCTCCCTTTTTCATAAAAACTTTCAGTAGCATCATTGATAAAATCCACAATATAACCATCACATGTAAAATTCTTATCATGATCCATATGCATAAAAGTGTCATCATTTTCCACATAAACAAAATTCTTCTCATGAATAACAACTGAAGCAGGATCATCATAAAGAACTTGAACATGATAAACAGGTTGTATATTAAAGGGATGGTTTTGGGTGATCCCTCCATAATTATGACAAGTTTCATGAGGATGATTGTAATTATAACCCATGTCATAATATTCTTTATAATAATTATCAAAAACTGGGGGCATAGTATCATCATAAGGAATAGAATATTTATCTTCCAAAGTGTGTTCATCTGTAAACATATCATCATTTTTACTAGAAGGAGATGTATCAAACATGTAATCATTAGTAGCAAAAGGATTTTCAAACACCTCATCCCCAAGCTTAGAGCTTATCATATCATCATTGGAAAGAATATGGATAGTACTAATAGTGTTGCAATCATTAGCATCATCATTTTCAGAATTAGTACCCAAGAGGTTTTCAATATCAAAAGTACTATGCTTTTCCCAATCATGATCACTAATATAAGTAACAGGCATAGGAACATCATCTAATTCAAAATCATCGAATTCATACTCATCAGCAACAACTATAATAGGAGCAACATGTTTAGGGAAAGGTACCGTTTCCTCTCTCCTTTTACTCTTCATCTTCTTCTTCTTCTTTCCCTTCTTAGGAGGGAGAGCCTTGAAAGGAAGCTTCTCCACATAACCTGATTCTTTACCTTTGTCATTCTCCCAACCTTCAGTATTGTCTTGAATTTTCTCAAGAAGATCCCATCTAGTTTCAACCTTCTTACTTGTGAAAGAACCCTCTGAACAGGCATCTAGATAATTCTTGCAATCACCTGAAAGCCTTGCATAAAAATTAGTAACAATTATTTTCTTAGGAAGCTCATGGTTAGGACATTTAAGTATTAATGTTTTCAGCCTTCCCCAAGCTTGAGCAATGCTTTCTCCATCATGAGGCCAGAAATTAAAAATGTAATTCCTATCCAAATGCATTTCATAAGGAGGATAAAATTTAGAGTAAAAGAGATTTGCAAGCTCCTTCCACTCCAAATGATGAGGATCATCAAGTAGATCATACCACTCCCTTGCTTTGTCCTTAAGTGACAATGGAAATAATTTCTTCATGACATTTTCTCTTGATAAACCTGCAATCTTAAACAACTCACAAAGTTCTGTAAGTTTCAACAAGTGATCACTTGGACGGATTGTTCCATCCCCTGCATAACATTCATCCATAACCTTTTCAACAATTTTCATAGGTATTTTAAAAGGAATACTTTCAGTAGGTGGATTTAGAATATCACAAGCATGATTCGAATTATCACATATGGGAGACAAAGTATTATCAGAGCAAATTTTCTCCTCTAAAGCTGGGGAACTAAAAAGATCATTTTCATAAAAACTAGCTTCCCCAAGCTTAGACTTTTCCATAGCATTAGCAAAAATGATTTCCAAGAACTAATACTAATTTTTTTGTTGTTTTCCATTAAGCCTAACTAGTGAAATTAAAAACAAGAAACAAAAAGATATAATTGCAGAATCTAAAGGAAATAACTTCGAGCACTCACACAACAGCAACAGTACTAGAAAATAGCTTAGTAGCCAGATGATGTGAGTACCTTTTACCTTACCTCCCCGGCAATGGCGCCAGAAAATAGCTTGATGTCTACACACGCTTCTATTCTTGTAGACAGTGTTGGGCCTCCAAGAGCAGAGGTTTGTAGAACAGCAGCAAGTTTCCCTTAAGTGAATCACCCAAGGTTTATCGAACTCAGGGAGGTAGAGGTCAAAGGTATCCCTCTCAAGCAACCCTGCAATCACAATACAAAAAGTCTCTTGTGTCCCCAACACACCCAATACACTTGTCAGATGTATAGGTGCACTAGTTCGGCGAAGAGATAGGTGAAATACAAGTAATATGGATGATTATAAGTAGTAATTGCAATCTGAAATAAAAATGGCAGCAAGCAAACATGTAGCAGAACTTGTTGTAAACGGTGTTTCAATGCTTAGAAACAAGGCCTAGGGATCATACTTTCACCAGTGGTCACTCTCAACAATGCAATCATAATTGAATATAAATATAAGCACTTCAATATACTACTCCGAAGTATTCTCCGGCTGGATAACGAACACTAATTCATTGTGTAGGAATGCAAAAGCACGCCTCAAACATATATTCCCAAGTACTAATGAATACCCCACACTGGACCATGAGCATTCATAGGAGGTACTAACACACCACAATTTCATAGAGACATCCAACTCAAATAATAAATCAGTGAACAAGTATCTTGTGAAATATAGCCTAAAGACCCACACGGTGCACACACTGTCACCTTTACACACGTGGGACAAGGAGTCTCCGGAGATCACATAAATAGAGCCCACTTGAGTAACATAACAACATCTAGATTGCAAAGCTCATGATCACATATAGATCACATCATGGGAGAGAGAGATATAGACCACATGGCTACCGGTACGGCCCTCAGCCCCGAGGGAGAACTACTCCCTCCTCATCATGGGAGTCAGCAACGGCGATGAAGATGGTGGTGGAGTCGATGGAGATGGCTCCGGGGGCACTTCCCCGTCCCGGCAGGGTGCCAGAACAGAGACTTCTGTCCCCCAAAACTTGTCGGCGATGACGGCGGCGCTGCAGATGTTTCTTTGGAATATGACGGGGTCCGTCTAGGTTTTATGCGTCGGGGGCAATATATAGGCGAAAGGGCGGCGTCGGAGGGCTCCCGTGGGCCCCACACCACCTGGTGGCGCGGCAGGCATGGGTCCCGCGCCACCCTATGGTGTGGCCGGCCCACGGCCCTCCAGGTCCTCTCCTTCGGGCTCCGTGTAGTCCATTGAATTATAAGACTGCTGCTTTTTGTCCTGTCCAATTCCGAGAATATTTCCTTAAGTACTTTTCTGAAACGGGAAAACAGCAGAAAACAGGAACTGGCACTGTGGCATCTTGTTAATAGGTTAGTTCCAGAAAATGCATAAAAATGCTATAAGATGTAAACAAAACATGTAGCAAATGGTATGAAAACAAGCATGGATCATAAGAAATTATAGATACGTTGGAGACGTATCAGCGAGCCAAAGACTTTTGGAGGGTATTCAACACAAACTGATGATGAAACACTTGGAGTTTGATTACACTATTGAGTATAAAAAAGAATGTCACAATAAAGTTGCTGATGCTTTGTCCAGAAGGGATCAACCAATAGATTCTTGTCAAGCAATATCAACTGCAATCCCATCATGGTTACACTACTAGGAAACAGGCTACCAGTGGCGCACCTTTTCACAATTCTGTGGCGCATCCCTGGAAATAGTGGATGCGCCACTAAATCCTCGCCACTAAATATATTTCTGTGGCGCACGCCGGTGGTGCGCCACAGAAATGCCAAATTCTGTGGCGCATCCCAGCACCGTGCGCCACAGAAATATTTTAGTGGCGCATCCCACCTTGGTGCGCCACAGAATTTTTTTTAATTTCAAAAAAAGGGCGGCCAGATCTAGATCCAGATCTGGATCTAGATCTGGCCGCCGGAATTTCGCCGGAATTTCGTCGGAGCTCGTCGGAGACCGTGTTGCCGTGGGTGGAGGAAGGGGTCGTCGGAGGTCGTCGGAGGTCGCCGGATGAGGTCGCCGGAGTGGAGGAGGAGGTCGCCGGAGTGGAGGCCGAGGTCACCGGAGTGGAGGAGGAGGTTGCCGGTGGTGGAGGAGGTCGCCGGAGGTGGAGGAGGAGGTCACCAAAGGTGGAGGTCGTCGGGGTTGAGGTCGTCGGGGTTGAGGTCGTCGGGGTTGTGGAGGTGGTCGCCGGGGTGGTGAGGAGGTCGCCGGAGTTGTGGAGCTCGCCGGAGTTGTGGAGGAGGTCGCCGGAGGTGGAGGTGGAGGTGGAGGAGGAGTAGGGGAGAAGAGATGGAGGAGGGAGGAGAAGAGATGGAGGAGTAGAGGAGAAGAGATGGAGGAGGGAGGAGAAGGGGAGAGAAGTGTAGAGGAGAAGGGAAGAGGAGAAAGAAAGAGGAGAAAGAAAGAGGAGAAATGGAGGGAGAACTAGAGGAGATGAGGAGAAAAGGGGAAAAGAGAGGGAGATGAGGGGCGCCGACAGGATTCAAATTTTGAATCTCACAATTCTGTGGCGCATGGGCTAGACATGCGCCACAGAATTTTTTTTTTCCTTTTTTTGAATTTTTTTTTATTTTGCTGGGAAAATTCTTCTGCTGGCCATAACTTTTTTTTCGTTTGGAATTTTGAGAATCTAAAAAAAGGCTAACCGGGTAAACCCGGGTGAGGGCGGTTCAGAAATTTTCTCTAGTTTTTTTTAAGGTATTATACGCATTTTTTCGACGTCGTATGCAAAAGTTATGGCCAATTTAATATTTCTTCACCTACTATTGGAAAAAAGGTCAAAATGTGTATTTCAAATTTTTCCTACAAACTAGACCCTAAACCTTCCATATATCTAAAAGGATTTTATTTTTTGAATTTTTTATCATTTTGTTTCACTCCGTGCAAAACTAAAAAGGCGATCCACGGGGAGGGGTGGGATCTGAAATCCGGGCACAATTCTGTGGCGCATGGGGCCACATGCGCCACAGAAAGTAACAATTTTGTGGCGCATGTGGCCCCATGCGCCACAGAAAGGGCACCCACCCAATCATTGGTGCCGGGGCCACCATATTTCTGTGGCGCATGCGTCTAGATGCGCCACAGAAATATGTCTTTCTGTGGCGCATGTGGCCCCATGCGCCACAGAAAGACATATTTCTGTGGCGCATCTAGACGCATGCGCCACAGAAAGACATATTTCTGTGGCGCATGCCAAGTGGTGCGCCACAAAAAACAATTTAGTGGCGCATGGAATAATGATGAGCCACAAATAGCATTCCACCTATAGCTAGTTTCCTAGTAGTGTTAGTGGATGTGGAGGCCATCTATGTTGGAGATCAGAAGTGCATGGAACTTCTCCAAGACCTTTCTTTGGATCCTGCCAGTCACCCCAACTACACTCTCAAATCTGGACTCTTAAGGTATAAAAACATAATTTACATTGGGAATGCCACTGACCTCAAGCAGAAATTGTTTCAGGCATTTCATGCTTCTTCCTTTGGAGGACATTCTGGTCAGAGAGTCACATTCCACAGACTGCAGCACATCTTCTTCTGGCCAAACCTGCAAAAATTCATTGATGATCAAGTGGCACAATGCCTTGTTTGTCAGATTTCAAAGACTGATAAAGTACAGTACCCAGGTTTGTTGAACCCACTGCAAATTCCTGAAGAGAAATGGAGTGAAATTAGTATGGATTTCATCGAGGGGTTACCAAAATCAAATGGGAAAGATGTTATTTTTGTAGTTGTCGACAGGCTAACCAAATATGCACACTTCCTAACTCTGTCCAACCCATTCACAGTCCACAAGGTTGCTGATATGTTTCTTAACAACATATTCAAGTTACATGGCATGCCCAAGATGATTGTGACTGACCGAGACAGAATTTTCACCAGTAAGCTATGGCAAGAAGTCTTCTCTGCTCTCAAGGTTGACTTACACTTCTCCATAGCTTACCATCCCGAGTCTGATGGTCAGACTGAGCGTGTGAACCAATGCCTCGAGCAATATCTGAGAAGCATGGCATTCCAAGAACCTAAAAAATGGAGTGAATGGATTCCTCTGGTAGAATGGTGGTACACTTCATCCTACCACACTGCTCTCAAGACAAGCCCCTTTGAAGAACTATATGATTATGCACCACCTCAGATACAGGAGATTGCTATACCTGACAGTGCATCACATGAAGCAGTAGAAACCCTGCAAGCAAAAGTACTCAAACTCTTATCCCTAAAAAAGAATTTGGCCTATGCACAACACAAAATGAAGAAATTTGCTAATAACAAGAGAACAGAGAGAAACTTCCTTGTTGGCGACCTATTTTACTTGAAAATGCAACCCCATCGAGAAGCAGCTCCGGGGTTAGGCAATGCCAGGAAACTCACCTCCAAGTTCTATGGCCCTTTCAGAATCACAGCTAAGATTGGGAAGGTGGCTTACAAACTCCAGTTTCCTAAGGGTACTAAACTCCACGACATGTTCCACATCAATCAACTCAAGAAACACCTGGGTCCGCATGCCGTTCCGAATCCCCGGCTGCCAGCACTCACCCTGATGGTAAGGTTAAATTCACACCCCTGTGCGTTTTGCAGACGAGACAAGATCCAACACTCATTCCTGACGAAGAGGTACAACAATGGCTAGTCCAATGGGAAGGCATGTCTCCTGATGAAGCTACCTGGGAGGACGCTGCTCTCATTCAGGTGCTGTTCCAGGATTATCAGCCTTGAAGTCTGATCTCGTAGGGACCGGCAATGTCAGGCGTCGTGCAGTACATCGACTTTAAGGCCAAGTATCAACGTTCTTTTACCATCCTAGGGCTCCTGATGTAATCTTGCTTTAATGTACCCTTTAGGCCCAAGTTGGCAAAATATTGTAATAGGGCAAAACTAAAAACTCGTGGATCTGAGCTAGTATATAAAGCTCAGGGAGTGGGAGGTTGGGAGGCATGAGCAAAAACCATAATATTATGTTCTTTCCCCTTGTTGCGCCGCCTCTGCCATTTTCCTATCCCAATTTTCCTGTCAAATCAAGCTTCTTATTAGTCCATTGCCTCTAATTCCTATTCGTTGCTAGTAGAAGCCTGACATGCGGGTCCCACCCTCTGGTCCTGGTGGGGCCGCGTCTAGGGGTCGCTCCTGAACCCCGGGTGGCACCCCAGGCCGCCCTTTGGTCTCCGACATCATCTTTGGGGCAGCAGTTGGGTTCCCGCGGGTTAGAAAAGAAAGGATAGGGCACAGCGCCATGCGGCCCTCTCTGCCCCATATTTGGGGCAAAGAGGAGCAAACTTTTGGGGCAGCCCTATTTTAGGGCACGTCTTAGGGCATCTATTGGAGGACCTTTTTGGCCTTTTGTGCACTAAAAAATAGTTTTTAGGGCACCTGTGGTAATATAGGGCATCTATTAGAGATGCTCTTACACCACCCAGAATGTGTTGTTGTTATTGTCAATAGCATGGGACAATATGATTGGTTCAATATCACGGATGACAAGGTCTAACTAGGAGATGCTATATATGCATGTCATTTTGGGGTTCCCACCCTTCAGCGAAACATACCATCTTAACGAGTTATCTTCAAGGAACTACCCTAACAATACCAAGGTATTTTTTCAATCTGAGGCACTTTAGTCTTAGAGTTATGGTTGAGAGGGATTTTTTTGCTTGGTATAACATATTTAAGATCATTGATCAGAATTCATTGCACCCTTTCGCCATGCACCAAAGTTAACCTTGTTTTTACATGTTGCATCTTCATAATTGGATATTATGGTTTGGTGTTGATGAGTTTGTCCCGGAAGAGAGTGATGTAACGCCTGATAAAATTGACACCGACATGGTGTTGAACCTCATGATAATGAAGTTTGGAGTGCAAGAGTATGGAGTGTGCTCAGCAATGTGGGCAGCCAGAGGGAGCACCAGGGTCTGAAGAAGAAGAAAGCAAGCAATAATAAGAGGATGGCGAATTTTCCCCTTCAACACTAGCGCAAAACTTCATTTCTTGATCCATATGCATGTAATAATTTTCGTTTGCTAGTAGTTAGGACTATCATGATGAACTGTCGTTGGTTTAATAGGTACTACTATCATGACGAACTAGCATTTGTGTAGTAAGGACTAAAGCATCATTAATTTAGTGCATGTGTGGTGAAGTTTGTGGTAAGGTCACTACCAGTGAGAAGGAGTAACCACAACAATAAACCGTGATCAACAAAACAGAAACAATTTTCACCTATAAAACTTTTTAGCCTCTAATGCTCCCAACCAAACACCAACTAATCAACCACCCCCTGATGCAACTCGGTTGCAATGCAGGAATCCAAACAGACCAAAGAACATGTCCTAAGACTTGGTCAAGTCCAGAAAGTCCACACTGGGTCATGATGGTTAGAAACTTAAATTTAGCAATGGGCACCAAATATGCCCTTAGTGCAACCCAGAGAAACAGACATAGCACAATGTTGCTCGTTCGTGATACTCTTCTATACCAAGGATGGGATCTAGGACATTAAATTACAATGCATAGAAGTGTGAAGTAATTTATCTTTTGAAGAGAAGCCATACTATTGTAGTGCATGCATGTTGACACGCCACCCACCGGGGGTGTCATGATCGACGAAAGTGTGGGCCGCCCCCCGGAGGTGTCAAGACTCTCGGGGGCTACACGAGGGGGAAAACTAGAAGACGACCTGCCTGGGGGTTCTGCCCAGGTGGAGAAGACAAACATGAAGTGACACTTGGTGCAAGTTTCCTGCGGCATGCCGGTCGGCCGGCGGGTTGGTCGGCTGTGCAGGGTCGGACAAGACGTCCTATCTGCTGAGTTCAGAAGGGAGCCACGACGCATGTAAAGTACCAAGATGAGTTGGCATAATGCTGCCTCCAAGCGGTGACACCCATCCGTCGAGGTGACAGTGCCACCATAAGGTGTCACCCATGCAGACGCCAGAGCTGAAAACGGCTTCGTCAATATAAGGGGAGACAAATCGGTGAAAGAAAAGAGGTAGTCCCCGAGAAGGAGAGCCAACTATGGGAGAGAGGGAGAGTGATATCCACTTGTACTTTGCCACCTCCACAACATCAATACCAAGATCAGGCATGCAGGATGTAGGGCTTCATCTTCGGATGGCCTGAACTTGCGTAAAAGCTCGTTCTGTCCTTTTCCGCTTGTTCTGAATTACTTCGGCATCCACATCGTCACGACACTGAGATCGGCAGGAGGCGCAGGAGATCCCCAGTGCCCAATGCCGAACAACGACATGGGAGCACGTCGAAGCTCTCCGGTGTCCGCGTTTCGACATGCAACATGTGGCGCACGAGATATGGGGCGCGCTCGGATCTCTGCGTCGCCCAGTTCTTCGGTGACAAGCCCCACTAGAGTCCTAGGATGGTGCACCAACAGAAGGGTGCATATTCAAGTTCCCACGGATTTGTCGGAGCCCGCGCCCTATTGCCCAGGGCGTATGAAGATCAGGGTCCAGCAGGCCTCGCCCGAGCAAGGACAAACACTGCAGCAAATGACATTGGGAGTGTCGCCTCAAACCATGGCGGAATCACCCCTTGTCATCCAGTGCCTCGAGGGCTATCTCCGGCGGAGGGGTACCCGCTATCGTACGCCTACGCGGCCCTGGGAGGATGGGATCCGACCCTAGAAGGATGGTACCTGCCGCCCTACTACTATTCCTGGGGTGGGCAGGACATGACCTGGCGCGGCTCAAGAATGGGTCCCGAAGTAACAGACCCCCGAAGCAGGCGCCCGCTTCATGAAGATGGGCGACCAAGACCAGAAGAGCAGGCTCCCCAAGGGCGAGGACGGAGAGGCACGGCGGCCAGAAGATCAGGACAGATAAGTCAAGCTCAAACACGGGATCGGCCGTCGACGACTTTGGACGACTTGATCCGACTTATTAGAGGGCAGGATGAGCCCTTATCCGAGTTCGTGGCAAGATTCCGACAAGCAGCGGATCAAGCTCCCCGCGTTCGAAACCGAACGATGCTGGCCATCTTTGAAGGCAACGTTCGACACCCATGACTAAGAAGAAGACTCTGCTCCAGGCTCGTCCGCCCCGCGGAGGAGGTGTGGCAAATCATCAATCAACTCGTTCAAGAAGAAGATGCAAGAAGACAAGAGTGACAGGTCCATTGGAGGCCCCACGCAGAAAAAAGGAGAACCTCCACTAACAGCACTCAGCCAAAGGATGCCCGGTTGGACTCAAAGGAACCCTTGCCAGAGGACAGCGCACCTTTCCCTGGGCCTGGACGACCTTGGGAAAGGATTGGGCATCGGGAAATCGGTGAGGAACCTTGAACCCGTTCGAGCCCTCCGGAAAGTACCATCTCCAGGCGCGCGTTCAATGGTGAGGCGTGGCGGAGCGGGTCCGCCCCCGCAGACGTAGGGTGCCGAAATCGCACTGTAAAAAAAAAAGAGGGCCGCAAGCGTGTCCCGGAGAGCCCCGTGTATAAATCACTGGGAGTGCCCGATTCATGAGCAGGGAGCTAGGTCGCCCATGTCGCGGGTGCCTGAGTCGCACAGCCGGATAGCACAGCGTACCCAGGTCTCACTTGGGAAAAATCGCTGTGCTGGGGAGGCCTGCTACTGTGCTCATGAATTGTTGATTTCTTCGCTTTCCCGTGAAAGGTTTTTTTTCCCACCAAGTTTCTTCATTTTCTGTCGAGATTCCCAGGGGATGCATCGGCATCGCCTACACCCCTCGTGGTGATAAGATTTGGTTCTCTCGTTTTTTTCATTCATTCGAAGAAAGAAGTTGATTCTGGATTGGCCAATCATGTTCGCTTTACGATACCCAGTTTTTTTTTTTTGACATTTGTTTTTGGCATCTCTCATGCACCCCTGACAAAAGGTTGGCACAAGGATAGCCGGGAGCTTATTCCCGGAAAGGAAACCAGATGCAGGGCTTCCACTATTGCTAAAGGGATCATCATATTACAATATTACGATACACAGGCCCTACGCCCCAGGGGTCACCATGGACGGCTCCAGGCCCGGTGAACCTCTCGATTGCTGAAGAATCCGACGTAAGGAAGCATTCTCCGCTTTTAGGGAATCCAGAGCCACGCGGTTTTCCTGTTTTCCGTTCTGAATGACATATGCGAGAGGTCATATTCAAGGAAAGTACATCGACACAAGAGCAGAGAGAAAGATTCGCCCACCTCAAGAGCTAGACTCAGCAGCTCCATGAGATCACCAGATTGGTCCTTCCGTAGCTTACTTTGGAGGATCTTGAGGATAATGGAGCTAGCAGGGATATCCTACGAAGGATACATGTGAGCAGCACCTTGGAAAACAGGATCCAGCCAAGACGAAGAGTCTTCCAGCTAGTAAGATGGGCGAGGCAAGAGCTGCGATTAGGTGCCCACATTATTGCCAGCAAGGGTGAAAAGAAATCTGGAAGCCAGAAATTCACTTACCGAGGGAGCATCTTCGCAAGAGCAAAAGGCGGCACGACCCACCTTTAGCTTCTTTCCCACCCGGAGTCCGGACACTGATCGCACCCAACCCGCCAATTGATGAAGGGCCAGCGGCTGAGTCGTCATCTGAGTACAATCTCCAGAGGGAGACCAGTCACAGATTGAGTGAACACGGATCTGGAGTGGATGTATACGACGAATCTTCCATATGGTAAGGAGGTCAAGGCCAGTTAGACCCTCTGCCACCAGCCGGGCCAGGCGCCTGTTAAGTACCTCCAGAACGTCAGGGTCATCAAGCCTGCGGAGATCCTAGTTGTGACGAGAGGAAGGGAGCCCACGTTGAAACAGAGGAAAGCTCAGCCCCCCGTGCGCCACTGGATGCTCAGGGCAATAAAAGAAAGTGCGCTCCAACCAGCACTCGCGCCCAGCAGTTTGAGATCTGGATAGTCAGATCGGCGGGGTACCACCTTCACCACGCCGCACTCCAACTCGGTGTCACCCTCCCCTTCGATCCTCCCCACTAAGAAAAAAGGGAGCACCACCACCCCAGGTGGGGGTGTATACCGAGGTATCCCTCACAGAGGGTAATAAGCATGAAATATGGGTTATGCAGTCGGGAGTCAAGTGGTGGAGTTGGATGCCATATAATCGGAGTAAGACACCCAGGAATGGATGCACTGGGGGAGCACCCTGTCTAGATGGGAAGCAAACAAGACACACTCATCGCCGCGGAGATGTGGAGATACCTCCGCAATTGGCCCATGTCATGGGCAACGCTCCTCGCTTGGGATGAACCCGATGCAAGCCAGGCGACTTAGCTCCCCTCGGGTAACAAAAGATCCGGTCCACGGCAGACCACCCTCTCCTGACGCATGGCGGAGCACTAGATTGTCCATCAGAAAGCAGATGTGAAAATGAGAATACACACGAAAAGAGGGAGGCGAAGGAAAGAGATGAAGGACGTGCCCAACCAAGTCCTCATTTATAGCCAAGCCCAAGACAAACCGCCAGGATCACCACACGGCCGCGTAAACACGTGGCAAACAGACGATGCGTGGGACCTGAAGAGGCTGAGGCAATGCATAAAGAAGGCTCGATGAACGAGGCACGACTACTCGAGCGCCCGATACTAAACAAGTTAGGTCCCCAAACCAAGATACGAATACTGAAGGCGGCCCTGCACTTTGACAAGGCATGGATCGGCAGCCAAGGAGCCGATGCTACCGGGCCACGCCTTGACACCCCACCCACCGGGGGTGTCATGACCGACGAAAGTGTGGGCCGTCCCCTGGAGGCATCAAGACTCCCGGGGGCTACACGAGGGGGAAAACTAGAAGACGACCTGCCCGGGAGGAGAAGACAGACCTGAAGTGACACTTGGCGCAAGTTTCATGTGGCATGCCGGCTGGCCGGCGGGTTGGTCGGCTGTGTAGGGTCGGACAAGACGTCATGTCTGCTGAGTTCAGAAGGGAGCCACGACGCGTGTAAAGCACCAAGATGAGTTGGCATCCTGCTGCCTCTAGGCGGTGACACCCGTCCCTCGAGGTGGCAGTGCCACCATAAGGTGTCACCGATGCAGACGTCGGAGCTGAAAACGGCTTCGTCAATATAAGGGGAGACAGATCGGTGAAGAGGGACGGGTGGCCAAAGGACAAAGGAAGAGAAGTAGAGAGAAAGAAAAGAGGTAGTCCCCGGGAAGGAGAGCCAACCGTGGGAGAGAGGGAGAGTGATATCCACTTGTACTTTGCCACCTCCACAACATCATTACCAAGATCAGACATGCAGGATGTAGGGCTTCATCTTCGGATGGCCTGAACCTGGGTAAAAGATCGCTTTGTCCTTTTCCGCTTGTTGTGAATTACTTCGGCATCCACATCGTCACGACACCGAGATCGATTGAGGTGGCGCAGGAGATCCCCAGTGCCCACTGCCGAACAATGACAGGGGAGCACGTCGAAGCTCTCAGGTGTCCGCATTTCGACATGCGACAATGCATGTATTTATAATTTTAAGGTTTCACAAAGTAAAATAGAGTTGTAGCAAAAGAAGACAATTAATGGGGAAGGCATCCCTCGTAAAGTGAAAACTACATGCATCATCCTAGAGCAAAATAGTTGACCCATCCTGCAGGTCACAAGAGGCTAGTATTTTGAAATATGGAATTAGTTTCATACAATATCTCCACCAAAAAGAAAAATCAACATATTTAGTAAGATGCAGAGCATGGCAATAATATTTCTTCCATATCAAATGGACCCAAGTCAAATCCTCATGATGTAGAATTTACTAATGTGTTTCAAGATCAAGCAATTAATTGGTCTAAACTTGCATATCAACAATAGCTAAAACTCCCTCTATCCATAGACGTACAAACCCAAAGTCTAAGCATCCAAAGGAGAATTCATTTTTGATATATCATTTCCCCTCCATAGGCAATGCATTTTCTACTTATCAACTTGATCACAAATTCTAGGATAAATCTTAATGGATCTCAAGTAAAAAGTTGGGAGGGATGCAAGCACAGAGTTTGCAATTTCCAATTTACCAACAAAGGATAAGAAATCTAAGGAAGTATGCAACCTACTATCAATTGTTTTGATCAAAGGAATAAAATGTTCCATCTTGGGCTTTGTGAGCGTAAATGCAACCCCAAGTATGTGAAAGTAAAAGTTAAAACCTGATAGTTAAGTGCTTCAGTGAGCTCCACAAGTCTAACATGTGGGACATTAATAAGATACAATTTAGACTTGAAACTCATCTAGAATTAGATTCAAATGTTTAAGCTAAGCACAATCGGCTGGCATAATTACCAAAGTGTCGTCCACATAATGTCCGAGAAATCTTTAGTGTAAGAGATAGAAATTGGCACCCCAGCAACCCATGTGATAGAGTATCATTAAGGACATACTAAAGCAAATCTCTAGTGAGAACAACCAAAGTTGGGGATAGAGGATCCCCTGCCTCTCCTCTTCTATACTATAAGTTAGTGCCAGTCACAACAATAAGCATAAATGTTGAAGTAGCATTAATCAACAAATAATTTACCTAGCCACAAAAAACCTCACCAAAACCCATGTGCCCAAGGATATCTAAAATGACAGATGCTCAAGTTTCTCAAAAGCCTTATCAAAATCTAGTTTTAAGAAAAATAATTTGCTTTTTAGACTTGTGGAAAAGATGTATATACTCAAAGACCTAGGGTAAACCATTCTAAATTGTTTTAGACTTGATGAAGCCATATTATTATTTTTAACTAACTACATAATTACTCCCTAAAGTCTATCAGCAAACAATTGAGTCAGAAGCTTAAGAGTGCACTAAAGCAAAGGTAATAAAAGATGAGTTTATACTTTAAATTCTTAATATCCCTTGGTGGAATTGTTTACATAAATCATAAACATCTTTCCTTATAATGTGCCAACACTTCTTAAAGAATTCACAAGTAAATCCAATAGTGTCCTGGAGATTTGTTTTGGGAAAATCATTGACATCATTATCAATTTCTTCATTAGTGAAGGGGAGGCACCAAATCCAAAAGGACAACATGATGACGGAGAATGAAACATAGATCAAAGAGAATTTCATGTGGTTCAGTTTGACGCAGTCTATCCTTGTAAGATTCAAGCAGAAGAGCAGACTTCTCATCATGTTTATGTAATAACAGACCTTATAACATACGCAATTCCCAACACTTCAACCGTTAAAGAGAACAATATTGGTGCATGAGAATGACACATGTACACCTCAGTGGCATTCAGCTATGTCGGTTGTACTCCACCATGACACCATGAGTGTGCTGCGCAGGACAAAATCGGTGAATGGCGTCACGGTTCTCCACCATCACACCATGAGTGTCTCGACTGCTGCATCTGAGTCAGACTTGAAAATACCTTAACTAGTCAAGAGCCACACCACACGATAATGTATAGTTTTTTAACTCAATTGAAAACATACTAAAGAAGATAGATTACTAAATTTTCAACAAAATACAATAAAATATTTGTTTACTACCACATACATAGCATAAATATAAGACCATCTGCATTGTTCTAATAAGAATACACTTGTCTACAAAATAAACACATCAACAAGAAGAACAAAAGGTTATAAACATAAAACTACGATTTTTTTATCACCCATCCAACTAAGCGTACAAATCTACAAAAGATCTCTAATATGACCTAGTAAAATACTTCTTAAAACAAAAGGTGGATTTATGTAAACAATATATGATTGCTAAATAAAAATTTAGATGCAATGAAAATACAATATGCAAGACAAAGATATAAGTCATGTCATATATTGAGCAACAGACCTAGAAGAACGACACTATGAGGCGCAGAAGGGGTCCAAGTTTTGGTTAGCGGTGCAGAAGGTTAAAGCAGCGTTTAACTTGGGGGCTAAACACCTGGTGCATAGTGGCAGGTCCACTACACTTTGGATCGATTGGTGGGTGGGGACCGGTCCACTACGAGAGAGATACCCACCTCTCTTTGCTATTACTCTGGATCCGAAGATTGTGATTGCCAGGGCCTGAGGGCTACATGGGTGGCACATCCCATTCCGACGGGAACTTGGGGTGGCTGAACGGGTCGAGTGGTCGAACTTGAACCGTGAGATTGCGGACCCCCAATTCTCGGACGAACCACACGAGATCAGGTGGAACCTTGAACCTTCGGGTAGGTTCTCGGTTAAGTCCCTTTATCGTAGACTCTGTCAAGGTACCCCCAGAAAGCACTTCAGCTAGATTTGGCGAATTGCCATCCCTCTCAAGATCCGGATGTTCCTTTGGCAGCTGATTAGGAAGAGACTCCCGTCAAATGACAACATTGCGAAACAGCGAGGTCCTTCCTCTGGCGCATGCGCCTTATGTCGGGAGTTCGAGGATACGAACCACCTCTTCTTCACATGTCCCCTAGCCAGGTTCATGTGGTGCAGCTAGGGAGCTGCTGCAGAGCTCGTGGGACCCTTCGTGCTTTGCGGACCTCTATCGCCTTATAGATCACCAAGGTAACATTAACAACATAACATATAATAAAAACAACGACATGTAGGATCATTAATTCACTAATTCGGCCTCGGATGATGAGATCGATCACTCGGGGCGTCGGGACGTCTATGGTGCAGAAGATGTAGTGACATGAGGCATGGGCGACTGTGCGGGGCGTCGTGTCGTGAGTTGACCTAGATGTGGCGGGCCTGGCGGTAGGGTGGGATAAAGTAAAACCTAATTGGTTGTATGGTTAAACTAACTTGACTATAAATTTAGCACTTCTCTCGTTTACTCTAGGTATTAAATTTTGGAAATTAGGATTTTCTAGAGAACTCACATGTCATATTGCAAAATAAAGCGGGTACGTGGGTATGTGGGTATGGGTTCTGCTATACCACACCCACACCCACTATACCCACTGGGTACACACTTTTTACCATTTGCATACCAATGGGTAAAGTTTCGTCACCAAACCCTCATCCTACAGGGTAAAAACCCATAGGGTAGGTGGGTACTGGGTACCCATTGCCATCGGTATGAGTACACCGCCTGGTTTGTCCGGGATCAACAAGTGCTCAGCTATCTTCTAAACTCCCTCTCCAAGGAGATCCTCGCCCATGTAGTCCGCCATCAACATGTTGCCGATGTGTGGAAGGCGATGGAGAAGATGTTTGCGTTGCAAAGCCGCTCCAAGATCACGAATCTAAGAGTCGCGATCGCAAATACAAAGAAGCTCAACATGACCGCTTCGGCATTTTTTGCTAAGATGACAGGGATTGCCGACGAACTAGCGGCTGCTAGCAAGCCGCTGGAAGAGGAGGAGCTTGTCTCCTTTGTGATGGCAGGTCTCGGCCCTGACTACAACGGCCTAGTCGGCGCCATCGGTCTTCTCGACAAGGATACCCCAATATCCCTTGATGACCTGTACTCCCAGGTGATTGCACAAGATCAATGTGATGAACTTCAAGGAGCTCCGCCGCCCGGCGGATTTGACTCCTCTGCCAATGCCGCCATGCGATCTCGCGGTGGTGGTTCTCCCGTGGTGGAAGGAACCCTCCTCGCGATGACTCGTCCTATCGAGACGAGCGATCTGATCGTCAGCAGCGTTCGAACTACACCAACAACAGAGGTGGTGGGCATATGGGACCACCGGGAGGAGGATATGGCAGTGGTCGCAGTCGCCGTCACACTACCCCGTGGGTTGATGTCGTATGCCAGATCTGCAATGTTGAAGGCCATCCTGTCAAAGACTGTTGGTGGCGCTTTCAAGATCATGATGACAATGACTCATACGGGGACAAGGAGGTGAATGCAGCCTCCTATGGTGTGGACACCAACTGGTATCAGGATACCGGGGCTACACACCATGTCACGGGCGACATAGATAAGCTCTCCATCCGTGACAAATATCAGGGGAACGACAAGGTCAACACTGCTAGCAGGCAAGGTATGGATATATGTCATGTTGGTCATTCAGTTTTTCCTACCCCTGTTCAAAACTTGCACCTCCGTAATATTCTCCATGTTCCAAATGCATCCAAAAGTATATTATTTGTTCATCAATTCACCCTTGATAATCACGTATTTATCAAGTTTCATCCATATTTCTTTTTGATCAAGGATCAGGCTACGAGGAAAATAATTCATAGAGTATGATGTGTTGGAGGTCAATACCAGCTCATATCATCCCTGGCGTCTGAAAGAATAAACGATGTCCCGGATGTCGCCTAGAGGGGGTGGGGGTGAATAGGCGATTAACACTTTTTCTATTTAGGGGCTTGATAATTGCGGAATAAAACTATGTGTTTAAATTAACAAGCCAACAACCTAAAATACTAGGTTTACCTAAGTGCACCAACAACTTATGCTAAGCAAGGCAAGCAACAAGGTGATAGCTAGAAATAGAACTTCAAGTACGAAGGCTATCACAATGTAAATTGCATAGTAAAAGCTCGGGTATAGAAATAACCGAGGCACGTGGAGACGAGGATGTATTCCCAAGTTCCTCCTTGTTAAGGGAGTACGTCTCGTTGGAGGGGTGTGAGCTCGCCACAAGAGGCCTACTCAAGATTCCACAAAGGCCTCATCCTATTCTCCGATGAACCGCACCCAAGGGTTTGGTTCACCTTCCACTATCGGAGTCCTTCTAGGCGGAATCCGGAGCCTTTACACCACTAAGCTTGGGGCACGCATCCACAACCGAATTGGAGGCTCCCAAGAATCACCACAACACCGTCTAGGGTCCAATGACCCAAGAGTAACAAGTTCCCAACCTTCACTTCCACGAATCTTCGTGGAGAGAGCAAACCGATGCAACTAATGCAATGGCAAGAGCACAAGTGCTCAAATCCTTCACTCTCAAATTCCAACAAAGCAACAAATGCTTATGGGGGAATAAGAGAGGAAGAACAAGGAAGAACTCAACAAATGAATCCCAAGATCTAGATCCAAAGGGTTCCCCTCACAAAGAGGAGAAAGTGATTGGTGGGGTTGTAGATCTAGATCTACTCTCTCTTTTCCCTAAATTTGGACAAGAATCATTGGAGGGATTGAGAGAAATCAAAGCTTTTGAGGTCAACAATGGAGGAGTAAGAGAAGCTCCAAAACTTGGAAACCATTTGGGAAGATGACCCCTTAAATAGGTCTCCAACTTTTCCAACCGTTGGGGGCAGTTTTTCCTACGCGGGCCGGAAATTCCGGCACTTACCCCGGAATTTCCGGACTCCCCGGAGCGACCCGGACGCCCTGGGAAGCTCTCTGTACATGGTCCGGAACTTTGGGCCAGAAATTTGGCCGGATATATCTGGGGGTCCGGAAATTCCGGCCTAAGTACAGGAACTTGCGGCCCTGTGAAAACTGCAGAAAGTGCAAAACGAAAACAAACATATCTTTCGCATCCGGACTCCGTTTTCGATGATCTTGGGCTCGTTGGAATCGTAACAACGAGCACAACAAGAATATGCAGAGAAACATCATAATCCAAGAATACATTATAAAACTAAATGGGGAAAGGTAAAACCTCTCATTTGCAAATCGGAAAACCATAACTATTGCAAATGAAGTCCAAATTACGTGAAACCAATTTTGTTAAAAAGAGGACAACAAATGCAACCCTTGGAAATGTTTAAAACAAGTAGAGGAGTTTTTGCAAATAATTGGAAGAGAGAAACCTTCCGCACGGATGAACCGGCAAAAACTCCAATACCGAAAACGCAACCGAAGACGCATATGAAAACCGTTTTCGGTGACCTTGGCCTTGTCATGACGAGCACGACAAGCACCAAGACCACACCACGATAAGATCCAAATAAGAACCAATAAAGATGATTGCAATGATGCAAAGGTTTGTGCTCTCTACGACAATATGGTCGAGATATTCGGTCGAGAGCCCCTCTTGATAGTACGGCTATCTATCCTATAACCCGGTCTCTCAACTAACATCATGAGACCGGTAAAATAGAAAGCCTACCAAGATCATACCTTTGCCTTGCGCTTAATCCACTTGAGGTCGAAGAAGACGATCTCCATCTCCTCAACCTTTCTTGATTGCGCTTCGCTTGGTGAAGACTCACATGTTGCTCCCCCATACACCAATATGGGAGAGGCACCTCTTCGGCATTTCTTCACTTGGACTTGAGTGTTGATCAACCCGCACTTAGCCTTAATCAACAAATACACTTCTTCCCTTAGCCTTGATTATAACAAGTGGAGATCAAGCAACACATATGGACACAACCTACAAGTAGCTCAATGCAAACATTAGTCTATAGAGATTGTCATTAATTACCAAAACCATGCATGGGGGGAACCATGCACTTTCAATCTCCCCCATTTTGGTAATTGATGACAATCCCTTATTAAGAGGGTTTATATAATGAATAAAGCATCCTTGCAAGACAAACGAGCAAGGATGCATGCGCATGTGTGGCCAATGCAACAAAAGCATAAAACCCAAATTCCCTAAACCCTCTAAACTTCTCCCCCATTGGCATCGATTGCCGAAATGGGAGGAAAAATTTAGAAGGCCAATATAATATGAGTTCCTCAAAAATTTGTGCATTTCTCAAGATGTGGGTGAAATCAAATGCACATATCCATTGATGAATAGTTAGAGGAAATCAAACTATATTGAGGATCCAAAGATTGCAAAGAGATGAAATCATTCTAAACATCTCCACTAAGGAGAAAAGCAATCAAAAGATCCAAAGCGAGAGTTTTAAATAAAAAATGGAGAAGCTCCCCAATGTTCATGCACTATTGAGGAGTGCACAAATATGGCATCCTCGCTCCCCCAAAATCATCTAGAACACGCAACAAGTGCAATAGTGCATAATGCAAAAGCAAATCATAGCACTTGCACCAAAGATATGGTTGAGCCATAAAAGGATGCCAATTTTCAAAGATTCAACATAAGATAGGCCCAACCGAGATAAACAGAAGATCTTTTAAAGAAATATGTTCACACGCTTAGGGATACCAATTGGAAACTAAAACCAATTGAAAATGCCAAAAGCTAGTGCGAACATTTAGCCAATAAAATTCAACATGCTCACCATGGTAAGCATGAAGTCAAAGATCTTCAACAAATACATGAGTGCAAAGATACCAATAAAAATAAGACAAGCACTCATGAGACAAATTTGGAGCCACCAAAGAATTATAGATGAAAACAAGGTAGCTCAAAAGAATTAGGATACCAACTAAAAGGTGACCTCTCTCATATGTATAGGTTTCTAATTGGACAAACCATTGAAGATATACATCCGCAAAGAAACATATACATACGAAATGGTTCGGGAAAAAGAGAACAAGGTATCCAAAAGGAAGTCATAAATATACAAACGAGATTGTTGCTTAAAAGCATAGCACATAGCTCAAATTTATCTCATTGTATATGAATGAACTTCAAATATATCAAATGCATCACACATATCACTAAGGGAACAAGAGATAGTGAAGATGCTTTGAGATAGGCAACAAGTATCACAAACAAATAATATCAATTGAAGAAAAGGTTTTTGCAAATTCATCACAAATATCACAAAGATATACCAAGTGAAGAAAATAAGCCAAAACCACAACAATTGCACATAAAGGATTTCATGCCAAGAGGCAACCTACACAAGGTTGAATACTAGAAAAGTATGCATGGGGTAGATACTTGTTACCGAGATGCACTGACGATGAAGATGATGAGAGTTGGTTTGTCATCAAAGCTTGACTCCGACAATCACACGGTGAGAACACCTTCCTTATAAATGAGGCAAGTATCCAATGCATCTCCATTGTACCTAAAACAAAATTAGAGTACAAAATGGTTCCCAAACTCATTGGGTCCCATAGTAGTTAGATAAACTACAATATATAGGACATACTCCACATTAATATGTGCATATAGATATGAAATTGAATTTCATGCACATCATAGCCGATTTAGGATTCGATGGAGTATGCCCTATATATTGGATCAAGAAAGATAAGCATGCTAAAATAATATAAATTAGCAACCGAGCATGCAAATGCTTTCTAGAACCGAACGAGACATAACTTGGACGAAAACACCAAGTAAACCAAGAAGTGAGCACACCAAAGTGTGACACAAAAAGGTTGTCCAAATTATATCAAAATCCAAATCAACACATGATTGAGGAAAAATCAAATCAACAAATGATTGATTCCAAAACATATCAACACATGAAGTGTGATATCAAAAGGAATCGAATCAACACAACAAATGATCGATAAGACACCAATTGAAAATAAGATACCACTAGGAGGAAAGATACCAAGAAAAGGATAATACTTGACCGGAATCAAGTAAAGTAAGATAAAGCAATAAGGTATCAAAACTCCCACAATAAATATCAATTGAAACAAATATCTATTGAGGAGATATTAAATTCCAATTAATACCAATTGAAGGTACCAAAACATAAGATAAAGAATCAAATGCCAATTGAAAGGATCAAATATTGGTAGATAGGATAGTGTTCTAAATAAAAAGGAATGCTCCCCCAAGATTCATACATTATCTTAGATATTTGCATTTGAATACAAAATGCACACACAAGGGATCATTACTCTCCATATTTTATTTACAACACTAAACACTACCAATTGAAAATTAGGATCCATGCAAGAGGCAAGGAAGGAAATAAGTAAGGCAATTTAATGCAAGAGCCAAAGTGAAGATGATCTACAAAATCCACCACAATTACTAGTATCACTTGTCATGGACAAGGAGTATATAGAGATATTTCTCGGTGGTATATAGGAATGATGTTCAAGACCAACTTCACAACAAACAAGCATATGGCAAGAGATAAGAAATAAAACATAAGAAATGAGAAATATGGTGTTTTATTTCGAAAAAGGTTTGTTGGTAGTTTCAACTATTCGAACAAACCGGCAAAGCCATGGTTAGAATAATATGAAACAAATGGTTTCTCCTAAAATATATAGGAATGCATATTAGAGAAAAACCACACCAAGCAAACTCACACAAACAAGAGCCAAAGGATAACCAAAATATGTCGGAGATTGTCCCCAGGAACTAGGGGTGTCTCCAAGGTATCGTGTAAGGGGCTGAACACGGAGTCAAACAACCCACAACGTGCTCCGGCGACGGTGCTCGTCAGGCTCGCTGCGGACGACACTGCAGAGATTGACACCAGGTCTTACCCAGGTTCAGGGCCCTCTTGTGGAGGTAAAACCCCTACGTCCTGCTTTTGTGTATTGCACTGCTTGGAGAGTTTACAGTACAAGGAGAGCTTGTTGAGCTCGAGGTGGCTGACAATGGCTACTGGCTGATCTTCAGATCTAGGGTTTTTGGGTAGGCTCCTAGGCTCCAAAAACCGAACCCTTTGCTTGGGCGTGCTCCTCCTCCTTTTATAGGCGCCCTGGGCCTCTTCTGCCCAAACATTTGGGCGGGAAGGGTTACCACATGGCGACGAAGGAGGAGGCGCGGTGCATGATAAAGGTGAAGTCCACCATAAAGGTAAAGCTCGTGGACGCGGTCCACGGCAGGGGGACGGCGTCACCAAAGCTGAAAAGGGGCACCGACCAGCTGGACGGTGGGCTGGCGCTTGCCGAGGTGGGAGGTGACCCACGGTGACGTCGTCCTTGGAGCGTAGCTGCAGACGGTCTCTTTATCACCAAAGTGGCAAGTCTTGGAGCTCCTTTGCTTGGTGCAGTCTTGTTGACTGCTTTATACATGGGAATGGCAACTGTGACGCTGGCGTCACCGCGCGCTGGCGCGCCCGTGACTCTGCGGAGGGTGCAGAGCCCATGTGCGCTCTGCCGCAGAGGCAGAGCTGGCTTCGTGAGGAAGGAACCTCGCCAGGCTTGAAGAGCCTCACCAGGCTTGGAGAGCCTCGCCAGGCTTGAAGGGCCTCACCAGGCTTGGAGAGCCTCGCCAGGCTTGGAGAGCTTGAAGGGCAGCCTCACCAGGCTTGGAGAGCTTCGCCAGGCTTGGAGAGCCTCGCCAGGCTTGAAGGGCCTCGCCAGGCTTGGAGAGCCTCTCCAGGCTTGAAGGGCCTCGCCAGGCTTGGAGAGCCTCTCCAGGCTTGAAGGGCCTCGCCAGGCTTGGAGAGCCTCTCCAGGCTTGGAGAGCTTGAAGGGCCAGGTCCTTAGCAGAATCTGGGGCAGACTCCAACATGGCTTGGAGAGCCTGGCTTGGAGAGCTTCTCCAGGCTTGGAGAGCCTGGACCTTGGTGAGATCTTCTGAAGAGTGTCGTGGGCCCTAGCAGGCTGGCTCGTGGTACCCTGGTTTCCACTACGCCGACAGTAGCCCCCGGGCCCGCGATGGGCACGCTGGAGTCCATTGGGCATAGGCGAAGCGTCGCGGGCCCAAAAACAGCCTGTCTGGCCCGAGACACGCGGGGCGCGACGGCTGCGCCAGTACTTGTTGACGAGGTTGGTCGATGTAGAGACGAAGGCTCCACAAGCTTGGGGAGCACCCTGGCGTCGTTGTGGCACCTGTGACGCCCACGGCTGACGGGCCATGGTGCGCAGCTACCCCTCCTCCTGCGGATGAACACCGCGAGGAGAGGGAGGTTGAAGAGGTGGCGACCGAGGCCGTGAAGACGCCGGAGAGGCCTGCCGAGGCCGCGGCGAGAGCGGCCGCGGCAGGAGGGGATGACAAGCCCGAGGCCGCGGCGGGAGCGGCCTCAGCAGGAGGGGCCGACGAGCCTGAGGCCGCCCAAGGTGCCTCGACAAGCATCCAGGCTTCTGCGCCCCGCGACGGTGCGGGGACCTTGGAGGACAAAGAAGCTGCCGCTTGAGCCTTCCTGTAGCTAGGTGTGCATGAGGCACAAATTAACTTAGTTTTGCTTGTAATGCCTTGTTGTAAGGACTTGAAAGCACTTGCGTGTGCCCCTCGGGAGACTTTTTATTTCCTGTCTCATGTCTTTTCCGCTCTACGTCGTAGGACCCTTCTCTTAGCGCTACACCACCGCCGCTTCAGTATGTGAGAGTCAGGGCTCCACAAGGCCGGGGGGTGCGTGAGGCTTCGAGAGGTAAGGGCTCCCGAGACGCGATGCTCGGGGCTCCCCTTTGACGCGCAAGCAGCCCATGAGGCGTAAGAGAGAAAAAGAGGCTCGAGGGACGAAAACCAGCGAATGCCCCTCGGGAGGCTTTTTATCTCCCCTTTCATGTCTTTTTCGCTCTATGTTTTAGGACCCTCTCTTAGCGCTACACCACCGCCGCTTCGGTATGTGAGAGTCAGGGCTCCACAAGGCCGGGGGGGTGCGTGAGGCCTCAAGAAGTAAGATCCCCGAGGCGCGATGCCTGGTGTTCCCCTTTAACGCGCAAGCAGCCCATGAGGCATAGGAGAGAGAAAAAGAGGCTCGAGGGACGAAAACCAGCGAAAGGAAATTTAACCAAGTGTTTGGACTTAGCTTCGCGAGCCGTTTTTGCTTGAAGAGGGTGTTGGTTCCCTGATGAGGCGTTTTTGCCTTGGAGAGGGTGTTGGTTCCCTGGAGAGGCGTTTTTGTCTTGGAGAGGGTGCCTGAGGCTTGTTTTTGAACCTGCTTTCCTGCGTTTGGACAGATAGGCATACCCACAAGCAATACATAGCTAGATAACTTAAGCGTGCTCGTAGGTTTCTTCATGTGTGTCTTGCGAGGGGAACAGGCACCAAGGTCCTTGGTGAGTTGACGTGCACGGGAGCTGGTCCATGAGTTCAGAGCTCCTTAGGAGTTGATATGCATGAGAGCTGACCCGCAAGTTCAGAGCTCGGATCCCTTGGGTTTGAGGCGCTGCCGGGATGCTCCCGTGGCATGGCACCATGCTAGCCCCCGCTCGTGAGATACACAGGAGGGATCGTACGAGCGAGAATAAACAGCAATATCATAACAGCTTACCGAAGCCGCAAAATATGCTAGCGCGATGCGCAAAAGTTCAGAATGACCCGTAGTAGTTGTTCATTACACTGGCGTGGCCAGTAGTGCAAAATCCGCCATGTCAGGCATGGGGTTCCACATTCAGTGGCTGAGACTCTCGCGGCCCGAGGCGACGCATGTAAAGAGAGCTCAGAGAGGGGGCGCCTATGCGGGGGTGGCTTTCATTGAGCCTGCGGTCCACCATGTCCGGCATGGGGATCCACCTCGCCAAGGCATGGTGCTTGAAGAAGTCACCTTGCCGAGGCGTGGTGGCTTGGGAGTCTTCTCGAACGGCCCCAGGCAACGTATAGTAGAGAGGGGAGCCCGAACTTTTTCCTCGTGGAGGATGTGACCTTGGCCACGATGTTTTTACCGTGGCTGCACGGGGTGGCTGTCACGGAGAGGAAGCCTTGACGTTTTTACCGTGGCTGCACGGGGTGGCTATCACGGAGAGGAAGCCTTGACATTTTTACCGTGGCTGCACGGGGTGGCTATCACGGAGAGGAAGCCTTGACGTTTTTACCGTGGTTGCACGGGGTGGCTGTCACGGAGAGGAAGCCTTGACGTTTTTACCGTGGCTGCACGGGGTGGCTCTAGCGAGGACCGGGGCCTCGCGAGGGGATCAACCTCGTGAAGGCCGGCGCCTCGGGAGAAAGGCCGGAGCCTGGACGTTTTTACCGTGGCTGCACGGGGTGTCTCCGGCGAGGACCGGGGGCCTCGTGAGGGGATCAGCCTCGTGAAGGTCGGCGCCTCGGGAGAAAGGCCGGAGCCTGGACGTTTTTACCGTGCCTGCACGGGGTGTCTCCGGCGAGGACCGGGGGCCTCGCGAGGGGATCAGCCTCGTGAAGGCCGGCGCCTCGGGAGAAGGCCGGAGCCTGGACGTTTTTACCGTGGCTGCACGGGGTGTCTACGGCGAGGACCGGGGGCCTCGCGAGGGGATCAGCCTCGTGAAGGCCGGCGCCTCGGGAGAAGGTCGGAGCCTGGACGTTTGTACCGTGGCTGCACGGGGTGTCTCCGGCGAGGACCGGGGCCTCGCGAGGGGATCAGCCTCATGGAGGCCGGTGCCTCGGGAGAAGGCCGGAGCCCGGACATAGGTGGCGCTAGCCCCCGAGCCTTGACGAGAAGGCCGGGGCCTCGGCGAGGGGTGACGCAAGCCCCCCAGAGGCTGCACGATTTGGCAGTCATGCGGCGACGAGGCGTGCGAAGCAGCATGGTTGTCGCGAGGAGGAGCCGCCGTTGGAGCTGGTTGCGGTGGAGCTGGAGCAGGCGCGGGATGAAGAGGAGGTGCGGGAGGAGCGCCGTGCGCTACGTCTCCCACACGCCCTGAGAGAACCAGGGAGTGGGACGGTGCAGGAGCGGCGGCACGAGCGGCGACGCCAGCGGCACCGACGAGCTCGGAGAGGCGATGGAGCCAGGCTTCTTGAGCCTCCGGCGTGGGACGGTACCGCAGCAGCTCCTGCGCCATGAGAAGCGCAGTTGCTGGGCTGGGCGCAGGGCGGCCCAGTGAGGAGGCAGCACCGTCCCGTGACGGGTGCAGGGAGGAGGCCTCCTCTTTGCCGAGGTCGTCCTCAGCGTGGTCGATGCCGTCGTCCTCCGGGTGCTCGACGCGGGGCTCGGGGTCGACGCGGCGCGGCGGAGCAGTGCTCCCACGCGGGCGGCCGCGCGGGTTGCCGGCAGAAGGAGCGCCGGCGGCGCTGGCCGTCCGGCGAGCGAGACGTTCGGCACGAGAACCGGCCATGGCTGTGTCGAGGATGAAGACGCGCCTCAGCCCCCTACCTGGCGCGCCAAATGTCAGAGATTGTCCCCAGGAACTAGGGGTGTCTCCAAGGTATCATGTAAGGGGCTGAACACGGAGTCAAACAACCCACAACGTGCTCCGGCGACGGTGCTCGTCAGGCTCGCTGCGGACGACACTGCAGAGATTGACACCAGGTCTTACCCAGGTTCAGGGCCCTCTTGTGGAGGTAAA
Organism: Puccinellia tenuiflora; assembly: GCA_012064385.1. Taxonomy (NCBI): domain Eukaryota; kingdom Viridiplantae; phylum Streptophyta; class Magnoliopsida; order Poales; family Poaceae; genus Puccinellia; species Puccinellia tenuiflora. The sequence continues at coordinate 979,649 of QRDG01000095.1, forward strand.
ACCCCTACGTCCTGCTTTTGTGTATTGCACTGCTTGGAGAGTTTACAGTACAAGGAGAGCTTGTTGAGCTCGAGGTGGCTGACAATGGCTACTGGCTGATCTTCAGATCTAGGGTTTTTGGGTAGGCTCCTAGGCTCCAAAAACCGAACCCTTTGCTTGGGCGTGCTCCTCCTCCTTTTATAGGCGCCCTGGGCCTCTTCTGCCCAAACATTTGGGCGGGAAGGGTTACCACATGGCGACGAAGGAGGAGGCGCGGTGCATGATAAAGGTGAAGTCCACCATAAAGGTAAAGCTCGTGGACGCGGTCCACGGCAGGGGGACGGCGTCACCAAAGCTGAAAAGGGGCACCGACCAGCTGGACGGTGGGCTGGCGCTTGCCGAGGTGGGAGGTGACCCACGGTGACGTCGTCCTTGGAGCGTAGCTGCAGACGGTCTCTTTATCACCAAAGTGGCAAGTCTTGGAGCTCCTTTGCTTGGTGCAGTCTTGTTGACTGCTTTATACATGGGAATGGCAACTGTGACGCTGGCGTCACCGCGCGTTGGCGCGCCCGTGACTCTGCGGAGGGTGCAGAGCCCATGTGTGCTCTGCCGCGAAGGCAGAGCTGGCTTCGTGAGGAAGGAACCTCGCCAGGCTTGAAGAGCCTCACCAGGCTTGGAGAGCCTCGCCAGGCTTGAAGGGCCTCACCAGGCTTGGAGAGCCTCGCCAGGCTTGGAGAGCTTGAAGGGCAGCCTCACCAGGCTTGGAGAGCTTCGCCAGGCTTGGAGAGCCTCGCCAGGCTTGAAGGGCCTCGCCAGGCTTGGAGAGCCTCTCCAGGCTTGAAGGGCCTCGCCAGGCTTGGAGAGCCTCTCCAGGCTTGAAGGGCCTCGCCAGGCTTGGAGAGCCTCTCCAGGCTTGGAGAGCTTGAAGGGCCAGGTCCTTAGCAGAATCTGGGGCAGACTCCAACATGGCTTGGAGAGCCTGGCTTGGAGAGCTTCTCCAGGCTTGGAGATCCTGGACCTTGGTGAGATCTTCTGAAGAGTGTCGTGGGCCCTGGCAGGCCGGCTCGTGGTACCCTGGTTTCCACTACGCCGACAAAATAAAATTTGGAACTTGTTCGAGCCACATGCCACATAGGAATAAGATAATTTATAATATCAAATCTAAGTGGCAAACCTCAAATGTTCACATTTTTATGAGATTGTAATATGCACATAGCTTATTACTCCCCCATAATGTGATAAATCATTTTGTCCAAGCAAGAGGCAAATAAAACCAACTAGAGAAATTAATGGACATTGTAGAATTTGAATTTCTCATGAATATGACATACCACATAGTGACTAGATAATATTGAAATATCAATACTAGGTGGTGTGTCTCATGTACACACATTTTTAGGTTTGTGAGGTGCACAAAGCACATCACTCCCCCAAAATGGGATAGTCCATTAATATCTCAAAGAGACAAATGAAATCCACAAAAGATCCAATAAAGCTCAACACAAAGTTACACATACATGATACACAACTATCATACACAACCTTGACTAACAAGACAAGTAGGAAAGTAGCATATCATATACAAGCACATGCTAGGAACAAAACTAACACATACAAGGGAGCAAGAAACTTTCAATGTATATATGATTTAAATACAAGTTACCGCAAGGAGGAGCATTGGATATGAGATAAAGCGATATATTCCAATTGACTTGGCTTGAGGAAATATAACCATGAAGATCCCTTAATTCTTCAAAAATAGCCAAGTCACCAATGTCCTCCACTAACACCTATTGATCAAGTTGAAGCTTGTTGGTCCCCAACCAAGTTGGGTCCTAAGAGGTTAGTAACAATAGGCTTGGGAACCCAAATTGTGCTTTTCTTGACACCACTTTGAGCTCCCATAAATTTGGCAAACACATTGCCAACTCTATCCTTTCTAAGTGAATAAACATCATCAATTATGATAGGGTTGGATGAGATACCGTTAGTGCATGAAGAAGCAAAATGACCTTTGCCACGGCAAAGGTAGCAACACCGACTCTTCTTCTTCTTAATAGGCTCCTCAACTTGAGGAGCATTCGCTTGAGTCTTCTTAGGAGGTGGCCGTTGTTCAACTCGTGGTTGAGCACGAGATTGAACAAGAGGCCGCTTCCCTAGTTGCTTCTCACTAAGAGGCTTCTTCTTCATTGGGCAATCCCGAACATGGTGCCCTTCAACCTTGCACTTGAAGCAAATGATGTTAGCCGGATTCTTGATTTGAACTCACTACACCACAACACAAAATTCCCAACAAACGTCTATCGGGAATAGTCATGTACGCCGACCAATAGTTGGTTGGGAAAACTTGACGGTCGGCAATACATACATACATCGTCCGATCGTCGGTCGGGAATGCCAGTATAATTGGTGACAAACTGTGAGTCGGTAATACCCTTATGGCCATTGAACGGTTGGTCGGGAAATAATGCCGACCGACAGTTTGTTCGACTTGGACCTGCCAGCCGCGCGGGATGAGCGCGCGATTTTTTTGGGGCCCAAATCGATGCCGCGCGCGGGACAATTTTTTCTGGTCGTGCGCGGCAAAGAAAAAAAGAGGAGACATTTTAACCTGTTCGTTCCCCATCTGCCCAACCCTAGCCCTTGCGCCGCCAACCACACTCCTGCATGGCCTAAACTCCCCAACACCCCAGATCTGGGAAAATGGAGCCCTATGTCGAGCGCTCGACGCCGACCATGGTCGATGGGAAGCCGCAGGAGACCGCCGCCGCCACGAGGACGGCGACGAAAGCCGGAGCTGCTCCTCGTGCCGCCATGGTCGCCGGCCCAGACCGCTCCGTCGGGCGCTGCTCCACTTCGCCACGTCCCAAGGGAGGAGGGAGTAACACACACGCAGCAGCACACAGACGCTGAGATGCCACCACCGTGCCTCCATGAGGGGCCACCGCCGCTGAGAAGGAGACCCCAACCTCCGCTGGATCCACCAAGGAGAGCGCACGCGAAAGAAAAACGTGGCACCGCTGCCACCGTCCTCTTCCACCTCCCCAACGAAGGTAAGGGTCCTGATCTTTAGCCTCACCTCCACCTTTTTCTTAAGCTGGAGCTGTGAGAGATGACAGATTGCGTTGAACTGTAGATGAAATTTTAATGTCGGTCAGCAATAGTCATTCCCGACCGACTTTCTGTCGGCAAAAGTCGTTTTCCCGACCAACTCTTCTGTAGGGAATGCAGTTTCGTGGTGTAGTGACTTGGCCCTTCTTCTTCTTCTTCTCAACCTTGGACTTGTTCTTGTTGTTGGAGTTGAATCCAAGTCCACTCTTGTCATTGGGGGATTGTTGCACACTCAACATGTTGTCAAGTGCACGCTTCCCTTCATGACGCTTTTCCAAGCCTTTCTTCATAGAAGTGGCTTGGACCTTGAGCTCTCCTCTTTTCTATACATGGTTAGTGATAACACAAGAACTAGAGGAGGTAGACGCATCATTGTTAGAGCAACAAGGCAAAGAAAGTAATTCATCACATGATGTAACAACATTACGAGTGGATGAACTACTAGGACTAGCACATGGCAATATAGCATTTTTAGGTAAAGTTGTGCCATTGTCCACGTGAGGCTCACAAGATGTTACCTTTGTAGTGGTGGCCTCATGAGCTAACTTTAGACAAGCATAGGATGCTAGAAGATCATCATTAGAGCTAGATAGATTTTCATGATTTTCTTCCAACATCCCATACTTGCTAGTTAGCAACTCAAGTTGAGCCCTTAGCTCAACATTCTCCTTCAAAATAGATGCTTCACAAGAAGTGGAGTTAGTAGCACAATCATCATTTACATTAGGAATATAAGAAGAAAACTTAGCAAGCTCTTCATTTAATCTAGCATTTTCCATTTTCGTGACTTTATATTTAGCATGAGCATGGTCACGTTCTTTAATGATTTTAGAAATTATTTCATTATGAGACTCCTCAATAGATTCTAATTTCTCCTCAAGAGAAGCCCGAGTCTCTTGCTCTTCCTCAAGAGCATCTTCTAACGATGCTTTCTCCATAGCATCATCTCTTTCAATCTTACCCTTTTCTTCAAGCCTTGCTTCCAAAGCCTCAATAGTTTCCCCGCGCTCAACAAGGGCGCTCATGATTTCATAGAGGTTATCACAAGAAATTTTATTCTTTGAAAGAGACTTAAGAATCATTAAACCTTTATCATGAAGTAGAGCATCATTATTTTCCTCATCATCTTTTTCATCATTATTATCATTATCATTACCATTGCTAGAAGAAGATTTAGCCATAAGGCAATCAGAGGTGGATGACAAGGAACAATTAATTTTTGAACTACTCAAGTTCAAATCTTGTTCCACAATTAATTGGGTTTCTTTTACATTAAAATTAATGCAAGAGTTAGAGGAAACAGAAGCATTTTTATCATTGGAACAAGATAAAGCAAGCATATCATCATTAGATTTATCTAAGCAATTTTTGGATGATATGCAAGGACTATCAACACTAGCATATATGACATTTATAGTGCTATGTGTGTTTTGGTCCGAAGATTAGGCATTGCAACAAGATAGAGATAAAAGATCATCAAAAATGAGATCACTATCAATATTGCAAAACCTATCACTACTCACCATTACATTGGTTTGTGGCTTACCACATTTTGGTGAAGTACATGAAGACGAGAGCTCGTCACGGTCGGAGGTGGAAGGAGAGCAATCATCCTCAATTGAGTTGGACACTCCATATTTATCTTGAAGCTTGGTCCAAAGCTCATGAGCATCTCGGAGAGGCATGATTGACTCGAAAACTACAACACTCACAAATTTGCAAAACTCATTAGATGCTAGAGCATCTAGATATAAGTTTTTCTCATCCTCTAAAGTCGTACTTTCGTAATCCTTTGAAGGAGAAAACCCTAAATCTAAGATACGCTCAATATTGGGGTCCAAGACCCGTAAGTGTCTAAGCATATGAGTTTTCCAAACAATAAAATTTGTGCCATCAATTATAAACATGTGATCGTGCACTAATCCCCTAAACGACATCTTTACTCTTTAGGCGGTAAAGCCAAACAAGAGAAACCTTGCTCTGATACCAATTGAAAGAACAAACTGTTGGGAATATGCCCTAGAGGCAATAATAAAATGGTTTATTAAGCATATTCACGTTTATGATAATAGTTTATTATCCATGCTATAATTGTATTAAATGGAAACATAATACATGTGTGGAATATAAACACCAGGAGTCCCTAGTGAGCCTCTACAGGACTAGTTCGTTGATCAAGAGATAGTTAGAGTTTCCTAACTATGGACTTGTTATAGTCACTTGATAACGGAGTCATATCATTAGGAGTAATGGTGTGATGGACATGACCCAAATAAAGAGTTGCAATTAATCGTGTCACAAAAGTTTTGTCGTCAACACTTTTAATATGCCAAATATAGTTTCCTTAGACCATGAGATTATATCACTCCCGTTCACTAGAGGAATGCTTTGTGGACATCAAACGTCACTTCGTAACTGGGTGATTATAAAGGTGGCTTTCAGGTATTTCCGATGGTGGGTTGTTGGGTGATATGAATCGAGAGTGGGATTTGTCCCTCCATGTGACGGAGAAGATATCTCCAGGCCTTCTCGGTAATATAGCATCAAAAGTCTGCAGACATGTGATTAGGTGGTAATCACGAGGATCCTATATTATGGACGAGTAAAGAGAACTTGCCGGTAACGAGATTAAACTAGACATGGGGATGTCAACGATTATATCTCGGGCAAGTAAAATATCGTGAGACAAAGGGAATCGCATATGATATTAATTGAATCTCCGGCATCGTGGTTCAATCGAGAAAAAGGTTTTCGTTGAGTGTATAGGAATTAATATGGGCATCCCGGTCACACTATTAATTATTGATATGATCATGTCTATGCATTCTCGAACCCGTAGGGTCACACACTTAACGTTCCGATGAAATTAGGTTTTGCGATGAATTAAATGATGAAATGAACGAATGGTGATTCGGAGTCTCGGATGGGATCCCAGACGTCACGAGAGGTTCCGGAGGAGTCCGGAGAATAAGATTCATATATGGAAAGTGGTTTCCGGAGGTTTCGGAGAAGTTCCGGAANGATGGCGGCCAGGTCTTTCCAGTATTCGAAGATTGTGCCCCTCGTGGCCCCAATGCATTGCATGAGCGTAGGGCACTTTAACCAAGCGGAGACGTTCCTCTTGGAGTAGCGACATTCGAACATTAAGTGTCGTCCCGTCTCCGGTTGATTTCTACAGAGCTGACAGATAGGCTGGTGAGGCCACCGTCGAATGGCGAGGCGGTCGGAAGTCCAGAGCCGGTTCTGAACGGCAAGCCAGGCGAAGAAGGAGCACTTTGGGGGGGCCCAGGTGTTCCAGACGACGGCCATGAAAGGGCAGGAGGTAGCTCCCATAAACTGAGCCTTGTAGGCAGACTTGGCCGAGTAGACTCCCGTAGAGGAAAGGGTCCAGATGATAGTGTCGTCAATATCAGGGGAGAGGGTCGTCGTCTGGAGGAGTTCCCACAGTTGCACAAACTGGGATATGTGTTGAACCATGAAGTTGGCAACATCGAGGTCGTCGATCCTTTTGAAATCCGCAAGGGCGTCATGGACGTTTCTATTCTTGCGCTTGGAAGCTTGGAAGAGGTCAGGAGCAATGACTCTTGGGGGGAAGGCCGTCGAGCCAAGAGGACCCCCAGAAGGAAGCTTTTACGCCGTTTCCCACATAGACTTTGGTGGCCGCATTGAAGAGGTTCCTATCAGATTCATCATTTGGGGTCTCCATTCCCACCCAAGGCTTGTCGGGGGAAGCCCACTCATGCCACAGCCACCATAATCTGAGGGCCCTCGAGAACTTCTCCAGGTTAAGAATGTCGAGGCCGCCAAGAACCTTTGGGCGACAAACTCTGTCCCAGCTGACCTTGCATTTGCCGGCACTAACGGTTTCACTGCAGTTCCATAGCATACCACGCCTAATCTTGTCAAAAGCCCTGAGCATAGTTTTGTTGGCCTTGATTGCGGTGAGTAGGAAAATTGGCATCGATGATAGCACAGATTTGACAAGAGCCGTGCAGCCCGCACGGTTGATGAACTTTCCTTGCCAAGGCTGAAGGCGGGAAGCCATTTTATCAATGTGGGGCTGAATGTCAGCCCGTCGCAATCTTCCCAAAGATAGAGGCAGCCCAAGATATTTGATGGGGAACTGTGCAATGGCGGCCGGAAAATCTTCCATAATAGCGGCAAGATCAATGCCCTCGCAGCGGATCGGGGAGATGGAGCAGCAACTTGGGTTTGAAATGTTGCTTGCTTCCTATGCCAATGTTGTTGGGAATATGCCCTAGAGGCAATAATAAAATGGTTTATTAAGCATATTCACATTTATGATAATAGTTTATTATCCATGCTATAATTGTATTAAATGGAAACGTAATACATGTGTGGAATATAAACACCAGAGTCCCTAGTGAGCCTCTACAGGACTAGTTCGTTGATCAAGAGATAGTTAGAGTTTCCTAACTATGGACTTGTTATAGTCACTTGATAACGGAGTCATATCATTAGGAGTAATGGTGTGATGGACATGACCCAAACAATAAAGAGTTGCAATTAATCGTGTCACAAAAGTTTTGTTGTCAACACTTTCATATGCCAAATATAGTTTCCTTAGACCATGAGATTATATCACTCCCGTTCACCGGAGGAATACTTTGTGGACATCAAACGTCACTTCGTAACTGGGTGATTATAAAGGTGGCTTTCAGGTATCTCCAATGGTGGGTTGTTGGGTGATATGAATCGAGAGTGGGATTTGTCCCTCCATGTGACGGAGAAGATATCTCCAGGCCTTCTCGGTAATATAGCATCAAAAGTCTGCAGACATGTGATTAGGTGGTAATCACGAGGATCCTATATTATGGACGAGTAAAGAGAACTTGCCGGTAACGAGATTAAACTAGACATGGGGATGTCAACGATTATATCTCGGGCAAGTAAAATATCGTGAGACAAAGGGAATCGTATATGAGATTAATTGAATCTCCGGCATCGTGGTTCAATCGAGAAAAGGTTTTCGTTGAGTGTATAGGAATTAATATGGGCATCCCGGTCCCGCTATTAATTATTGATATGATCATGTCTATGCATTCTCGAACCCGTAGGGTCACACACTTAACGTTTCGATGAAATTAGGTTTTGCGATGAATTAAATGATGAAATGAACGAATGGTGATTCGGAGTCTCGGATGGGATCCCGGACGTCACGAGAGGTTCCGGAGGAGTCCGGAGAATAAGATTCATATATGGAAAGTGGTTTCCGGAGGTTTCGGAAAAGTTCCGGAAATATTTGCAGGGTACCGGAAAGGTTCCGGAAGGTTCTAGAAGTGTCTAGATGGACCCACATGGACCGAAGGGGTGCAGCCAGCCCTTGGGCCAGCCGCACCACCTAGGCCCAAGTGGGCCAAACCGGCCAAAGAAAAAGGGGGCCGGCCGAGTCCTAGTTGGACTAGGGGCCGGCTCCACCCCTTTAGGAAAGGGGCCCAAGGAGGAGTCCTAGATGGACTCCAACTTGGGGGGCAAGCAAGGGGGCCGGCCGGCCCCTGCCCTAACCCTAGCCCGGTCGGGTATAAAAAGGGGGCAAGGGGGAGGGGTGCGGCACCCCTTGTGCTGCCGCCTCAAACTCCCCTGCCGCACCACGTCCCTCCACCACAAACCCTAGCCGCGCTACCCCTACCACGGAGGGCTGTCGCGCACCGCCACCTCCATCTAGAGCTAGCCGCACCACCCCTATGCCCTAGGGCTGCTGCGCTTTGCTCCTCTCCCTCTCCTATCGCTTGGTTTGGCGAAGCCTCGCGCGTGGAGATCGTGATCGTCACCGGCACTACCGTCGTGCTGCTGAGATCATCAAGGCCACGTCCTCTCGCTTGCGGGATCAAGGAGTTGATGTCTTCATCGAGATGTACGTGTGGACGCCGCGGAGGTGCTGCCCGTTGCTGCACTTCACCATATTGGATCTCGAGGATAATACATCTCCTCGCGACTAGACGAGTCTAGTTGCGGGGATCGACTAGCCAACCCCTGCACCGACAAAACGCGTTTGTTGATCTTCAAGGGTAAGAGATTGGATCTCACCTTCGCTATCTTTATCTAGTAGATCTAGATCCTTGGGGTTTATTCCGCTTGCCGCGTAGGAAATTTTTTTGTTTTCCATCCTGCGACCCCATTAGTGGTATCAGAGCCTAGATCTATTCGTAGATGTTGGTGCGATTATAACACAAAGAGTTGTGGGTGTTGATATTTTATGTTGCTACCTTCTCACATGCACTTTGCATCTTTGCGGTATTGTGAGATTGAAGCGGCCCGGACCAACATTACTCGTCCACGCACGAGAGACCGGTTCCACGACTGACATGCAATTTGTTTTGCATAAGTGGCTGGCGGGTGTCTGTTTCTCTTGCTTTAGTGAGGATGCAATTTTCAATGGAAGGCCTTTCAAAAGGATGAGTAAATAAGCAACTATTATATCACCGTTGTGGTTTTGCGTAGATTAGAACGGTTCTATCTCGTTGACCCAAGCCACGTAAAATTTGCATAAACAAAGTAGAGGACGTCTAACTTGTTTTTGCAGAGGGGGTCTTGTGATGTGATATGGCCAATGTGATTTGTGATAATGTATGCAATGATCATGTTTGTAATATTTCGCGACTTGCATGTCGACGAGTACGGCAACCGGCAGGAGCCATATGGTTGTCTATTATTTTATGTGACCTGCGAGTCATTGAATCACCATGTAATTGCTTTACTTTATTGCTAAGAGTAGCATTAGTTGTAGTTGCAATAGTTGGTGGACAACCATGGTGATGGCACCACGATGATGGAGATCATGCCGGAGATGGAGATCTTGCCGGTTCTTTGAAGATGGAGATCAAAAGCATAAGAAGAAAGGCCATATCATATCACAATTATGAATTGCATGTGATGTTAATCCCTTTTATGCACCTTATTGTTATGCTTAGATGTGATCACGACGGTAGCATGATAAAGTGATCTCTCATGTTAATATCAAGATAATTAAGTGTTCTCCCCTAGTATGCACCATTGCGAAAGTTCATCGTTTCGAAGCATCACGTGATGATCGGGTGTGATAGATTCAACGTTCACATACAACGGGTGTAAGCCAGTTTACACATGCGAAAATACTACGGTTGTCTTGATGAGCCTAGCATGTACAGACATGGACTCGGGAACACGGAACCGAAATGTTAAACACGAGTCATATGAATGATATGATCAACACTAAATTGTTCACCATTGAAGCTACATCACCTCACGTGATGATCGGTTGTGGTGTAGTGGATTTGGATCATGTGTCACTAAACAACCAGAGAGATGTTGAGTTTAGTGGGAGTTCATATATTAATTTGATTAAGTTGAACTAAAATTATCATAAACAAGTGTCCTAAAGATGTCTTTACAAAATCCTTGTACATCATGGCCGACTACAGTAGTATGTTTCTTGCTGAGGAGCTGCGTCTCGATGGGTCAAATTTTGCTGAGTGGTACATGCGTCTGAGAGAAGTCCTACACACCAATGGCGAGCTCTACGTGATAGATGAACCTTTAGAAAAATGCCCTGATGTTACTGCTGACTATGAAGGGTACATGGAGTGGTACGATCAAAAGACCACCTACTTGAAAGTCGAGTGGTTGATGCACCTTCATGGATTCTAACCTTGGTAGACAATTTGGAAACTTGAGCGCAATGGAGATTGTCGATGAGCTGAAAAGAAGGTTCATAGCACAAGTTAGAGTTGCAAGGTTTGAATACTTGGATGATTTTCTTTCAACTAAGATGGAAGAAAACACTTGCTTGGAACAACACCTGAGGAAGATGCAACGGCTGTAGTTTACTATGGTGGATGTTTGGAACCATGAGATAACTGACGAGATGGCAATAGATGGGGTGTTGCGCTCGCTTCCCCCCAGCTATAAGAATTATGTCAGGGACTATGTCATGGGAAGGGATTCGATCACTTTCTATGAGTTTATTTCCCGGCTGCGTGATGTTAAAGTGGAACCCATAGCAGGAGAAGTAGTCAATGCAGAAGGTATATTTTGATATACTAGTTATAAATGTTTAAATGTTCCATTTACACTTGTGGTGAGCTAAGTATTTGATACTTCTGCTGTTTTGTGAAAACAGGGCCCGCCATTTGAGAAGTGCATGGAGGGACTGAGTGGATTTCGCGGGAAGATGGCAATCAAGGAGTTGATGCTGGCGTCATTTCACTTCTACATTCATCGTTTTAAATTAGAGGATTTGAATGAGTTTTGTAATCGAATTAAGTGTGATCTTAAATTACTGTGTCTCGGTTTGTGAGACGGTCATTCATGTTAAAGACAAGTGGTTGTTCTGTTTTCATGAGTAATCCTTTTTGGAGATCACATTTCGATTATGAGATTATTGTCCTTTGTTAGATTTAAACGATAATTAGTTAAACACTTATAAAATAAAACATGCTAAAATATCCAATACTTGATGACGAGTTTTTGTTTTAATTGTGCTATAGTGTTGAGGGGCATTGGATGCACATCATCAAGTAGTATGATTAAAAATGCCATTTTCTGAAAATGCCATGAAAAGCTGAAAATAAACACAAGTGTTGGTTGTATTTTTTCAGTGAACAAGAGACATCATTATTTTATGTTCTTCATCATGAATGAGTAAATAGGAGTATTTATTCATGTCATGATGAGACCATGGAAGTAGAGGATATTGAGTTAACAAGATAATTGAGTCTTTTCGATTTGATCAAAAGAGACAAAAATATTTGAGTTGTTGTTTAGTATGAAGACTTGTGACAAGTGTTATCACAAATTGCAATATTTAGAGATTATTCAAAAGTGTTTTGATAAACCTAAAGTATTGTAGTCACATTATATTTGATATTATGTGGTCATAAAGAAGGGGTTTGGATTTAAGGGTTTATTTGTATCATTTAGATTTTTTTTGATAACACTCTGTTTTAAATAAAGGATCTATTTAATGATTTGCGTTTCGCATATGAGTTATGTGAAATAGTGGTCTCAATAATTATGAGATAATTAAAAGCCATAGCAAATGGAGTTTTGTAGAATATTCATATGAGATTATGAATAGAGATTCCACAATGTGAGACTAAAAGGGACAAACCAATGTGTTTGGTTATGTTGTGTATTTTAGTGGTTTTATCATGAAATGGTTTCATGGATAAAAGAATTGTTGGAATAAATTTAGAAAGCTTAAACCTTGCATGTTTATGTATCAAGTGGCACATGTGTAAAGTGCTATGTTGGTTAAAACTTGACACATAAAAGATTTTAATGATGGTGATCATTGGATTTTGGTTTAGCTTGTCTAAAGAGCAGTGAGATTCAAGAATATGAAATTTTGTCAAAGGTTGCAAATAATATTCATGATTTATTTGTCATGTTTGAGAAACAAGACATACCTGCAAATCTACAAAAGAAGAAATAGAAACTTTAAAATACGAAAGTGACTAAAAGTCATTCGATATTAAGTTTAAATCACAAAGTAATTGTTACTTGATTGTGTGAAAAGAATGTTTCACATATTTATTTTGCAAAGAGTTTGTGTGGAATAAATAAAACTTAGAGCTGGCAAGGTGCTGGCGTTTCGTATATGAGTTCTCGAATCTTAAGAGTTAAGAATTTTTGGAGGAGTCCAAAGTGTCGAGAAAGTGCATAAGAAACTGAGTGGGATCTAATTAAGATATGTGGTGACATATATTAAGTTAGAGCAGAAATTGATTTCCATAATCAAAATATGTGGTGACATATGTTTGAGTGGGAACTAGTTAATCATGGTCAAATATAAAGATAACATATTTCTGAGTGGGAGCCATAGTGGCTTCACAATTTAATATGTGTATGGTGTATATTTGAGTGGGAGTTTACAACATCATGTTTGAATGAAATGGAGATTTCATAAATGTTGTAAATGTTGTCATGGACCAATGCATAACTTATGAAGTTAGTTTGAACGTCAAATATTCATGTAGATGAATGTATCTAGGGAGGATAGATAAGTTTGATAAACATTATGGTCAGGATGTTTTAACCTAAACAAGTTTTTGAATGAGTTCAAAATAGAAACAAGAGAAGAATGTTCATCTCATTGTAACATATAGGTGAAACATTGAGTTGAGAACTCAGTACAAAATTGATGGTTGGAGGATATGTTGGAATTCACTATGAATTGTTCATAGGTCTCAACATATAAGAACCACGTGTTTGTATTTGATGATATGTGACCCAAGTTCTTAATTGTAAGAACATGTTAAATGAGGAGTCATTTTTCATGAATTTGAGATGAATTTAGAATGTGGTAGACTTGATTGAAGTCATAAAGCCAAACTAAATTGGAGATCTCTTAATATCGGAGTAGCACAGCGAAAGCATAATTAGAAATATCGAAGTGACAAGTTTCACTGTCGATTTGTTAAGTCTACAACATATAGGAGTATATGATTGACGGGGATATACCCTTCGGGTCCCCTATCATTGGTATACCTGGTGCGATCCAATCTACGGCCCACCTGGCAGGCCCAAAGAAGCCCATGAAGCACGACTTGGAGTACAATACAAGAAAACATGTAAACCCTACCTGGCTCCCTTTATAAAGCCAGGCAGGGGCACCTCATAGGGGACTCCTCACGGGAACAGACAGATAGGCATAGCCCTAGCGAAACCACGTCTCACACCATTGCCCTTGCGGCCACCATGTAACTACACATCATCTATACAGATCAGACAAGCAGGATGTAGGTCTTTACCTCACCATGAGGGGCCGAACCTGGGTAAATCCTTGCTTGTCAGCCGACGGAACTACCAGCGCGCCATCTCTCTCCCCCTCAATCAATCCGGGGTACTCGACCCAGGGATTTGCCGAGCCCTAACCTCGACAATTGGCGCCATCTGTGGGAAAGAACGCGCGCTGGATTCAACGTTTCGGCGGCTCCAATCTTCATCAGCAACAGCGGCCAGATCTCATCTGGTTCACCGCGATCAATCTACATCAACAACGGCGGTGACTCGCCGCACCAGATCAGTGTACGGGGGCTCTACATCAGCATTACCCTCGTACGCATACGCGACTGATCAGATCTAAGTAATCAATTATCATCAACGACGGCGGCCAGATCGCATCTTGCCGGATCGTCCGCTCCAACGCGATCAGCATCGTCATCTTCCGCAAGATCGTATCTGATCAGATCATCCGCTTCAACGCGGTAGTTCTCCGTCAAAAGCAGCGGCACTGGATACGACGCCTTGAGAGATCCAATCTGGCGGTCGTCACGAAATCCTCGAGCGGCTCCGAAAAACCGAAGCAAGCCCGCGCCGAACGATCAGCTGCCGTCCAGCCGAAGACAGCTGCATATCGCGAGGTCACCGGCCACGCTGCTGTTCTTCCGTCGTCAAAACCGAGCCAGCTGGGAAGCACTCCACTGGTTGCATCAAGGAGTAAACAGCCACTAGCTGGATCGATTCCTAAGGAAAGCTCCTGTGCAAATAAATCAAATACTACTACAGTACGGTGATTCAATCGAAGCCGGCCAGCTAGCTACATGCATGGATTTTTGGCCGCAGACGCTAATCACATGCAAGATATTTCATACGCGTGTCCGGCTTGGGGCACGACTATGATCGGCAGTACGGCGACTCCGACGCTGCCACCATCTTCGACTATGGACAAGCGATTCGGATCGCACCGCCAACAGTTCTATGGCATTGAGCCGCGGCGGCTTCAAGATTCTGGCTCGATAAACCATGTCGTCCACGACTCGACAGCCACGGCGTCCTCGACTCGGCAGTCACGGCGTCCATGGCTCGACGGCCTGTCCGCCGCATTGTCTACGGCTACACTGACTCCGCAGTCGACATCGTTCGCGCCTTGGCGTCTGCGCCACGGACAACTACGACCGTCGTCGACCCGATGTAGACGACTTCTTCCTCGACATCGCAGCGTCAACAACACGTCGTTCCGGCTTAATCACCATACAATCTACGCATCATCAACAGCTAAGTTGTTTTCGTATATAATTTCTTTAATCAATAAGGCTACTTAGCCATACATAATTTATTTTGGCCGCATCCGGCACTCGGGGGCTGGTGGCCCCGCCTTCGTCGGCCCCGCCTTCGTCGACTCCGCCTTCGTCGACTCCGCCTTCGACACTCGTGGGCTGGCGACTCCGCCTTCGTCGACTCCGCCTCCGACACTCGAGGGCTGGTGGCCCCGCCTTCGTCGGCCCCGCCTTCGTCGGCCCCGCCTTCGTCGACTCCGCCTTCGTCGACTCCGCCTTCGACACTCGTGGGCTGGCGACTCCGCCTTCGTCGACTCCGCCTTCGACACTCGTGGGCTGGCGACTCCGCCTTCGTCGACTCCGCCTCCGACACTCGAGGGCTGGTGGCCCCGCCTTCGTCGGCCCCGCCTTCGTCGATTCCGCCTTCGTCGACTCCGCCTCCAACACTCGGGGGCCGGCGGCCCCGCCTTCGTCGACTCCGCCTTTATCGGCTCCGTCTCCGACACTCGGGGGCTGGCACTTCACCTTCACCACCTCCGCGCGTTGACTCCGGTCCGCTGCGACGACAAACTCGCCTTGGTCGCACCCGATGCTCTCCCGGGTGCTGCGCCACACAGGCCACAACAAACTCGCCTTGGCCGCACCCGATGCTCTCCCGGGTGCTGCGCCACACAGGCCACAACAAACTCGCCTTGGCCGCACCCGATGCTCTCCCGGGTGCTGCGCCACACAGGCCACAACAAACTCGCCTTGGCCGCACCCGATGCTCTCTCGGGTGCTGGGCCACACAGGCCACGGCAAACTCGCCTTGGCCGCACCCGATGCTCTCCCGGGTGCTACGCCGCACAGGCCACAGCATACTCGCCTCGGCCGCACCCGATGCTCTCTCGGGTGCTGCGCCGCACAGGCCACAGCATACTCGCCTCGGCCGCATCCGATGCTCTCCTGGGTGTTGCGCCGCACAGGCCACAAACAAATTCGCCTAGGCCGTCACCCGACGCACATGGGGGCTTGCGCCATACAGGTCTAAGTTAAAACCTAGGCCGTCACCCGACGCACTCGGGGGCTGCGCCATACAGGTTCCGCTCGAAAATCCTAGGCCGTCACCCGACGCACTCGGGGGCTTGCGCCATACAGGTCTAAGATAAAACCTAGGCCGTCACCCGACGCACTCGGGGGCTGCGCCATACAGGTTTCACTCGAAAATCCTAGGCCGCACTCGAACACTCGGGGGCTGCGCCATACAGGTCCAACAACACAGTAGGCCGTTCGGCTGAGCAAATACTCGATATGTCTGTCGAGTCCACCGAGTAGGCCGTCAGGCTGAATGAGCACTCGAATCTCATTCGAGTTCCACAAGTAGGCCGTCGGGCTGAGCATACACTCGAACCCATTCGAGTCACACGAGTAAGCCGTCGGGCTGAGCATACACTCGAACCCATTCGAGTCACACGAGTAAGCCGTCGGGCTGAGCATACACTCGAACCCATTCGAGTCACACGAGTAAGCCGTCGGGCTGAGCATACACTCGAACCCATTCGAGTCACACGAGTAAGCCGTCGGGCTGAGCATACACTCGAACGCATTCGAGTCACACGAGTAAGCCGTCAGGCTGAGCAAGTACTCGAAAAGTGCAAATACACAGTAAGCCACCAGGCTGAATAAAAGTACACAGTAAGCTACCAGGCTGAATAAAAATACACGGTAAGCCAACAGGCTGATGGAGCACCCGGATAATTCACTCGAGTGCAACAAAAATACAGTAAGCTTCAAGAGCTGAATAGACTCGACAAGTCCATTCGAGTGGAAAAGAAATTCAGTAAGCTCCATGAGCTGAGTAAAACTCAAAGCAGTAAGCCAAACCGGCTGAGTACAAAGTAAGTCATGCAAAGTCAGTTGCGACTCCGTTAGCTCGAGTCTCTTCTTTACTCCCATCGGGAGCGGGCTTTTCGACTGAAGAAAAATTGAGTTTAACCTCAATTGCAAGCAATTCAGCTTATCTCGGGGGCTACTCCCATCGGGAGCGCTGTCGCGCCCCCGATAGCATGAGATCAATATTCAGTCGAAGCGTTACTGACTAAACCATCCTCTGTAAGCCCTCAACGGCCGGAGTCGAATCATTTTTACTTGTCTCTTTCAGGAACAAGACGGCGCACCCGTCGGAACAGTGATACCCGACATACCCGCATCTGCTTCGACTACCTCGACTGCGTCTCCATCGACTGTGTCTCCATTGACTGCGTCTCCGTCGACTAAGACGATCGCACCTTCTTCGACTATGCCTGCTCGACATGCTGCTCTTAGTCTCTGCCCGATTCTTCGAATCGACCAGACACTCGGGGGCTACTGACGGGGATATACCCTTCGGGTCCCCTATCATTGGTATACCTGGTGCGATCCAATCTACGGCCCACCTGGCAGGCCCAAAGAAGCCCATGAAGCACGACTTGGAGTACAATACAAGAAAACATGTAAACCCTACCTGGCTCCCTTTATAAAGCCAGGCAGGGGCACCTCATAGGGGACTCCTCACGGGAACAGACAGATAGGCATAGCCCTAGCGAAACCACGTCTCACACCATTGCCCTTGCGGCCACCATGTAACTTCACATCATCTATACAGATCAGACAAGCAGGATGTAGGTCTTTACCTCACCATGAGGGGCCGAACCTGGGTAAATCCTTGCTTGTCAGCCGACGGAACTACCAGCGCGCCATCTCTCTCCCCCTCAATCAATCCGGGGTACTCGACCCAGGGATTTGCCGAGCCCTAACCTCGACAATGATTAATTCAAGGATTGAAATAAGATATAATATATTGGTTTGAGAAAGTTGTTTCAAGATCGAGTGAGTTCCGGATGCATATGTTATGAGAAAGTCCATTTGATTGATCATACATCATATAGCATAAATGGATATGAATATCTCACTCTATAACCAAACATATTATATACATGGTTTTTATCATGGGATGATAGGAAGTTTATCATGTGATGATAAAGTAATGTCAAATTAGGTGACAGTTACAATTTTTTTGCAAAGGACATAAAGAGCTGTAAAGTACAGAGCACGGACAGAACCTCTTCCACAAGCAAACATGATCAGCACTAAGACTTCATGAGTGAGACTCCATGGGTGTTGGATCGAGGAAATGTAAACTAGATTATTGACTCTAGTGTAAGTGGGAGACTGTTGGGAATATGCCCTAGAGCCAATAATAAAATGGTTTATTAAGCATATTCATGTTTATGATAATAGTTTATTATCCATGCTATGATTGTATTAAATGGAAACATAATACATGTGTGGAATATAAACACCAGAGTCCCTAGTGAGCCTCTACAGGACTAGCTCGTTGATCAAGAGATAGTTATAGTTTCCTAACTATGGACTTGTTATAGTCACTTGATAACGGAGTCATATCATTAGGAGTAATGGTGTGATGGACATGACCCAAACAATAAAGAGTTACAATTAATCGTGTCACGAAAGTTTTGTTGTCAACACTTTAAATATGCCAAATATAGTTTCCTTAGACCATGAGATTATATCACTCCCGTTCACCGGAGAAATACTTTGTGGACATCAAACGTCACTTCGTAACTGGGTGATTATAAAGGTGGCTTTCAGGTATCTCCGATGGTGGGTTGTTGGGTGATGTGAATCGAGAGTGGGATTTGTCCCTCCATGTGACGGAGAAGATATCTCCAGGCCTTCTCGGTAATATAGCATCAAAAGTCTGCAGACATGTGATTAGGTGGTAATCACGAGGATCCTATATTATGGACGAGTAAAGAGAAATTGCCGGTAACGAGATTAAACTAGACATGGGGATGTCAACGATTATATCTCGGGCAAGTAAAATATCGTGAGACAAAGGGAATCGTATATGAGATTAATTGAATCTCCGGCATCGTGGTTCAATCGAGAAAAGGTTTTCGTTGAGTGTATAGTAATTAATATGGGCATCCCGGTCCCGCTATTAATTATTGATATGATCATGTCTATGCATTCTCGAACCCGTAGGGTCACACACTTAACGTTCCGATGAAATTAGGTTTTGCGATGAATTAAATGATGAAATGAACGAATGGTGATTCGGAGTCTCGGATGGGATCCCGGACGTCACGAGAGGTTCCGGAGGAGTCCGGATAATAAGATTCATATATGGAAAGTGGTTTCCGGAGGTTTCGGAAAAGTTCCGGAAATATTTGCAGGGTACCGGAAAGGTTCCGGAAGGTTCTAGAAGTGTCTAGATGGACCAACATGGACCGAAGGGGTGCAGCCAGCCCTTGGGCCAGCTGCACCACCTAGGCCCAAGTGGGCCAAACCGGCCAAAGAAAAAAGGGGGGCCGGCCGAGTCCTAGTTGGACTAGGGGCCGGCTCCACCCCTTTAGGAAAGGGGCCCAAGAAGGAGTCCTAGATGGACTCCAACTTGGGGGGCAAGCAAGGGGGCCGGCCGGCCCCTGCCCTAACCCTAGCCCGGTCGGGTATAAAAAGGGGGCAAGGGGGAGGGGTGCGGCACCCCTTGTGTTGCCGCCTCAAACTCCCCTGCCGCACCACCTCCCTCCACCACAAACCCTATCCGCGCCACCCCTACCCCGGAGGGCTGCCGCGCACCGCCACCTCCATCTAGAGCTAGCCGCACCACCCCTATGCCCTAGGGCTGCTGCGCTTTGCTCCTCTCGCTTGGTTTTGGCGAAGCCTCGCGCGTGGAGATCGTCATCGTCACCGGCACTACCGTCGTGCTGCTGAGATCATCAAGGCCACGTCCTCTCGCTTGCGGGATCAAGGAGTTGACGTCTTCATCGAGCCGTACGTGTGGACGCTGCGGAGGTGCTGCCCGTTGCTGCACTTCACCAGATTGGATCTCGAGGATAATACATCTCCTCGCGACTAGACGACTCTAGTTGCGGGGATCGACTAGCAAACCCCTGCACCGACAAAACGCGTTTGTTGATATTCAAGGGTAAGAGATTGGATCTCACCTTTGCTATCTTCATCCAGTAGATCTAGATCCTTGGGGTTTATTCCGCTTGCCGCGTAGGAATTTTTTTTTGTTTTCCATGCTGCGACCCCATCAAATGTATCGTTTCTTAGCACGTTATCCTAGCTTACCTCCTGCGGGCCCTGTGTTAGTTGATGATCCGCCCATGGTGCATCACGTAGATGACCGAGCTAGCTGCCAAACCAAGTCATTGACCCTAATAAAACAGGCAATTAAATCGATGAAGCGTCTCTTCTTATCCATATATATGTCACGCTACTAGCTGTCTCAACACTAGTGCCTAACGGTTTATCAAAAGCCTGGAGATCATGTCACATTGGTTGTATATTACATCTATCCATAGTAGTGCTTAGATGTGATTCGTACACGTATATCCTACATACTTTGCAAATTTCCCTTCGAGACATTTTACAGAGATACGCCCCGGCCTAGTTTAGTTTGTCGATTCAGTTCATTCTGATTCCTTCTCGTAGTTGTGCCCAAAGTTATTGTTGGATGCTCCGTATGCTTCTCCTTGTGGGATTGCATGAACAAAAGAAGCAAATTATTGCAGTCGTGGCTTCGTGAAATCGTGCTCTCACTTATTCTTACATAATACATAATAGCACTAGAAAATGCAGTGTTGACGAGTACGTCGTATACTTTTGTTCCAAGGTTTTAATGGACAGGTAGAAAGTAATGGTCAGATCAAACCTTAATCATTGTGCTTATATAGAAGCTTAGTTATCAAATTGATGTTAATTTTATTTCACGAAATAATTGTAATAACAATGGTCATAAGAATAAATTTGAATCATATCCTGCTAATTCTTCAATTTCCTGTGGAAATTTTTATGGTAACTTTTATAATAAGAAATGCATGCCTACTGATTTTGAAAGTGTTATTAAAATGCATTGCTTCGCAACAAGTTATTAATAGAACAGTAGGAGAAAATGTTAAATACCTTATAGTTGATAGAGAATAGCACAACTTGTTGTATTACCAGGGGCCAAAGGCCACATATATAGTACAGGTACAGGCAAATATACAGAAAGCCCCCTAACTGGTGGGGAAACTACAATATACACAAATATACTCTAACACCCCCCCTCAAACTCATGGTGGATCCACAACACTGAGTTTGGAGAGTAAGAAGTCATGCTGCGCGCGGGTCTGTGCCTTTGTAAAGAAATCCGCCAACTGCAAATCTGAAGGCACATAATGAAGCGCAACAACCTGATCCTGTACCTGAGCACGTGTATAAAAAGCATCAACACCAATATGCTTGGTCAGCTCATGCTTGACCGGATCACGTGCAATACTGATAGCACCTGTACTGTCACACAAAAGAGGAGTGGGTGTCGTAACAGAGACCCCAAAATCTGCAATCAACCACCGTAACCAGGTCACCTCAGCAATCAACGAAGCCATAGCCCGCAGCTCAGCCTCAACACTCGAACGGGAAACCGCTACCTGTTTCTTCGTCTTCCAAGCAACAAGCGAACCACCAAGAAACACACAGTAAGCAAAAAGTGAACGACGATCCGTAGGATCACTCGCCCACGTAGCATCCGAGTAACACTGGAGCTGGAGAGAGCTGGAACTAGGGAAGAAAAGACGACGAGTAATCGTGCCACGAAGATAACGAAGAACACGGAGGAGATGACTGTAGTGAACGGTGGTAGGAGCTGAGACAAACTGACTCAGAATATGAACAGGATAAGAGATATCCGGGCGAGTGACAGCAAGGTAAACAAGACTCCCAACAAGATGACGATAACGTGTGGGATCAGAAAGAGGATCACCATCAGTAGGACGAAGCTTAACATTAAGCTCCATAGGAGTCTCAACAGTACGGTCATCACTAAGATCAGCCCGAGAAAGAAGATCCTGAATATACTTTTCCTGGGAGATAAAGAAGCCATCGGCTGTAGAAGAAACCTCAATCCCAAGAAAGTAGCGAAGAGGACCAAGATCAGACATGAGAAACTGCTCACGTAGACGAGCCTTAACAAAGGCAATGTGCTCAGGGTCATCACCGGTGATGAGCATGTCATCAACATAGAGAAGCAGCAAGGTCCGACACCGAGGAGAGGTGTAGACAAACAGTGCAGGATCATGAGCACTGGGAGAGAAGCCTGCGGCGATAACCACTGAGGAGAAGCGCTCAAACCAGGCACGAGGGGCCTGTTTTAGGCCATATAGAGATCGTCGAAGACGACAAACCATCCCATCAGGAACAGAATACCCAGGAGGAGGCTGCATATAAACCTCCTCACTCAACTCGCCATTAAGAAAAGCATTCTGAACATCAAGCTGGGACACAGACCAGCGTCGAACAGAAGCAACAGCAAGAAGAGTACGAACAGTGGTCATATGAGCCACAGGGGCAAAAGTCTCGTCATAGTCACGGCCGTGCTCCTGCTGAAAGCCACGAGCCACAAGACGCGCTTTATAGCGCTCGAGAGATCCATCAGAGCGGGTCTTAATTTTATAGACCCACTTACACGTGATAGGACGAACACCAGAAGGGGGAGAAACAAGATCCCAGGTGCCAGTGCGCTCAAGCGCAGCGATCTCCTCAGCCATGGCAAGTTGCCATTCAGGATGACGCTCAGCATCCCGATAAGAAGTCGGCTCGGAGACAACAGAAAGACCATACTTACTAGGAGAATAACGGTCAGGAGGACGACGCTGACGAACAGGCCGTGAATGGGAAGACTCATCGGCGGAAAACGACTCATCAGAAGAAGAGGAAAAAGGAATAGGAGAAGGAGGAGCCGAAGCCGGAGAACGAGGAGTACTAGGCGGAGGAGAGGATGGCGCCGAACATGAAGGAGGCGCACAAGAACTAGGAGGTGGAGAAGAGACAGCAGGAGGTGAATCAGGAAAAAGGAGAAAAGAGATATCATCCACCGGGTAAGTACCAGAGGTGTGGCGAGGATAGAAGGAGCGCGTCTCATCAAACGTGACATCACGGGAGATGCGCATCCGACGACCAACAGGGTCCCAACAGCGGTAGCCCTTATGCTCATCACTGTATCCAAGAAAAACACACTCAACAGACTGAGCGGTTAGTTTGGTGCGTTCGCGAGGAGGAAGAAGAACATAGCAAGCGCAACCAAATAAACGAAGAGCCGAGTAGTCTGGAGAGGTACCAGAAAGACGCTCGAGAGGAATGCCACCTTGAAGGGCAGCAGAAGGCTGAATGTTAATGAGGTAAGTCGACGTAGCAACAGCCTCAGCCCAGAAATGCGGCGGAAGAGAGGAAGCAATCATCATAGCACGGGTAGTCTCAAGAATATGACGATGCTTACGCTCGGCAACACCATTTTGAGCATGGGCGCCGGGACACAAGAACTGGGCAAGGGTGCCCTGCTCAGCAAGAACACCACGCAGGTGCTGGGAGATATACTCTCCTGCAGAATCAGCACGAAACACACGAATAGGAGTGGAATACTGAGTACGAACCATGGCCACAAAGCGCTGATAAATAGCAAGCACCTCACTGCGAGAGCGCATAAAAAATAACCAGGTGTACCGTGAAAAATCATCAATGAACAAAATATAGTATCGATGGCCCCCTTTAGAAGCAAAGGGTGCCGGACCCCAAACATCTGAATGAACTAAATCAAAAGGGCGCTGAGATACAGACGCACTAGTAGGATAGGGAAGTTGAATCTGTTTACCTAACCTACAACCCTGACACGAATGTAAAGACACATCTCCTGAGACAGACCCCAGAAGACCACGACGAACTAATGACGATAAACGGGAGCCACAAAGATGACCCAGCCGATGATGCCACTGCTGAAAAGAGCCAGTGACAGAAGCAGCAACCACAGGAGGACTGGCTGATGAAGTGTCAGCGGAAGGAACGCGAAGCCAGTCTAACTCCCATAGCCCCGGGGACTCAAGGCTGCGAGGGCCAGCTCCAACCAGGGCCTGTGTACGACGGTCCTGAACAGCACAAGAATCAGCGTCACGAATGACGCGACAACCAGAATCAGTAAGCTGACTAGCAGAAAACAGGTTCATTTTAAGACTAGGAACATGAGAAACATCAGGAACAGAGAAAGAGGAAGTAGAAAGGGTGCCTCGACTGGAAACAGGAAGAGAGGTACCATCAGCCGTGATAACACGGACAGGAGAAATAAGAGAGCGAAGAGCAGAAAGAATAGAAGACGCAGAAGTCATATGAAAAGAAGCTCCAGAATCCAGATACCACGGGGATGACGTACCTGACTGTGTAGAAGGTGGTGGTCGCACGGTGCCCGAAGAGCTAGTCACAGAACCAGCAGTACCTGTCGAGGAAGAGCCTGTAGCAGCGAGCAGACTACGAAGACCTCGGATAATGTCCTGATCAGACAGTGCAGCAGCAGAAGATCCTGACAATCCAGCCTGGGCAACAGCAGAAGATCCTGAAGAACCAGCCTGCCGACGAGCAAGGAACTGCTGACGTAAGCTGGGATCCCTCTTCCAGCAGCCCGAGATATCATGACCCGGCCTGTTACAGTAGGCGCAGGGAGGACGAGGAGACGCACGGGGCTGCTGAGGCTGACTCTGGGCCGGAGGAGGAGAGAGTATCGGCGGACCTGGAGACCGCAACGAGACTGGCGGCACAGAAGGACCACGAGCAGACGGCACAGGAGGACCACGAGCAGCAAGTACAGAGGGAACCTCAAGAAGACCAGCACCACGAAGACGAGTCTCCTCAGCCCGAAGCTCAGCTAGTACCTCAGAGAGCGGAACACGACCACGGGCAAGCAGCTGGGCACGGCGCGGCTCAAACTCCTTGCGGAGCCGCGACAGGAACTCATAGACACGCTGAAACTCCAGATCTGCGCGCACAGTCAGACAGCAGGGACAGGTGCCACACACAGCAGTACGAAGAGAATCAAGCTGACGCCATATAGCAGCACTCTGAGTGTAGAAGTCATCAATAGTGGAATCGCCCTGCTGAAGTTCATGCTCCTGACGAACCACGGACAGGTAAAGAGCATCGCCAGACGGCTGATAGCGCTGACGAAGAAAAGTCCACTGAGCAGCAGCAGTGGGAAGACCCATGAACTCAGCAGCATACTGAGGCAGAACACTGGAAGTGAGAACAGCAGCAGCACGAGCATCCTCATCTATCCACTGAGCGTAGTCAGACAGATCCAGCCGGTACGTCGCAACAGCAGTAGAATGCTCCTCGACCTTCCCTTTATAATCAGCCAGAGCAGTGTCATAAGCACGCTGGGCTGCATCCTTAGCCTCCTGAGTAGCATCGGAAGCAAGGGCAACAGGCGGCGGCGCAATGGGTGCCAGAGGAGCAATGGGGCGCGGCGGACAGGAGACCTCGCCAGAAAGCACACCCCAAAGACGAAGACCGCGCATGTGGACGCGCATGAAGGCAGCGAAATCAGGGTAATTCGCGCCATCAAAAATCACCGGGCAGCGAGGAATCGCAACATAGCCCGACGAGGAAGACATTGTACCTGTTTTTTTTTTTTTTTTTTTTTTTTTACAGAAACAGAGACGTCACCGAGCCGAGACCGAGCCGGACCGAAGAGGCGGCTCAAGCCGAGCCGGAGAGCCGAGCCGAGCCGGAGAGCCGAGCCGCTGGAAACAGATCGAGCCGATCTATTTGATCGATCGATCGATGCGGAAGGCCAACCGATGCGGGAGGCCGGCGGCCGGCGGAGGGCGAGTGACGACCGGATGGGGGAGGCCGGCGGAGATGCGGAAGAGGAGCGGCTGCGGCTGCGAGGAGGCCGGGGCGGCGACGGAGGGGGAAAGCCTAATTCGGCTCTGATACCATGATAGAGAATAGCACAACTTGTTGTATTACCAGGGGCCAAAGGCCACATATATAGTACAGGTACAGGCAAATATACAGAAAGCCCCCTAACAGGTGGGGAAACTACAATATACACAAATATACTCTAACAATAGTATTGTGCATAAACTTGATAATCTTTTTCATGATATTGATTTAAAATATGAGTCTCTAAAAGCCAATCAAACTACTGATGACAATATGCATATGATGATCCTACTCAAGATAGTGAAGAAATTAGAACTTTGGGTGGTAGTCGTGGATCTCTTATAGATAGTTTGATAGTGGAGTTAAATATGTTAAAGAAGATGAGAATGGAGTCACATAAGTTCGGGAGTGATCATTTTGTAATAAAAATGTTAAAATTAGGTATGAATAGGTTAAGACCTTAGATAACATTACACCTAGTAGTTTTTATTATAAACATGACTTATATGATTGCACTCTTACTGAAGTTATTACGCGCTTACAATACGTTTTCAATTCTCCTAATAATTATGAACAAAATAAATCTTTTAATAAACATATTACGGAATCTCTTACAAACTTTAGGAAAGAAAAGGTAGAACAAGAGATTTATATTCCTAGAAAAATGGAGAATGGTTGGGAACCTACTATTAGGATTAAGTTCAATAATTATAAATGTAATATTTTATTTGACTTGGTGCTCGTGTTTCCATCATGACTAAAACTTACTCTGTATGATGTCCTAGTTTTAAATTAGCCACGTATGAATGCTATTAAACTTACACCTTGCTGATTCTACTATTAAGAAATCTTTGGGTCGGATAGATGAGCACAATTCTTCATGTCCTATAGTACTTTTTTTTAACAGAATGTCATGTAGTATTTGGTAGACTCTTTTTGAAAAATGTTGGTGCTTGACCTTTCTTGAGCTCAATAACACTATAATGGTATCTTGATAAATATGTTGTATTGTCTGTCGTATGGTTTCCTTGTAATCACTGCATCGGGGGATGATGCAGCTAGTTCACCTAACTTCCATTTTTTTAGGGCAATTAGTACACCTCTTGTCCTCTATAAAAGGCCTTGGTTAGGCATGCTCTAGGCAGACCAAGAGCTACACACCTTCATCTGCGCCTACGTTTGCATCGAAGTTAGCTAAACTAGAAACATGACGCTCAAACTGTTGGCTGAAGTGAGCCCACAGGAGTTGCTCGTAGCACTTGCCCAGCTCCAGAACCACCTCCTCGGCTACGTCAAGTCCATGTCGCTCAAGTGCGCCGTGGATCTGGGAATCCCGGAAGCCATCCACCAACGCGGCGGCACGGGCACCCTCGCCGACATCGCCGCCGACACCAAGGTACATTCGGCCAAAGTTGCCGACCTCCAGCGCGTGCTGGACCTGCTCGCCGCTTCCGGCATCTTCACCACCACTGCCGCAGGGGAGGATGACGGTGCCACCCTCTATGGGCTGACCACGACGGGCCGCTTCCTCGTCGGCTGGCACAACCTTTCCCCCATGGTGCCCTTCCTGCTCAACCCTCTCGTCGTCTCCTCCTTCTTCACCATGCCCGACTGGTTCAGGACCGAGCCGGCGCCCGCAGGCGCCGGCTCCCTCTTCGAACTGGCGCACGGCTGCTCTCAGTGGGAGATGGCGAGCAAGGACGCCGAGTTCAACGCCGTCATCAACGGCTCCATGGCCGCTGATAGTCAGGTCTTCCTGGAGGTCACTATCGCTGACAAGGGCCGCATCTTCCGCGGCCTTGGCTCCCTCGTCGACGTCGGCGGTGGCAAGGGCGCCGGCACCAAGGTCATCGCGAGTGCTTTTCCGCGGATCAAGTGCACCGTCATGGACCTTCCCCACGTTATCGGCCAGGCCTCCGACGGCGCCGGTCTTGAAAATCTGCAGTTCGTAGCCGGTGACATGTTTCAATCCATTCCAAAGGCGGATGCTGTCGTGCTCAAGGTATCCACTAATCTCACACATGCATATTAGTACATGGTTTTTAATTACGAATCATTAATACACATCAATTAATTAATGGTTAACTACAAACATAGTTACTCCTACTAGCTAGTACTCGCTCAACAACGACTGACGTAACAATCATCAGGACAGTATCCTATATGAAGCATTGAATTCAACACAGCTGACACGTCTCTGTAGAAATGGAAACCTCTATTCATGCATTATATGCAGCATTGATATCTGTTGTGACGATTGTGCTCTCGTTTATGGGAGAAACTAAAACTAGTCCGAACAGGACTAGCTCATGTGACCCCATGCGAGACTTGGGTGTCTCGGTTCCGGCATGGATGGTTGAAAGGGACGGCTGTGTATGCACATGCATGCACAAAAGATTAAACGGCTGGCGTCTATCTTTAAAGTCACACATTTAAAATGTTTTAATTCCCAATCCCACGTGTTGTCAATGGTTGACTCGTGGCTCTTGCGGTAAGAGGATTAAAACTAGACCTCGTACCGATTATGAGTTTTTTAATACACATCGATGGCCTCTAGTATCATATTTCGTACTTTCATCATTCACTAAATTTCTTACATTTTTATTTTATTTGTTTATGAATATTTTTCTAGAACATTTTACATGATTGGGATCATGAAAACTGCGTCAAGATACTTCAACGTTGCAAGCAAGCCATCCCCGCTAGAAATGCTGGAGGAAAGGTAATAATCATAGATATGGTAAGAGGATTAGAGCACGACGACAAGAAAATAACTGAGATGGAAGCCATACAGAATGTGTTCATGATGTACATCAACGGGGTGGAGCGAAACGAAAGTGAGTGGAAGGCGATATTTTCTGATGCAGGATTCGGTGATGGTTACAAAATCATGCCGGTATTGGGTCCGTATTCAGTAATCGAGATCTACCCATGAAATCTCTGGGACTATCATATTAATGGACACAATAAAGTTAGACGTATATGAACTCCAGCCGGTTTAATTGTATGCGCGCGTGAACTCTATGTTTTGTTAATAAGCAGGCACTCATGTCTACATGCCCGCATTGTCATTTTATCTCTTATGTTAAGCATAAATCCTTGTTGAATTTGTAAAATTGTATTTCACGAAACTATATATCATGTTGTGGTTGTTATGATTGGATGTTTTTCTTTGAGCCGTAATATTTTGGTGGGATATTTTCAAAGAAATTGTTGTCCTAATTCTACATTGGGTTAATTCAATAAACCTAGTAGCATTTAAACAATTATATTTAGGCATAAGATCAGTACTCATGACACAGATTCATGCAAGATATGTACATGAAAGAGATGGAGAATATATTTTCTCTTTTCTTCACTCGAGTAAGAAATGACATTTACAGAGAAGCAGGGATTGTCATGCGCTAGTTTTTTTTTTTTTTAAATATAAAATAGTTCTTGGTACGTTGTTAGGACGGTTCTGCTCACGTCAGATAGTTTGGGGGCTATCATTAATGTTTTTGTATTTTTTTCTTACTTCTCCACACCCTTCGTTTGCAAGGGAAATTTGCCCACTTATTTCCAAACAATCACGGTGTTGCAGTTGCAAAAGGATCTATTCTTCTGTTCGTATACTATTGCATCATCGGTGATGCACATTCCCAGTTATTTGTTTCTATCCTAAAGGGTACTTACCATCTCAAGTTCGCACAAACTTCAGTGCAAACCCAGAATTTTCCCCATAGAGCATTTTCCCAATTAAACCATACCAGGAAAGCAAATCACCTTACGAGATGCAGAAAAGCCAATGCCAAAACCGGCAAGGGAAGCACCAAAATCAGCAGACTACACCATCATCCACGCTCCATGAACCTACAAATCCAAAACACAACACAGTAGGACATGACATTCAGAAAAATGGGGGCTAACAGTAGGGAAAAACAAACAACCGCTAAACAAGAAGAACAACCAGAAACAAGCTAGGCACAGATCTATGGCTCCAGGTGGAGCAGCACGCAGGATTAACTCTGTCCATGTCTTCTTACCTTCAAAGTTCAAACACTTCTCTGGCAGAACCTAGAAGGATTAACCCGTGTCGCGCCTTGCATGCTGACGCCGCCGTCGATCTCCGCCGGATGTCCGCCGTCGGACGGCTCCCCGTTCAGGCGTTCGTGCCGCAGGAACAGGCAGCAGCAGAGCGGCCGTGGCGTGAGATCCGTGAACCGTGATGGTCTATCAGAATAGGACTCCAATCCATCGATCGATCAGTTTTTTTTTCTCTGAGGGTAGTGGATCGATCAGTTACTCCCGTTACGATCGTGCGGCCTCTGGCCCAGTTCGGCCGAAGCTCTCTCCGCGTACAACCCATATAAGGCCATTCCAGCCGTGGCAGGAGGCAATGTGGTCCAGTCTCCCTGTTCATTTCTTTTTCCCTAACTAGTAAAAATGTCCGTGCGTTGCAACGGGAGAAAAAATATGAACCGTCCTAGCCCAATAAACATTGCTCAAGACAATCCTTTCCCGCATCCACGTTCTGTATTTCAACACGGCGTCTGCTGGTTATACTCCTTCCCGCGTCATCAACAATGGACTCAATGTCTACCTGATCACAGTGTGTACGTGGCATATTTGGAGAAGCTATACGTGGCATCTGGTTGATGACATAAAATCAGAGACTTCGGAAAGGTACAATCCAATCATGAGGAAAATAGTGGACTGAGTGTCTTCTTTTTAGTCTTGTAATTTTGTCTTTGAGTTCCGAGCGAACAATTTCGAAGCTCATAATCTAGCTAAGTTCCTGTGCAAAAAAAAAAAAAAATCTAGCTAAGTTTGCTACGTCACTGGGAATAGGTTGCCATATGTGGTTAGGGCTCCCCATGGCACTGCTATTGTACCCATGAACATTTGAATAAAGCTTAGCATGTTTTTCCAAAAAAAAAGGAGACCGATTGATCTTCAGAGAAACGGTTTTTAGCGACCGGATTAACCGACGCACGGAAGGGAGCAAATGATAGCTAAAGCATAACTAAATGGAACAAAAAGACAAAAATTGAAGTCATTGCTACTTACGTTAATCAATACCATGACGCTCTTCTCTCCAAGCTCTAGACTGATCCGTTCAGGTCAATCATCTCACCATTGCGCGGCGGCCGCAACCGGCAATCATGTTTGGATGTATAACATCAAAATTTTATATTCTCCAAAGACCACAATATGTTTATCCCAATATATACACATTACCTTACGATGGATCGGAAGGAGCTGACACGCATCTAACCGATCATGCATACCTCATACGGGCTCGTCCATGGCAGTATTGCCAGTATATAGTGCTCAAATTTGATCTACGCCTCCACTCGTAACATCAACATGGATGAACAAACTGATGGCAGAGAGAACATCATCGAAAATCAAAGTACGTAGGCGTTGTCTTAGCATGAGCTGGGCTGGCCGGCTGATTATCCTGGACACGGCCGGCTCAACAAGATGCCGCGCGCGCTGCCGGTGATGATCTGCACACAGAGGCGTATGTGATCTCCCAAGTACTGGCGCATGGCGTGTTCCTGCAAGTAGTCCATGTTGACTGCGACGGCGCTGCCAAACGGCCTGCCCGGCCGGCCGTCGAGGATAACTACATGAGGTCAAGATGACGTACGACGGACCAAATTGGACCAGGCCAGGTCGATCGGCTAGCCGGTAGGCCCCTACGAACCTCGTCTCGATTGAATCCTCGACGAGGAAATTCTCGATTGATTCGCGACTTAATCGATGACACCTCGATCGAGCGGTGTCTATATGTGCCTGTGCGTTTACCTAGACTCTTCGGGAGGCCCAGATACCAAACCTAGTATGTAACACCGTATTTGATAAGGTAGGGGACGAACAAAAAAACGCTCTGAGCCACGCCACGTAGGAATACGAAACAAAAACGAATCCAGTGAAACCTATTATTATTATTAATATTAGGTAAAGATACGGGTGTCATAGGTGGGTAATTTTTACCAACTTGAGGGGTAATTCGGATAACGTACCAAACCAAACCGTGGAAGCCTTATTACTTTTATTATTAAAAAAAGTAGGTATAGATATGGGTTTGTTTGGTTGTAAGGGGTAATAAAACTAGGGAGCAAAACCCCAAGGGGGGATCTTGAGGGTCATAGGGGATCCCCTTTCTTCCACGGGATTTCCTTCCCGACCGAGCGACTAGTGGACCCAGGAAAGACGGAGGAAAGGGTCAGGGATCCCCCTCCTCACGGGGTCGACCAAATGGTTGCGTGGGTTTCTCGGGGTCAGTTTCGCCCGTGGGTTTCTTTTCCTAGGAAAGGACTGGGACCCTCTGCTACTAAAGCCCAAGCGAGCTGAAATTACCGTTTCTTTTATATACAACATGAAATGTCTGTGCATCCTCACATGGATAAATATTTGAAATAAAAGTGAAGTCACACTATTGATGACCTAAAACTAGGGGCGCGAATAAAACAGAATGGCGGCGGCAGAGGAATCGCCTTGTCCGGTTGCTTTGCTTTCTGTTAGATATAACATCCTGCTCTCTTTTTTATTGGATTTTTCATACTGTGGTTTTTGGTTGAAAAAGGTAAGGTAGGGACATATTTTTGTCCATCGAAATTAAGATTTTTTTCATACAGTGATTTTCGTACCGTTTTACTACCTAGGTTTAAAATAGTGTGCTAAAAGAAATAGTGGCGGCCTACTCCACATACTATACAAGCTATATCGTGCCAATAGCATGCTATATTTAAATAGTGTTTTGAAAAAATACGATATATACTCTAAAAATAAAGGATTTAGCCAAGAATGGAAGATACAGACCAAAAATATCAGAACAATATATGCATAACCACATACAAAAATACTAGTTTTTAAATATATAGAAGTCGAACATCAACATCCCACGAGACAACAACACGTATTGAGAATCAGCAACATTAATGATGTAATCTTCTGATTCATAAGAGAAAATGACAGATTGCAGTTCATCACCATGATAAACATGAAGAAACTGCTTCTTTTTATGGTGGAAAACTTGGACCTTTTAACCGATAGGTTAGAAAAAAATAGCAGTAAAATCACTACGTTTTAGCACAATATAACATGCTATTTCGCAAATAGCGTCATAACAGTAAAATCACTAAATATTAGCGTGGACTCCCCAGATATATTATGACGTGCTACTAAGGGCAACTCCAACACGCCGACCCAAACGGACCTGTTTTGGGTCCTTTTTCATCCGTTTGGGTCGGCATACGGACTGTGGTCTGTCCCCGTCCAACCATTTTTTGCCAGTGCACCCAACGGGCCGACCCATTTCGTCTGCCCCCTCGTTTTTTTTTCAAATCTAGAAGTACATTTCATAGTCAAATCTAACATTACATTTCAAAGATTACATAATTTTGAGGATACATATTGCATAAAACATAGATTTCATCTACTGCATTAGACTTCCGGTGCCGGCGATGGATGTCCCGGGTATTTTAACAGAATTGGCCGCATGTTGGCGGCGCTCCGGGAACGGACTTGCTGGCTCCTCTTGCCTAGTGGCCGGCGTCGGGAACGGACTTGCTGGCTCTTCATGCCAGGTGACCGGTGCAGGGGCCTGTCTTGGAGACTCCCATTGCGATCTCCGTTTAGGGCTCCTTTGATTCAAAGGAATAGTATAGGAATTTTGAAGGATTGGATCCTATAGGAAATTTTCCTATAGAGGTTATTTGATTCATAGGATCATATCATATAGGAATTAATCCCATAGAAAATTTTCCTATAGAAGTAGTGCAAATCCTATAGGAAAAAAACATGAGGTCTAACCTCATGGAAAAATTTCTGCACACAATCAAAGGTGAAAGGATCGATGAGGTTAACTAGAGGGGGGGGGGGGGGGGGTGAATAGGTTAACTACAAATTTTACTTCTTTTTCTTTTAATTGGATATTGCTCAAATATAAATTCACTAGATTATGCAACTAGGTGAACAACCCTATATGTTGAGCAATAGACTACTAGCACAAGATATATAAACGAGTAAGCTAGTAGCAATAAGTAAAGGTAAGTTGAGGAATAACCGATAAGGTGACGCGGAGATTTATCCCGAAGTTCACTTCCCAAAGGAAACTAATCTCCGTTGGAGCGGCGCGGTGTTCACCAAAGTGAAACACCGAATAGCCGTCAAATGGCACACCGTATCTCCTTCGTGTCCTACCACCGATGAGGTGAGGCACGAATCACTATGTTGCTGTTGAGGTTGACAACTAGAACTTTTACAAGGATGAAGCACAGTCCACAAGTTGGAGGGTCTTCACCGAATGCACCGAGCCGCCAAGACTCGATGCCCCAAGGCTGGGGCACACACCACAACTTAATTAGTGGCTCCCGACACTGTCTTCATAGCTCCCAAAGCTCCGAAGGACCACAACCTCTTAGGGTTCCAATGAACACAAAGAGTAGCAAGCCCCCTCTCACAAATCAAGGGGGAAAACGAATCGGTTTGGTGGAGGTGTAGATCTAGGTCTTCTCTCTCAAATCCCCAAAGGGCTAAGTGATTGAGTGGCTAGAGAGAGAGATCTATGGATTTGAAGCTTTCAAACAATGGTATGGATCTTGTTCTGGTCGTGGTACTCTTCTTGAGGTAGAAGAAGGCTTTATATATAGGTGTCTTTGATAACTAGCCGTTGCTGCTTCACTTACCTTGGAGACTCCGGCCTGAGACCCCGGAGACTCCGGCCTGGGCGGAAACTCCGGCCCACGAGGATGCCGGAAACTCCGGATGGGCCGGAGACTTTCAGAAGTCTCCGGGCATACTCCGGCCACCCTCCGGACAGGGCACCCGAGGCGCACACCACTTGTGCAGCAACGAGGCTAAGATGAAATAAACAGGGGCCGGAGTCTCCGGTGCCCTGGTCCTCGGAATCTCCGGTGTCTTCACACCGGAGTCTCCGGCCAGGAACCCCGGAGTCTCCGGACTCCATCTGTCAATCTTTTCTCTTTTTGAGGGAACTATCACCGTCTTGTGCTTTCCATCTTTTGATCCTAAGAGCACTTAGCACATGGTTAAATATCACTCATGTTGTTAACAAACACACAAAACACAATTAGGAGGGAAATGTCCTTTCAAAAGGGAGTGACTCTTTCTATAGGATTCAATTGGACATGACATCTCATCCCTACAAGTTTCCTATTCATGTAGTTTTTCTATCATATGAATCAAAGGGGCCCTTAGTGGTAAGGCTTAATAAGCGGTGCCGGTGATTTTAACAAAATTGCCCGTGCGTAGGCGGCGCCACCGGCTGTAGATCTTCAGTGGCAGCTGTCGGTTCCCTCTTCGGGAGAGGAGGCGGCGCCATCGCGGTAGCTGTTGCAACGGGAATAAATGAGCGACTCTTTGGTCACCCGCTCCAAGTCGGCCGCTTCTTGCTTGCCGAGCTCCTTCTGCCGGGCACGTTCGGCACGGAACGAGTCCAACGAGCGCCGAACGGCCAGCTGCACCTCCTCGTCCCCCTCCACCACCTCGACCAGCACGTCATCGTCCACGTCGACGACCTCGACCACTCTGGGGGCTGCGGCGGCTGTGGCGGAGGTGGATCCATCCAGGTGGGCAGGGGAGGTGGGGATGCGCGGCCGGGGATGTGTGTGGCCGTCGCTGGGGAAGGGTTTGCGGCGGGGGCCGCTAGGGTTTGTGAATCTAGGGTTTGGCTCGCCGGCGGCCATATAAAGCCCTTTCCCGCCTAATTTAAGACGGTGGTTGGCCGCTCGGTGAGACTGACAGCCGGGCTAGGGGGTCCAACGGCAAGACTCCATGCGGCGTCCAGACGCGTCCGTGCAGACGCAAACCCGACTCAAATTTGGGCCGGAAATGGGTCGCCGCGGACAAAAAACGGACGTCGGTCCATTTGTGTCGGCACGTTGGGCCCTGATTTCCACCCAAACGGACCGAAACGGAGCAAAACAGATCAAATAGGTCGGCGCTGGCCGGGCACGGCACGGCCCGTGGAAGGCACAACCCGACTGAGGCACGACCCGTTAGGCACGATTGCTATTCGTGTCGTGTAAGTCGACTATATTGAGGCCCGCGTGCCTCAGCCTCAGTGCCAGCACGGCCCACCGGCACTATTGAGGCCCGACGGGCCGGGATTTGGCCCGATTACAACCCGAAAATAGGTAAAAATTGTTATAAAATTCGGAAAAAATAGAAAAAAAAATAGCTACAAAATAAAAAAA
Organism: Puccinellia tenuiflora; assembly: GCA_012064385.1. Lineage (NCBI taxonomy): Eukaryota > Viridiplantae > Streptophyta > Magnoliopsida > Poales > Poaceae > Puccinellia > Puccinellia tenuiflora. Next base: position 1,015,683 of record QRDG01000095.1, read on the forward strand.
AACTAATCGTACCATGCCGCGCTGGCCCGCGTGCCTCAAATCGGAGGTCGGCCCGGGCACTAACGGACCCGTGCCGCGGCACGACCCGATTAGTACCGTGCCGGACTGTGCTCGTGCCGGGCCAAAAAGCCATGCTCGAGCCGGCCCATTTGGCACGGCCCGTTTGGGCAGGCGCGTTGGAGTTGCCTAACGTCCAAATAGCGCGGTATTATTTTCCATAGTTACTACTCGAAAAAGGCCCATCCTTCGTGGCACACGTGTTGGTGTGTGGAGCAGAGCGAGGCGCGCGCGTGGGGCCTGCTTCGCCACGAAACCAAAAACACGACTCGTCCTCGCTCGGTCGCCTCGCCGTACCTCCTCCTCCACCTCCGGCGAGATGCTCCTCTCGGAGCTTCCAAATCCTCCCCGCCCATGGCGCCCCTGCATTCGACAAGCCCGCCCCGCTCGCCCACGCCACCTCCCTCTGCCCCGCACACCACCCACCACGCCCTTACCGAGCAGACGCCACGTCCTCCTCCTATCGCCCTCCGCTGCCTCCGCCTCCCCGTCCGAGGATCCGGCACTTCCTCCGGTGAAGCGGTGTTTTTCCTCTAGGAAGGCGCTGGGGGAGAGCTGGAGGCGGAGGGCGGTGCCACCAGCGACGCGCGGGCCCTCCGCCGCCGATCCCGACGAGCCGCCGCTGCTCCGGTGGACGGGGAGCCGGCAGGCGCGCGCCGCGTGGCGGAAGGTGTCGTCGTTGCTGCCCAGGAAGGCCAGGAGCGTCGTCCTGCTCAACCTGGTCGCCCTCATTTTTGGTACGGAAGCACTGACTCAATCCTTCCTGCATTTTCTGATAACCGCATCCTGCACACCACCTGTTCGATGTTATTTCAGACAGAAATGGAGATGTGTTATGCCTGGAGCCATTGCTTTGCTCGGTAACAGTGAAAGTCCATGCTTACACAACCCTTCCTTGAAGTACCGTTGTTTTCGTGTTCCGCATTTATAGCATATAAAATAAATCCAACGAAATGCTTATATATGGAGTGTGATGTGGAAAATGTGATGAAATTATGGATGCATAGTACGAGTAAATTCCCACTTTACTGCCTGAATTCGAGTGGGTCACTTACTCCACATCTTGGATTTTTTCTCATCAATAGTAAGCTAAATTCAGTATCTCTTTCTTTCTTCCAGCAAGCAACATTTCTGTTGTTAAAGACGCGCAAACTATGTTGGATCCTGACCTTTTCAATATGATACGCTTCACCATCGCGGCCATTCCTTTTGTGCCGTTCTTGCTAAAGTCACTGAGAGACATGCAAGTATTCATTAGAGGAGTCGAGCTGGGTATTTGGGTAACCTTTGCCTATGTAGCTCAGTCTGTGGGGTTAGTCACTGCCGATGCTGGCCGTGCATCTTTCATCTCTGCCCTCACTGTAAGATCTCTTACTCATGCTGAGTTGTATCCTGTATGGTATATGTTGTCTGTTCTTTACTCAAAGATGTTCAGGTGATCATCGTCCCTTTCTTGGATGGTATTCTTGGAGCACAAATACCTGCCATTACGTGGCTTGGTGCATTTTTATCAATTGTTGGGGTTGGTATTCTGGAGTTAAGTGGTTCTCCGCCTTGTGTAAGTCGACTATCTACATGAATAGGTCGGCAAGTTTGTCTGGATGTTTTTTATTTGTCTTATTGTCTATCATATTGTTCTTTGTCAAGATTACTATGTCTTACAATTTGAGCTTCAGATCCTTGGTTCATTGAGTTGGCACTAACGGCACAACTTGCATATATCATCTTGATTAATCTCGTCTCTTCCTACTGCCACTAGGTTGGTGATCTTCTGACCCTCCTTAGTGCCTTCTGTTTCGCAATTCATATGCTCAGAACCGAGCATATTGTCAGAAAAATGAAGAAAGAGAATTTCCTAGCCCTTGTCGGATGCCAGGTTGGTTTTCCGACTAAACATCACCTTTTCTTGCATTTATCTTATGAGTTATTTTCACTTTCTTATATAAGTGCTCTAAGAGTTTTTTTAAAATCAGGTGATTGTTGTAGCCCTTGTGGCAGCAGCCTCGTTTGTTGTCAAATGCTTACTCAGGAGCGTGGTACAATGGAATTTAAAATTACGGCCACCAACGGAGTTATTCAGTGTGATGGCATCATTTCCTTGGCTAGCAATACTATACACAGGCATACTCTCAACTACCTTCTGTTTATGGGCAGAGGTCAGTGTCAGTCTTGATGTCAGGTTCAAATTTTCTGAACAATACTTCTTGCTGAGACTTCTCTTTATCTTCAGGTTGTTGCTATGCGTGATGTATCAGCTACAGAGACTGCAATAATATATGGTCTGGAACCAGTATGGGGTGCTGCTTTTGCATGGGTAATTCACGGTGAGAGATGGGGCATTACAGGACTTGTAGGAGCTATCTTCATCATAGGTACTTACTGACCAGTCACCACGTTCTTGGCAACATTCTAGCATTACTAATTATCAGTGATGAAAATTAATGAATAGTTATAGTGCAAGACATCAAGGATCCATCACTGTAGTACTCTTCCTTTTTGAAACACAGGGCGTAGTTTGTCCACCCAAGTTCCAGCAGGCCAACAATCAATTCAGTCATATGCGGGTTATGTTGCACGGAATTCCATTTGGATTCATATTTGAAAGAACTTTCTTATCACTTATTTGTAACTGTTAAAAAGTATTGTACAACAAAAAACTGTGATCAAAATTTAAAGTTGGACATTTAATCTACGCATCAGATTTAATGGATGGAGTTGTTCTGAAAATGAGAAGATGACTCCTGTTATTCTTTTCAGCCGGTAGCTTGATGGTTCAGATACTGGGATCATTTCTTGATGTGTCAGAAGAGGACAGCTACCAGCTGAACAGTTAACACAGAACTTGCAGAATAAGAGGGCCTTTCTTCATGAATAAGTGACGACGGAGCTATTTTTTCATATGATGAGTTTTTTTGGTATGCAATCATATGATGACTGCGGCCTCGTAATTCGCGGAAGAGATAACCTGACAGTGTAATGGGATCTAACTACAATCATGCCATGAGAAACTGGTGGTGTGGTGTCTCAGTAGTAGTCTGAGCAACAAACCGTGGTGCGGCGTGGGCTGGAGACCGGAGCTACAGAAAATAGTGGTATGGGTTGCTTGACTCGAAACTTAGGATAGCCTGATATTTTGTATCTGGTACATTATAAACCAAGTGTTTCTCGTTGTAAATCAGTTCACATGGTAATAAGATGTGATATGTTTCATTTCGCTTATTTTACATCAAACATTGCTTGGAAGTGCTGGATTTATGTTGTTGTTCGTTGTCACAAGACACCAAACTCCCACAACTCTGTCCTCGGAAATAATCTTCATTTCATCCACGGCAACGTATGATGAGTGATCACTCTCATTGCTACCACCGAGAAGTCACGGAAAAACTCCAGCATCCCAGGCCACCAGTCAGGAAGGCTCGCCATAATATTCCTCACACTTCTGGCCACTAACCATAGGACTGTGTCCGATGGCTGTCCTCTCCAGGCTGAGTGTATTCACATCCGGTACTGCTCGTAGAAGGTGTCGCCGTAGTTCACGGCCTTGATCTCCACCATGCGCCGCTTGCTGTCCACCTCCTGGACCGCGCCGAACACGACCTTGTTCATCGTCCCGCAGCTCTGCTCGTAGAAGGTCTGCGGCCCGGTGGAGTACTGCCTGTGCTGCTGCAGCCGGTGCTGCTGCTGATGCGCCTGGCGCTCAGGCCTGCATGCATCCAGACTGCTGACATATGGCTGACCATGCCGGACATGGTGAACCTTTTCTGGCTGGGTTGTCATGATAATGTGTAGTTCTTTCAAGGCGTCGGTACTCTTGTGTCCAAAGGTGGGGGTGTCTCGTAATGTGAGATCGATGGCATTGCTTTCTTGCACTGGCCAAGGGTTTGCTCATCGCTGCTGATGGTGATGGGGCTGTCTTGTTGGGCGCCTTTTCCTCGAAAATATCTCGGCCACAGATGATTTCTCTCCTCCCATGAACTTGCCAATGGAGGTGAGAAATTCCTCTTCCATATTCCGTTTTCCAGCTTCGTCTTCCTTTGGGATCAATGGTGGGCGAGGAGAAGGCTTGAATGGATGTTGGTATGGTTGGTATGGAGGGATGCCTGCATTGCTGGGTCTTTGAGGAATTTGAGGTTCCTATATCATAAATTTCAGTTGCCAAGAAGGTAGCTATGAGAAGTTTACTGCCAAAAAACAAAGTAGCTCCAAAGAATACATTTGGTGTCAATCTTTACTTTAATTATGATCAACACCCGACAGGGATAACAAATGGAGTTTCTTTAAGCATGTCTATGGGGTTATTACTATCTCAAAAAGTTACCAACATACCATAATTCTAGTTACCGTGATGATGGGTGAACAAGTTGGGGCAAAAGGATGTACACTGCCTGCCTAACCAAAGGCTGACAGAAATGTATTCATGTGACGTTCTACTGGTTTACAGCAGTCCTGAGAGCCGCACTCCCATATAGACATTGTCCTAGTTGCCAGCAAATGTGATATACCTTTCTTCAGAATAACAGACACAGTATGCTGCACCTCTGTTTATTGATACCATTCCTAAAACCCGGCCGGTGCTGAAACAACACAAGCATGTAACCAAAAAAAGCAAGGAAACACTTGTAAGCATTCAAACTGAAGCAAGGTTTGGCGGCGGCCGCGGCGACTCAGGGCGTGAGTTTCCTCCATACGCAGATTTGGGTTTTGTGCGGACACACACACACACACACCATGACATAACATAATTCCTAGAGAGCTTGTCACTGGCGGCGGTCGTCTCCGTAGCGCCTCAGGTGGTCGACAAGATCATCGATGTACCTTTCCTGCGCGGCCTGGTCCGCAAGAACCTCTTGCAGCTTCCTGGCGTTGCTTGCCAACACCTTCCCTTCGTCGTCCACCATGACTCGCTGCACTGCCGCCGCGACGCCGTCCTTGTCGAACGAGCCGTCGGCGTCGTCCCTTGCCACTTCCACGCCGATCCCCTTCTCCTCCATGGCCCGCGCGATGAGGGGCTGGTCGATGACGAAGGGGAGCATCACCAGCGGGAGCCCGAACGCGAAGCTCTCCACGGTGGAGCCCCACCCGCAGTGCGTCAGGAACGCGCCCGTCGCGCCGTGCGCCAGCGCCGCCACCTGCGGCACCCATCCCGTCTGGACCATGCCGCGGCCGCGCGTCCTCTCCTCGAACCCGTCGGGAAGAACGCCGCGCTCGCCCGCGTTGCCTCCGGCGTCGAACAGTCCGGCCGGCGTGCGTAGAGCCCACACGAAGCGCACCCCGGCGAGCTCCAGCCCGAGCGCGAGCTCGTGCAGGTTCTTCAGCGTCAGCGGCGCCTCGCTCCCCAGGGCGACATATATAACGGACTTGGGTGGCTGCTCGTCCAGCCACCGCAGGACCTCGTCTCCGCCGTCGTCGTCGTTGGCGGCGACTGGCGGCAGGAGGACGCCAGCGGGGACGGCGGGCTTGCGGAAGAGGTCCGTGAGGAGCGCGAACATCCCCGGATCGACCTCGTCGCAGCTGCGGTAGATGATGAGGCGGGAGCGCTCGAACATGCCCCACGCGCGGTCCATGTTCGACACGCCGGACGCGTCGGTGCTGAACGCGGCGGCCATCCACTCTGCGTCGCTGCGGCGGCGGTAGGCGATGGTGGACGGGGGCGGGATCCACCCGGGCGGCACGGTGAAGTCCTCCGGGGCCACGCGCGGGTGCGCGTCGTTGGCCCACCGAGGGCCGAGGAAGGCGTTGAAGGCGGCCTGGCCGATCATGAACGCGGCGCACGGCACGTTGTGTTCGTCGGCGATAGGCGGGACCCAGTGGTGGCAGAAGTCGTGGATGATCCAGTCGGGCCTCTTCCCTGAGGCGGCCTCGTTGGCGAGGTACTCGGCGAACGGGGTCGCGAGGCCGTCCATGGCCTTCTTCAGGAGCTCGTCGTTCCCCGGACGAGGCAAGTCCGCGGTGGACTCGGCGCCCTCCGGCAGGCCGTCGACGCGTGGCAGCTGCAGCGGCACGAAGCGGAGGCGAGGCGACAGGCGCGGAGGCACGGGCGGGAGCCTGGCGAGGTTCCGCGGCGTGGAGACGAAGGCGACAGCGTGGCCTCTGGCGGCGAGGCGCTTGGAGAGTTCAAGGTACGGGATCATGTGCCCGAACGCAAGCCACGGGAACACCACCATGTCCAGCCCTCCGGCTTCTTCCATTGATGTGGTGGTGTCGGCGATGGAGTCTGGATCGGAGACAGTAGTCAACACAGAACGAGAGAAGGGGCGAGATCAGCTGGTGTTCTTCGAGCAACCACGTTAGTCTGTGATTATGTTATGTAGCGGCTGCTCCCATGCCCCGAAATAACTACTCCCAGGCTCCCATGCTCTGGAGTATAGGTGGCCAAACGGGCCGGCACGGCCCGGCACGGTGCCGGCACGGCCCGGCACGGTGCCGGCATGGCCCGGCAACGGCACGGCCCGTTAGGCACGATTATAATCGTGCCGTGCCTGGACCGGCCCGCGTGCCATGGCCAGACCTCCGGCACGGCCCGGCAGGCACGCCGACGGCCCGTTAGGTACGGTTGGCCCGTCGGGCACGGCCCATTTAACGTAAATGTGGCAAAAAAAAAAGATAAAATAGATAAAAAATAATATAAAAAAGCTAAACGGGCCGTGCCGTGCCGGCCCGCGTGCCTCAAATCGGAGGCCGGCCCGGGCACTACCGGGCCCGTGCCGCGGCACGACCCGTTTAGTTCCGTGTCGTACCGTGCCTGGGCCGGGCCAAAATCTCCGTGCCTCGGGCCGGCCCATTTGGCATGGCCCATTTGGCCACCTATACTCTGGAGTAAGGGAGATAACTCGAAAAAATAATTCTAGTACCACAATGGTTTAATTGTTGATTTATTTGTTGTAATTTTTTTTCTCTTTCATTGTGATACACACGCCATTTTTGACATATATACATTTTTTAGGTGTACAACTTTTGACTATTTTGTATATAACGATGGTGCCGAGAAATAATAATACATAGTTTTTCCTATAAAAATGTATAATGATACTTTTTCTCAAATAACCCGTTCAAGTCATGTAAGTATTTGCAATATGACACAATGAAACTAATTTACACGACTGCTATATGAATTATCATGTGCTTGCTAGTGTAGGCATGTAGCTCGATCTAAGCCTCTCCTTTCTTTTCTGCAAGTCTATGCAGAGCAATATGGTCTTCATTTTCTACTCCTTGGAGAAAACAGGCAGGTTTGTGTTGAGATCCTTACTTGAATATACAATGGGATCTATTTTTATAAATATAATGAATACTTCATTAAGACAATGGCCAATATACCATCAAGTCTTCATTTATAACAACCTACAATGTTTTAAGTAACCCTATGGTGATAGTCATGTTGATATCTAATCACCGAGGGACGAGGACCGAGGAGGCCAATATCTGCTCCTCTTGAGTTTGCCATGTCGGTCTCGTGTCGCTCCTTGTGGTGGCACCGGAGCGCCCCTATCGCCTCGACCTAGCCCCCACCTTCTCGCCCCTCCCCTTGTCTTGACAGCGGCGGTCCTCGCCATCGCCGGCAGCACTGCTAACCTCTAAAAGAAGGTCGCCCTCCTCCCCTCTTCCTCCTAGCGCGTTGTGACCTGGCGACCTGCTCTTGGTCGTCCCGGCGAGATGCACACGCACAAGCTCCGCTCTGTGGCGTTCTTGGTGGGTTGCACGGTGAGCCCCCCTCCCGCTTCTATGGTAGATGTATCTGGGTGCACCTAGATCTAGCGGGGTTGGGTATTTGGCGTATCTCCGGCTTGTTGCTCCAGCATGTGAGCTAGGTTCTCTTGACGGTGGCCGGTCTGTTGGCCTGCATGGTGCTAGGCGGTTGCTGCTTGCCTCGGCTTCGCTCCCTTGCAGCTTTGTGGCGCCCCTTCCGATGGTGGATTTCCCCGGATTCCCATCCTTCCAGTGCTTCCGGGCTCCGTGTAGTGTCGATGGGGAGGTGTCGTCCGAGCTCTTGGGCTGGTGGTCACGTGATGTGGCCCAATCTTTTCTGAGCCATAAACTTACACGGCGGGTGTGTTGCTAGGGTTGGCGGTCTATGGCTTCGCCGACGGCAGCCATGGTGGTGATCTGCTCCCTACGTGGGAAGGGGGGATCATAATTGGGTGTTGAGCCCCTCTGTCTTGCTATTAGTGGTGGCGGGTGATACGTGTCAAACGTATCTATAATTTTTTATTGATCCACGCTAGTTTTGTGATGTTGTCACTTGTCACATGTTTTTATTATCATATTAATCATTTTTATGCATTTTGTTGGACTAACCTATTGACAAGATGCCTAGTGCCAGTTTTCTGTTTTTGCTGTTTTTGTATTTCAGAAAGTCCACCATAGGAAATATCGTCGGATTGCGCTGAAAATTTATGGAGATTTTTTATGCGACGGAAGGAACCAGAGGACCAAAGGGCAGCCTGGGGGGCCACCCAGGGGCCATACGCGGGTGGCGGCCGCGGCCCCCTAGGAGCTGTGGGTGGGGTCCGCCCCTGCCCTCTGGGCACCGCCTCGGCCCCCTCCGACGCCTATAAATTCCCTTTAACCCTAAAAACGAAGGGGCGGCCATTATTTTCCAGAGAAGTCATCCCGAGGCGCCGTCATCTCAAACCCTAGTTCGGGGGTGATTCTGAAGCAGATCCCGGCACTCTGCCGGAGGAGAGATCGATCCCGGAGGGCTCTTCATCGCCATGCCTTCCTTCGGGATGATTTGTGAGTAGTCCCACCTTGGACCATGGGTCCATGGCAGTAGCTAGATGGTAGTCTCTCTCTCTTGTGCTTCATGTCTTATGATCTTGTGAGCTGCCTAACATGATCAAGATCGATTATTGTAATGCTATGTGATGTGTTTGCTGGGATCCGATGGATTATAAAGTTATGATCAGATTGTGCATGATTCTTATATGTTGATTTATGTTCTTGCATGCTCTCCGATGTGCATAGTTACTTTGGCCGAGTGATTGTGTGTATCTCCAAGAGAGTGTATTTATGCTAGATAGTGGGTAAATGCCCCCTTTTATTCCTGGGCACGAGTGACAGAAACGTCTAAGGGCGAGGGTGTGCTGTTGCTACTAACGGTAAAACAGCGGTGTTAATGCCTCTTTTGATATTAGTATTGCTTACTTCATGCGCTTTACTTAATGCAAAAGTCTGTTGCTTGCAACCTAATACCGATGGGTGGCAGGCTGGATAGCGATCCCACGGTGGACTTTTTAGACAAAGATGCAGTTGGACTCAACGGTCTTTGTTCATTGTCGTGATGCCTACTTAAATATTATCATGTTCTCTTTGTCATAGCTAGATTAAGTTTGTGTTATAATCTTGTAAATTGCCTAGCTGTAATTTGTATACCCCATCAAATGATTGTTCTATTTACTTGAGAGACTTCACTAGTGAACCCATGGCCCCCGGTCCATCTTTTTACATTGATTGCAACATTTATTCATCACTTTACATCATCATTACTCCACTGGTCTGATACGTGTCAAACGTATCTATAATTTTTGAGTGATCCATGCTAGTTTTGTGACATTGTCACATGTTTTTACTATCATTTTATATCATTTTATTGCATTTGTCGGACTAACCTATTGACAAGATGCCTAGTGCTAGTTCCCTGTTTTTGTGCTGATTTTGTTGCAGAAAGTTACTTCTGGAAATATTCTCGGAATTGGATGAAAATTTACGACAATTTTTTATTATACAAATGAAGACCGGAGCCAAAAGGGCGACCTTGGGGGCCACCCACGGGCCAGGGGTGGCCCCCTGCCACGACCCTAGGCCAGCCCGCGGGTGGGACCCACCCCAGCCCTGTGGGCACCCCCTCGGCCGCCTCCGACGCCTATAAAATCTTCCCCGACGAAAAAACCCTGACCCCCGAAGGATTTTCCCAAATACGCAACAGAGCTCCGCCGCCATCGCCGACAAGTTTCGAGGGTTTATAAGGTCCTGTTCCGGCACCCTGCCGGGACGGGGATCGACCGCCGGGGCCATCTACATCAACACCGCTGCTTCCCGCGATGAGGAGGGAGTAGTCCCTCACCGGGGCTGAGGCTTATACAAGTAGCTATGTGGTTATCTCTCTCTCCCATGATGTGATCTTCGTTGTGATCATGAGCTTTGTTAGTGTAGTTGAATACATGATGTTTCCCTATGTGTAATGGATATGATGTTGCTCAAGTGGTGTTATTTAGTACAATTTCCGGAGCCACCGTTGTGATCATGGTACCTTGGTGACAGGATGGGTGCCGTGTGTGACTCTATGGATAATAGATTGGAAGGATCTTCATCATGAGTTTGTTCTTTATTTGTTGGATTGAATAGATCATGAGGTTTCTTGATGCTTGTGTTATTGAAGAAAGAGACTATTCAAGAAATAGGTTGTGGTGTTTGTTAGTACTATCTTTGAATGCGGATAGTGACAGCATGAAGTGTCCATAGATGTGGAATACAAACTTTAATGTGTGCTTTTCGTAGCCCTACGCAATTCTCATCCTATTTGATCCACGAAAGAATGAACTCCGAGTAACGTCTACCTTGCATGTGTTTTTGTGGAACTATTTTGTGTTTAATTATGTTAATGATGTTGAGAGTAGTCACTAGTGAAAGTATGAAGCATAGGCCTTGTTTCCAAGCATTGATACACCGTTTTTAGTCACTTTTGTCACTTGTTTGCTTGCTGCCATTTTTATTACAGAATTACAAAATCACCTTTTACCATCCATATCACTTGCATTTTACCATCTCTTCGCCGAACTAGTGCACCTATACAACTGACAATTGTATTAGGTGTGTTGGGGACACAAGAGACTTCTTGTATTTTATTTGCAGGGTTGCTTGAGAGGGATATCTTTGACCTCTACCTCCCGTGGATTAGATAACCCTTGGGTTACTCACTTAACGGAAATTTGCCGCTATGCTACAAACCTCTTTGCTTGGAGGCCCAACAAGTACAAGAATAAAAGTGTGTAGTAGACATCAAGCTAATTTCTGGCGCCGTTGCCGGGGAGGTAAGGTAAACGGCACTCACACTCCGGCAACGAAGCTAATTTCTAGCGCCGTTGCCGGGGAGGTGAGCGCTTGAAGGTATCTTCTTTAGATTCTGCAGTTATATCTTTTTGTTTCTTGTTTTTATTTCACTAGTTTGGCTTATGGAACGTTGTTCTTTGAATTTGCTTTTTGAGAGTGACCTCTCCACCACTCCCATGGTGGATAAGGTTACTCCACATACTGAATGTATTCCTTTCAAGATACCGATGGGGATAATTGATCGTGTTATGAGCAATTGCTATGTAGGAGATGGAGCTATACATCCTAGTTATCATCTGCTTTATATTAAAGAGTTATGTGAGTTGTTTGAGATTGCAGGTGTATCAAGGGAGGTAATCATGAGGAAATTATTTTCCTTATCACTTAAGGAGAAAGCATTTGAGTGGTATGGGCTGCTAGACAATTCTCACTTGTTGGATTGGAAGGAGGTTATGTCTCTCTTTTATTCTAAATTTTATCCACTTCATGAAATTCATCGAGATAGAAATTATATCTACAATTTTTTGCCACATGACGTTGAGAGCATTGCTCAAGCTTGGGGGAGATTGAAATCATTAATGCTTAAAATTCCTAACCATGATCTTTCCAAGGATATTATTGTTAACAATTTTTATGCAAGGCTATCTCATCATGACAAGGAAATACTTGATACTTGTTCTATGGGTTCTTTTACAAGTAAGAAGATTGATGCTAAATGGGATCTTATTGAAAAGATTCAACAAAACATTGAAGATTGGGAGATCGACAAAGGTAACACTAGTAGGAAAAGGCTTATCGGTAGGAAGAGCTGCCATGACGCACTGCCTACGTGGTGCGCCACGGCTAAGTATGCGTGGCGCACCGTCCGGGGCTGCGCCACTGACTCCAACTTAGCCGTGGCGCAGGTTTGTAAGACCTGCGCCACGGCTAAGATGGGCCCTGGCCGGCCGGCCTGCGCGTACTTAGGCGTGGCGCAGAATAATTATGTGCGCCACGGGTAGCACCGTAGCCGTGGCGCACCGTAGAAGCCTGCGCCACGGCTAAGTGTGGGACCGGGTGCACATTTGTGGCGCCAATTTTACCCCACTTAGCCGTGGCGCACTGTGCCCCCGTGCGCCACGGGTAAGCATGGGTCCCACCTGCACCATTTCTGGCGCGAATTTTACACCACTTAGCCGTGGCGCAGGGCATTACCCTGCGCCACGGCTAAGAAATAGTGGTGGCGCAGCCACACTACATGCGCCACGGCTAAGCCTGGCTGCACTTTAACTTTTTGGCTGCACCACCTCTTTTCCTCTTTTCATCTCCTCTTCCTCCTCCCCACCTCTCCATTCCAGAACTGCACGCCCCTTCCTCTCCCCACCTCATTTTCTTCTCTCTCTTCACATATTTTCCCACATAAATCTACTAATTTTCTTCATGTATATGTGAGGAAACATCTCCCACACCTCGTGCTCGATCTTCCTCCTCCGGGCGCTCTCTCTTTCGATGTCTTTATTGGAAGGTGAGTGTATGTGATGGATGAGAAGGCTTTGATGTGTGTGGTTCTATGTGATGGATGAGAAGGGTTTGTGATATGTTTGTGGTTGTTGTATGCATGTGTGATGGATGAATTCGTTGCATTGTGTGATGGATGAGGATTTGTGGTTGCGTTTGTTTGCATATGTGTATGCCATGATCGAATGATTAGTTGTCGATGTTTTCGTTGAAATGTAGATTCATTTCCATTTCGGCGAATTTTCCGGCACTCCTAAGGCCAAAAATTAGCAAAGGTCATGCCAAAATTTTCCGTGAAATATTTTGTTTCTAATATAATTCCTTTGTTCTATATGTAGAGCGGGGGCGACAATGGTCATCATGATGAGCGAAAGTATTGTTGCTAGATATTTGAAATATGCGACGACGGTGATGGTTAAAAACAACGACACCGGGATAAAGTGTCCGTGTCGAACATGCAAACTCGGCACCGTGCTCGATCCCTTTTCCGGTACATTGCAGGAGCATCTGCTCAGAAAAGGTTTTATGGATGACTTCACTTACGAGGATGATGATGAGGACGTCCATGGAGGCGCGGCGGGAAATGATCAGGAAGACGAAGAGGCGCCTCCCGATTATGATGATGTAGAATACGTCGGGCATGATGATAATGAAGAGGAAGCCGACGTAGATGATGGAGAAGACGTTGAGCTGACGATGCTAACTTCAGTCGTGCGGGACCCTCATGTTCAAGAATTGCTACTCAGAAAGTCGAGCAACGCTGCTAGGGAGAAGGCTAAGCTGACGCAACTGGAGATAGACTCGAATACTCCGTTGTATGCGGGATGCGGGCCCGAGGATACCCGCTTGAAAGTAACACTACAGGCTCTGCAGATGAAGGCAAAACACAGATGGATAGACGCAAGCTTCGACGAGAACTTGAAATTTTGGCACGATCGTCTTCCCGAGGGGAACACTTGTCCTAGCAGTATCGAAGAGGCAAAAAAAATCGTGTGCCCTTTTGATTTACCGCACAACAAGTACCACGTCTGCATCAATGATTGCTTCATTTATCGGGAAAATGACGAGAAGAAGACCGCATGTCCAGTGTGCGGCGCTGCTCGATACAAGAAAGGGAAGAAGAAAGCTCCTCGAAAAGTGGTATGGTACCTTCCGATCATTCCTCGTCTGCAGCGGCTTTTCACAGACCCTAAGGAAGCAAAGCTAATGTGCTGGCACTCAAAAAGGAATAAGCCGGAAAATGATGACGAAAACGAAGAGGCGGATAAGATGCTGAGACACCCTTCAGATGCTAAGCAGTGGGAAGCGTTAGACTTTGAATACCCAACTTTTGGGAACGATCCAAGAAACGTCAGGTTGGGCGTGAGCACCGATGGGCTCAATCCGTTTGGCAACCAGAGCAGCACACATAGCACGTGGCCCGTGTTTGTATGGATATACAACCTACCCCCATGGTTGTGCATGAAGAGGAAGTACATTCACATGAGCATGCTAATCCAAGGGCCGAAACAACCAGGAAACGACATCAATCTGTATCTGCAGCTCTTGAGAGATGAGCTACACAAGATATGGAATGTAGGGGTCAGCACATGGGACGCCGTCGCGGAAGATTACTTCCCTATGAGAGTCGCATTGATCACAACGGTGCAAGACTATCTCGGTTACGGATATATCGCAGGCCAGGTGGTCCACGGACACTATGCATGCGTTAGGTGCATGGACGATACAACATATATGCAGCTAGAGAAAGATCCCGGGTCTTCAAAAATAGTGTTCACGATACATCGAAGGTGGCTTCGCAAGGAAGACCCGTGGAGAAACCGCAAAGAGCTGTTCGATGGTACCGTTGAGATCCGAAGAGCCCCACGTAAGAGGAGCGACAAAGAAATCGACATGCTGTTGACAAGCTGGGATGAGTGCCCTCCGCCGGGGAAGAAGCAAAAGGCTCCGCCACCACTGCTGAAGGTATGGAAAACAAGGTCTGTTTTCTGGGACTTGCCATATTGGAAGATCCTCGAAACACCTCATAGCCTTGATGTCATGCCTATCACGAAGAACGTGGGCAAGAGTCTGCTTGGCACCCTTCTCAACATGCCTGAGAGGACTAAAGATGGGCCGAAAGCAAGAAGCGACCTGAGATCATTGGGTATCAGGAAAGATCTCCACGGAGGACGCCCTGACGATGATAATGATCTGTCCGAGGAGGAGGAGATGGAAGGTCGTCGGAAGGGCAAAAAGGCGAAATAGAATGACTATTACTGCCCTCCTTCGTGCTTCACTCTAAGCCAGAAGGAGATCGAACAGTTTATCAAGTGCCTTCTCGGAGTGAAATTTCCTTCCGGTTACGCGGGAAAGATAAGCAGATATCTGGACGCAGTAAAACAAAAGTTCAGCGGGATGAAGTCTCATGACTGTCACGTGCTGATGACACAGATACTTCCGGTTGCACTCCGAGGGATAATGGACCCACACGTCCATCAAACGCTATTTGGCCTATGCAACTTTTTCGACGTCATCTCTCGAAAGTCGATCAGCATGAAGAAAGCCGTAAGGCTACAGGAAGAGATCATTGTGATACGAAATGAGCTTGAGATTTACTTTCCTCCCACATTCTTCGACGTTATGGTGCATTTGCTGATCCATGTCGTGGATGATATCATCCAGCTCGGGCCGATGTTCCTGCACAGCATGATGCCGTTCGAAAGGATGAATGGTGTCATCAAAGGATACGTTCGTAACAGGGCAACTCCAGATGGAAGCATCATCCAGGGCTATCTCACCAAAGAGTGCATCTCTTTCTGCACGAATTTTCTAGACGTCGAGAACCCTGTTGGTCTGCCCGAAAACAAGCACCTTGACAGGCTCGATGGAGCAGGTCACAAAACAGGCAGGAGGGAACTGCATGTGGACGACTCTGGCCGACACGCCGACTTTGACAGTGCAAACTTTGTAGCGCTACAACACTTACAAGTGGTCGATCCTTGGTTGGAAAAGCACAAAAGCTTCATTGAGACGAAGTACAGTGACAATGGCCAGCATCGAACGGACGTCGAAATAATCAAAGAGCACAATGCCACTTTCACGCGTTGGTTCAAGCGCCACCTTCTAGATAATCCTCCGTCAACAGATTCTGCGGAAGGAAAACTCATATTCCTCTTGTCACAGGGCCCCGCGCCCAACCTGATGACATATCAAGCATACGATATCAACGGTTACACGTTCTACACGAAGGAAAAAGACAAGAATAGCGAATATCAGAACTCAGGGGTAACGATGGAATCCTTCACCGGTGACGTCAAAGAAATGTACTACGGAAGGATCGAGGAGATCTCTGGGAGCTAGACTACTCTGGAGACAAGGTGCCGATGTTCCGTGTCAGATGGGCTAAGAGCATCAGTCCAAAAAAAGAAGACGGATATTTCACCACCATGTCTATACCCGAACCCTCCAAGTCTGCTGCTACCGCGAGCGTCATAGCGAAAACTGAACCATGGGTACTGGCCAGCCAAGTTGACCAATGCTTCTTCATAACCGACCCGACAATGCCTAGCCGTGTTGTCGTGAGAAGAGGAAAAAGGAGCATCATCGGAATGGATGGAGTCGCCAACGAGGAAGATTTCAACCAGTATGGCGACCCGAAGATGGAAGATGATAACGACGATGAAGAAACATACACCACAAGAAGAAGCAGGACAACACTACCCAAGTCAGGTGGTCTTCCGTTCGCAAGAAGAAGTCGAGATGTCCCGGGGCTAAATTATTCGACCGCCACCAAGAAGGGAAAGAAGTTTGTGAAACGCTAGCTATAGCTGGTGTGGGAATTTGTAATCCTAATATCATCGTAATTTGTACCCTAGAATTTGTAATCCTAATATCATCGGAATATTATATATCCAAATATTAAGTATTTTTAATATTTGAAATGTGTCTGGAAATTAAATTGAAATGTGTCTGGAAATTAAATTGAAATTGTAAGAAGTATTAAATGAAAATGAATGTCTTAAATGAAATGCACAAAATGAAAAAAGAAAAACAAATGAAAAATTAATTGAAATGTGTGTCTTAAATGAAATGAAAGATCAAAATGCAATGATAAGAAATATTATAAATGAAATGCAATTAAATGAAATATTATAAAAATGTGTGTTAAAATAAATATTGTAATAATAATTATTACAATAGATATGAAATGCAATTAAAAAAAGAAAATATAAAAAACCCACTTAGCCGTGGCGCAGGAAGAGCCCCGTGCGGCACGGGTAACTTACCCATGGCGCAGGCAGGCCTGCGCCACGGCTAACTGCCATACCCATAGCCCAGGGCCACCAACCTGCGCCACGGCTAAGATGGGGTTGGAACTAAGCAACCGGCCCGATCCAAAATTCCCCATCTCCCGCGCGTCCTTCTCTCCATCTCCCGTACGCCTCCTCGCCGACGCCGCCCTCCCCGTCTCCGACCGCCGTGCGCCCTCCCCATCTCCAACCGCCGTGCGCCCTGACCTCCTCCTCCCCCAACTCTCCTCCTCCTCGAGCCCTCCTCTCTCACCGAGCCCACGCGCGGCCTCCTGGCGGCCTCCGTGCCAACGCCGCCCTCCTCCTCCCCCAGCTCTCCGGCCTCCTCGCCCCGACCTCCTCCTCCCCCAGCTCTCCTCCGCCGACACACCACCCTCCTCTCACCGAGCCTGCGGCCTCCGCCCCGACACGCCGCCCTCCTCCTCGAGCCTTCCTCCTCCTCAAGCCCTCATCCTCCTCAAGCCTGCTCCTCCCCGGCCTCCGCCCCGACACGCCGCCCTCCTCCCCAGCACCGCCCTCTTCCGTCCCGAGAGCAGGTAACCACCCCTCGGTGCTCTTGCTTGCCATGTGTTTGATAAAATGCTGCTTGCTGTTAGTGATGCTGCTGCTTGCTATTAGGGTTAGGGTTGGTGTTAATGATGCTGCTTATTTAGTATTAGGGTTAGCAACATGCAAAATGCAAATTGTAGCAACATGCAAAATGCTGTTAGGGTTAGTGATGCTTGTGCTTGCTGTTAGGGTTAGTGACATTAGGTTTAGTGTTATTAGGGTTAGGGTTGCCTATTTAGTATTGGGGTTAGATAGAAATTTAGGTTAGGGTTAGGGTTTAGCACAATGAAAAATAAAAATGCAAAATCAGTGTTTTAGGTTAGGTAGTGGTGTTGCTTCTTGTTGATTGAGTTTTTGCTGTGGCTTGCTGTTACTTTGATTAACCTGAAAATTCACAATCCTCTAATTGAGTTTTTGCTATTGCTTGCAGGTAGTGGTGGTGGTGTGGCTTGCTGCTGGTAGGGGTGCTACTGTTGCTTGTTGCTGGTTAAGTTGAAGCAAGGTAGGATGTATGTGATGGAATGTTTGTTGCCGGAGTTGTGTGCCGGCCTAATTATCTGTGACAAATATTTGTACCCTACCGGAGTTGTGTGCCGGCTTAGTTATCTGTGATGAACATTTGTATCGTGTCGGAGTTGTGTGCCGGCTTAATTATCTGTGATGAATGTTTCTATCCTGCCTGCCGGAGTTGTGTGCCGGTTTTTATTGTTGTA
This sequence comes from Puccinellia tenuiflora, assembly GCA_012064385.1. NCBI lineage: Eukaryota > Viridiplantae > Streptophyta > Magnoliopsida > Poales > Poaceae > Puccinellia > Puccinellia tenuiflora. Next base: position 1,033,840 of record QRDG01000095.1, read on the forward strand.
AATTTGCAGGGATTTTATATGAGTGCCGATGTTTTGCCGAAATGTCGATTCATTTCCGTTTCGGCAAATTTCCGACACTCCTATGGCCAAAAATTAGCAAAGGTCATGCCGAATTTTTCCGTGAAAAATTCGGCATGACCTTTGCTAATTTTTGGCACTAGGAGTGCCGCCGGAAATTTGCCGGAACGGAAATGATTCGACATTTCGATAATACATCGGCATATATTTTTTGTTTCTTTTAACTAACACGTTCCATTTTGTTGTCAAACGCAGAACACATGGCTAACAACAATGAGGCCGGAGCTTCTCGGCAGTTAAGCGTGGAAGAAGCAGCCAGAGAGAACAATGCGGACTTCTGGAGCTTCTACAATGAGCCGATAGGGGATGTTGCCCAGGACGCTCATGTTGCCGAGGATGACCATGACGAGGCCGTCGATAATAGTGGCGCCGAGGATGGTGACGAGGGCGCCAATAATAGTGGCACCGGGGATGGCAACGAGACCACCACTAGTGGCGCCGGGGATGGAAACGAGACCACAGATGGCGAAGAACGCACAGATGGTAGCCAAGCCAAAAAGGCTAGGAAAGAGAGGAGCAAGAACAAGGTCCGGGCCTTGAGGCAAGCGATCACCGAAGTGTCCCCCGGTGGGGCGCCTATAGAGCCTAGAGGCGTCGCCGGAGGGTATGGCCTCCAAGTGGCATGCATCCTTCGAGATGTCGTCCCGGTCTATGAGGATAACATAAGGGATGCTAATAAAGAGGGTTTGCGCCTCCTCCTCATCAAGAGGCTGCACGAACGGTATGAGTTCCCACCGGCCTATAGGGTCGATGAAGACGGTAACCATGATATGAAAAAACTCAATGCCGTCAACAACTTTGGCCTCTCGAAGATGAGCAAGGCCTTGTCCAGCTGGAGAACTAGGGTCAAAAAATTGATCAAAGACAAAAAAAGTGCCGATGAGATCTGGAACAAGGAGCGGGTCAATGAAGAAGACCTTAGGATTTTCCAGGGCAGGCTCGAGCTACCTTCCGCCGATGCAATGAGTGAATGGGGGAAGTGGATGAACTCGAAGAATGTAGGTCACCACCATCTCGGAAGTGGTGGTTATTTCGCGGCAGAGCCCAAATGGGAGAAGCAGGACACTGAATGGGAAGCTAAGGGCATAGAGAACCCATTCGCCAAAATTAAACACAAGCAGACTAGAAACTTTGTCAGGGCTCGGTTCACGGAGGACCCGGTTACCAAGGAACTTACGACGGATCCCGCAGTCGTGAAGTTCCAAAAGGCTCTGGAGGAAGTGGAAAAGTCTAGAGCCACGGAAGAAAGCTCCTCCCAGAGTTCGATGAAGCCCGTGTGGGACACTCCATTCAACGCGGCGTTGAACATGGTTTAAGGGCCGGGATCTGGACGCGCCACCGTCAGGTGGCCGTGTGGTCGGCCATGGCAAAGTCCTATGGTGTGACTATTATGCCGAGGATAAGGACACATGAAAGGAGAGGAAGAAGCGCAAGCAGCAAGCAGGAGGATATAGTCAACGAACTAGTGGCCAAGGCGCTAGACGGTTTCCTTCCTTCCGTCGTGACCTCGGTAACGGATTGGATCGACAGAGGTCGACAAGGGCCGTGTCCAGTGCCCAACTTTGGAGGCAACACGGCCAATACCGCGTCGGCGGCTTCGTCCGCCAACACCGCGCCGCCACCTCCACCTGTCCAGGATACTCCACCGGTCCTCACCACGCTGTCGCCTGCTCCGGAGAATTCGCCGGCCGGCACCGCGCCAAGTGGCACCCACTCCGACTCCTTGTCTCAAGCTGTCGGCGGTGTCTCGACAATGGCCGAGCTCGATGCCCTCATGGTATCTAAGCGTCGTAGGCTCAGCGCATATTACTTCATCCATTTTTCCTTTGCCTTGCATATCTAACGCCGTACATGCATGTTCTTCGCAGGGCGACACTAGATGCACTCTCCTACACCATGTGAATGGAGAGTTGAAGGATGTTGCTAGGGCTACCATCGTTGCGCCCAAAAATCGCATGCACCACAACAGGCCGATACCAGATGGCTTCTTCAAGGTCTCACTGATTAGGGTGTTTGCGGGCTGCGATGAGGTGGATCCTCCTGTTCAACCCGTGGGAGCCGAGGACCACCTGCTCCTCCGTGAATGCATCCCCTGGCCCATGATGTGGCCGAAAACCCAGATCCGTATTAGCCCGGACACTCCACACACAACACCGAAAGTAGGGTTGGGGCAAAACCCTGTCAAGGCCAGCGCACCAGCACCACCACAACTAAAAGAGCCTGCGGCACGGGAAGATGACATCTTCGATGACTGCTACATCGATGATAACAGCTGTGAAGACGGAGGATTCATGGCTCCTCTTGATGAACCGTCAAGTGCTCCGCACACTCACGAGCCCAGTCAACCAGATAAAGCCGCGTGCACGAAGCGTCTGTTCGATTCTCAAGAGACGCCTCCAGCCGACGACTTCACGCAGAAAGAAGCATCACAAGCTATCCTGAGCCCCAACACACTACTTGGAACCTGTCGTGAAGCGCTAGCGGCCGGAGGAGGCATCCCTTCAAAGCCTAAGAAGGCGCGGAAAATAACTAGGAAGATCGACTATGCATCCGGCAGCCAGCCCGCTATGCCTCCAAAGCCACAGCAGGGTGCCCATGGCTCGAGCAGCCAGCCTCCCATGCGTCCGAAACCGATCGGGTTTAAGGACGGGCCAGGACCCAGCAAAGATGTTATGCAGCAAATACATATTGCAGGTCGACCGATGGTACCGCGTGATGTGCTCAGCCTCATGAGTGGGGATATGCAGATGCTGCATGAGCGTGTTCTGACACGAGAGCTGGATCTTCTTAAAATGAAAGATCCAACACACCCACACCCGCTTTTCACTGCCAAGGTGCCAGAGGGAGTTGATGGCTTTTGCATACAAGAGCTGGCTGATTTGCTGTTCCTACGGTTTGATGACATCTTCAAGATGTTTAACTTGACGCGGCTCCATCCTCACTTAGTCCGCTTATTCTGTCTCAGTACGGCCCACCAAGTCCAAAAAGAGAAGATCGGGGGTGTCGCAATAGTGGACCCCTACTACAGGATCAAGACCAACTTCAAAAGCCATCAAGGCTGGCAATTTATGTCAAAACACCTCGAAGAAATCATGGTGGAGAATAAGTGGAAGGATTACATTCTCTTGCCCTACTATCCCGAGTAAGTAGTCATTCTCTACTCTGTCTAAATTAGTTTTGTATCATTATTTTTCTAACACTCTGTCTAAATTGTTGTTTTTCCCAGAGACAAGTATTGCGTCCTGCTCGTTCTTTGCCCGACTTATTCCCTAGTCACATATTTGGACTCGGGTAGGGAGCACAAACCGAAAGACTACACCAACCTCAAGAAGGCTTTGGATAATGCTCTAGTTGGCTTCAGTATGAGGGGAGGCGTCTTCAAAAGGAAGAGAAAGGTAAAAAGAGGTGTTGTCTCATTCCACCATATTATCAACTTTGCTTGCGTCACGCAACCAAAGAACAACGAGAGGGATGCCTACTACGCCATCCACCAGATCCGTGCCTTCGTACGGGATGCAGAGCAACTCAAGTTGCCAGAACAACAACAACGCTAGGCCGATAACTTGGCGACGATCCAAGATCTTGATCTCCGACAAGAATTCTATCGCATCCAGGAGACGTTCGCGCGGATCATACTACACGATGTCTGCACCGTTGGAGGCAAGTTCTACTACGACGGCGCTCCACTCGATAATGCGGAGGTGGAACGACGTTTAAAGGCACAAGGCGACATCCAGCCCTTCACGAAGACGGCGTACGCCCCTTCCCGGCCCCGAAGACCGTCGATGCCTAGCTATCTTATGCTTGTCTTAGGTTATGTTCAAACAATGGATGGAACACGTGTTGTAATTAAACATTCTTTAGTTTGTAATGTGATGTTCGAACTTGCTACTCGATTCCGCTCGATGTATATATATGATGATCCGTGATATATTTTCAGTTATAATGCATGTGTGATCTATGTATTTTGTATATTGTTCTGCAATCGGTATTAACATCTATATTAACAACTGTATAAATACTGTATAAATACCTGTATAAATACTGTATTTTCTGTATATAAAAAATATAGAAAAACTTAGCCGTGGCGCATGACAGAAGGTAGCCGTGGCGCACCCTAGCCGTGGCGCACGAGTAAGAGGTGCGCCACGGGTACTTCCCCTTAGCCGTGGCGCAAGATAGACATGTACGCCATGGGCAATACTCGTGGCGCACATCTGTGCCTGCGCCACGGGTAAGTGTGGTTACCCGTGGCGTGGCAATCCGTGGCGCAGGCCCCTGCGCCACGGGTAGCCTTATTTGGTGCGCCACGGGTAGCCTTTTCCCTAGCAGTGTAAAGAGTTAGGTATAAATTATGAGTATGATTGCATTAAGTCTTTTGTTGAAACTGATAGTTTTAATAAGCTTAGTGCTTAGTTTGGACTTGACTCTCATATAGTTGTTGATATCTATAAATCTTTTGCTTCTCATATTAATATTCCTAAAGAGAAATGGTCTAAGCATCATGAACTTTCAAAGACATTTGCAAAAAAATGAAATTGTTAATGATGATTGCAATAGACATGATCCAATCTCTACAAATAATGTTCCATATAAGCATGTTAATTTTTGTGGAGTGCATAGACCTTGTGAAAGCACTCGGGTTGAAGAAGATAAATATTGTAAGCAACATAAGCATGAAAGAACAAGCAAATGGCTTAAGGATTTATATAAATTTGCTAGAGAATTAAATGACCTCTATCCTTTTCTGTGTGAACTTTGCAATGAAGAAGGTCATTTTAATTTCCAATGCTTGTTACTTAATGATAGAATTATTAGCCAGTTTTGTGATAACATGATCACCTCTAGTCTTTATGATGAACTTAATTTGTTTTTGGGTTGTGAAGAGTTATCAGAAAAAACTTCTTGGTTAGATAGTAGTACTTTTGGGAAAAATAGCATTCTCAAGGGAGCTTATCATTATTGTGTTGTGAATAGCCGTGACAATGCTTACATTGCAAGAATTAGAAAGAATATCACTTCACCAAAGTATAAAAGGACATATGTTTCTTATGTTGCCAATAATGAAAGGGAGATATTCTCCCAAGTTTCTCCTGTCTTTTCTAATAATGAATCAGATTATGTGAAGAAGCTTCCTTTCCAACCACTCCCTCCTAAGGTGGCGAAGAAGAAGAAGAAGAGAGGGAGGACTAAAAATAAAGAGGAAACGGTATCATCCCCTAAGCATATTTCTCCCATCATGGTTGTTCCTAATGAGCATGAATAAAAAATTATTGAAGATGATCCACTTAATTGTATTCATTATTATCTTGATGTTAAGTCTATAGGCACTATTGAAGAAGATTATGTTATGCCTGTTACTTATTGTGATGATCATGATTGGGAAAATAATACTACTTATGATCTTGAAAATCTTTTTGGCACTAATTTTGAAAATGATGATATTGATAATTGTTACACTGTTGGGAATATTCATGTTTCTTCTAATCATAATGTGGAAAACCCCAAGCTTGGGGATGATGGGTTTGAAAATCCTTTTGGTAGTGAAAGTCATGATGATTTGTTTACAAAAATATATGCTTGCAAAGATGACTATCCCCTTGCTTATGACGATATTATGCCTCCAAATTTTGATGATTATTGTGATGATAACTATGACATAAAGAATGATTTTAATCATCCCTACGAGACTCGTCATAATTATTACTCTCCTACTGAACATCATCTTTCTAATACACAATTAGTCTATCATGTCCAAGTTCTATATGATAGTTCTACTCTCAATGCTACTAATAATAAAGATTTTACTTATGTGGAGAGTAATAATAATACTTTTATGCATGTGAATCATGAGAAACATACTTTATGTGATGGTTATGTTATTGAGTTTTCTTATGATTCTACTGAAAGTTATTATGAGAGAGGGAAGCGTGGTTATATAAATTTTCATCTTATGAAGTTTCCCCTATTTATGTTGAAGGTTTTAATGTTGCACTCGCTTTACCTTCCTATGCTTAATGCTTTATGCTCCAATGATTTATTTTCTTACAAGATGCCTATGCATAGGAAGAGAGTTAGAGTTAAATGTGTTTGATATTTTCTTCTTGATGCTCTCTTTTGCATTTCAATTCTTATTCTTACGAGAGCGTCATTAAAATTATTGCGCCTAGCTAAAAGGCGTTAAAGAAAAGCGCTTGTTGGGAGGCAACCCGTCTTTTACTTTCAGTTTGCTTTTTGTTTTTCTTGAGTAATGGAGTTGTTGCCTCTGTAGCAACTTCATTGTATCTTTTTCTTTTGTTTTTTGTGCCAAGTTTAGCCTCTAATGCATTGAAAGTGCGAGGTGTTGTTCTGCTGTCCAGAAACAGATTTCTGTCCTTCACTGTTCGAAAATCTAGAAAATCTCTGAACTTTATCTTTTTATGCAATTTTTGTACAGCAAGCCTGATACTTTTAGATATCTTTTGTTAGTTTTGACTTTTCTGAGTTGAGCAACATAAGTGACTCGAACAATTCGATCTTTACAGACTGTTCAGTTTTTGACAGATTCTGCTTTTATTTGTATTCGTCTCTTTTATTATCGTCAAATGTGATACTCTAGAAAAGGAGTGCCACACTGAGGCTTAGTAAACAGTAGCTAATGCCCAATAAAGTTGTTTGCAATTTGTCTTGAGTTGAACACATGTGCATTTTAATTTATGAGCACTAACCCTCTAATCAGTTTATGAGAAGTTTTATGTGAACGGAGTTTTTAAGTTCCAAAGGAGAGGACAATGAAGAAATTGAAGATGGATCAGAGCTCAAGCTTGGGGATGCCCCCATGGCACCCCCTCTGAATATCAAGAACCATCAAGCGTCTAAGCTTGGGGATGCCCAAGGCATCCCCTCTTCTTCATCGACTATCATGAGGTCGTCTTCGTTGAACTAAGTTTTTATCACTTTACATATTATGTGCTATGCTTGGAGCGTCTTTTTACTTTCAGTTTTGTTTTGTTTGTTTGCTGGTCATATGCTTGTTGGATCCTTGCTTTGTTTGTGTGGGAGAGAGACACGCTCCGCCTTTTCATTTGAATACTCCTTTGCTTCGCTTATATCTTGTTGAGTATTCTTACCTACTGTTTGTTTCCTAGTAAGCTCTCGCTTTTAGCTTTTATCTTGTTTAGAGCTGCTATTAGTTGTTGTTAAACTCTCACGTTCTTCACTTATATTTGTTGGAGAGTTGTTATTGGTAAATTGCTTGAATTGTCAAAGGGACAAAATGCTATTCATGTGATATTGGAATGAAATGAAAAGCCTGCATAGTATTGTAGATCATTGTGTGGATACTTGATACTCCTCGTTTGTTTTGAAATATTAGGATGAATGCTTAAACTTGCTGGTTACTTGAGTGGAATTGATTAGTAAAGAAATACTGTTAAAAACTTGAAACTATGTGGTGTTTCATAGTTGTTAATTCTTTAAGCTAATCTTTCCATCAAAAGAATTGATTGGTCAACATTGGAGATGGTGTGGAGCTTTTATGGTTATGATGGATAAATGTCTTATGCTACTCTGTTACCGGTTAATTTGAGATGTTTTCTTCAAATACCTTCTTTGCTAGGCCCAAAAATTCGTACTGAGTGTATGGTTCACTCGTGCATCCAAATCTCAAAGCCAAACTATCTTGCCAGCTGAGTCCACCATATCTACCTATGCATGGTATTTCCTGCCATTCCAAGTAAATTTGTCATGTGCTATCTTTAAAAATTCAAAATAGTCCTTTTTGTGCCTCTGTTTTTAAGCTCATGAGGGAGCAGTAGAGAGCTAGATATAACTTGTGACGAGCAAGGTCATTTCCCCCCTTTCACCCGGTGTCGATGGATTGCGTCTTCACTTGAATCAACCCGAAAGCAGCTTAAGCAAAATATAAATATAACTGACCATTCTCCTCCGTGCAATGCAAATCTGAGAAATCAGCTCAAACATTGGATAGTGGTGAAACCAAGGAGAAAGAAGAGGGTACTCGCTCCTCTAAAAATCAGCTGCTCTCACAAATCTAAAAGCCTTGCTTTTTATGGGGGACTGGATAGCTTCTCTGTTTTGAAGTCGTTGACGAAAGCATGCATGTCTCAAAATTGTTTTACTTCCGTTTCATAAAAATAAAAAGCTCTAGCACATGACTAATCCCTGCTTCCCTCTGCGAAGGGCCTTTCTTTTACTTTTAATGTTGAGTGAGTTTTCCTCTTCCTTCTATCTCCACCAAAGCAAACATATAGAATTGACCCTCGGTATCATTGATCATATTGCATTGTCAGATTAAACATGAAACTTTATATTGACTTTACCGTTGGAAGTTGAAGCTTTTTGCTAAAACTTACATCTTCTTTGTTTTGATTCTCAAACACTTTTGTCATGGAACTATTACCTTTGTGAATTAATCAAATATGTGGATGACATTGCTTTCATGTCTTTAACGTACTAATTATGAAAGGTTTTGCTTGAATGATTCAACTTGGTTATTCATTGCTTTCTTGCTATCAACTATAGACAATTGTTTTGTATCACTTCATTCACATCCTATGCTTTACATTACTATCTTGATCACGATTGTGTTGGTTGCATGTCTCATCAAAAATTATTTTGTTATCACTTACCTACTCGAGGACGAGTAGGAGTTAAGCTTGGGGATGCTGATACGTGTCAAACGTATCTATAATTTTTGAGTGACCCATGCTAGTTTTGTGACATTTTCACATGTTTCTACTATCATTTTATATCATTTTAATGCATTTGTCGGAGTAACCTATTGACAAGATGCCCAGTGCCAGTTCCCTGTTTTTGTGCTGATTTTGTTGCAGAAAGTTACTTTTGGAAATATTCTCGGAATTGGACGAAAATTTACGACAATTTTTTTATTGGACAAATGAAGACCGGAGCCAAAAGGGCGACCTTGGGGGCCACCCACAAGCCAGGGGCGGCCCCCTGCCGCAGCCCTAGGGCAGCCCGTGGGTGGGACCCGCCCTTGCCCTGTGGGCACCCCCTCGGCCGCCTCCGATGCCTATAAAATCTTCCCCGACGAAAAAACCCTGACCCCTGAAGGATTTTCCCAAATATGCAACAGAGCTCCGCCGCCATCGCCGACAAGTTTTGGGGGTTCAGAAGGTCCGGTTCCGGCACCCTGCCGGGACGGGGATCGACCGCCGGGGCCATCTCCATCAACACCGCTGCTTCCCGTGATGAGGAGGGAGTAGTCCCTCACTGGGGCTGAGGCTTATCTCTCTCTCCCATGATGTGATCTTCGTTGTGATCATGAGCTTTGTTAGTGTAGTTGAATACATGATGTTTCCCTATTTGTAAAGGATATGATGTTGCTCAAGTGGTGTTATTTAGTACAATTTCCGGAGCCACCATTGTGATCATGGTACCTCGGTGACAGGATGGGTGCCGTGTGTGACTCTATGGATAATAGATTGGAAGGATCTTCATCATGAGTTTGTTCTTTATTTGTTGGATTGAATAGATCATGAGGTTTCTTGATGCTTGTGTTATTGAAGGAAGAGACTATTCAAGAAATAGGTTGTGGTGTTTGTTAGTACTATATTTGGATGCGGATAGTGATAGCATGAATTGTCCATAGATGTGGAATACGAACTTTAAGGTGTGCTTTTCGTAGCCCTACACAATTCTCATCCTATTTGATCCACGAAAGAATGATCTCCGAGTAACGTCTACCATGCATGTGTTTATGTGGAACTATTATGTGTTTAATTATGTTAATGATGTTGAGAGTAGTCACTAGTGAAAGTATGAAGCCTAGGCCTTGTTTCCAAGCATTGATACACCGTTTTTAGTCACTTTTGTCACTTGTTTGCTTGCTGCCATTTTTATTACAGAATTACAAAATCACCTTTTACCATCCATATCACTTGCATTTTACCATCTCTTCGCCGAACTAGTGCACCTATACAACTGACAATTGTATTAGGTGTGTTGGGGACACAATAGACTTCTTGTATCTTAATTGCAGGGTTGCTTGAGAGGGATATCTTTGACCTCTACCTCCCGTGGATTCGATAAACCTTGGGTTACTCACTTAAGGGAAACAAGGCCTCTGCGCTTGGAGGCCCAACAAGTCTACAAGAATAGAAGTGTGTAGTAGACATCATGGTCCATTTTCATATTTCATCTATTTCACTATACAATTAACCGCTTTGTTTTCTGCGAGACTGGAAAGATTGACAACCTTTCCGCCGTTGGGGGTAAAGTATTTTGGTTGAGTGTGTGCAGGTACACATCTGTTGAAGATTAAGCGCCAGAGATCTTCAACATTCACTTTGTTGTTGATTTCAAGGTCCTACTGGTTCGATAAACCTCGGTTCGTTATCGAGGGAAAACTGTTTCTTGCTACATCTCCGCCTTTGCTTGGGGCACCACCCAACTCTTCATCAGTAGCAATCAAGCTCTTTTCTGGCGCCGCTGCCAGGGATCTTGGAGCTACAGCTAGGGGAGTCTCATACTCTCAATCACTTTACTTTGTTTTTGTCTTGCTTGTTTTATTTCTCGTTAGCTTATTTTTCTTGTTGAAAATTTTTTTAAACCCAAAAAAAAATTTTAGTGTAGTCTTTATTCCTGTCTTGTTATTTTTCTTTATCATAATGTCTAGCTTTACCACTCTTGATATGACTCTCTTGGACGAATTCTTCACCTTCAAACAAAAGGGTGGAGAAAGTTTAAAAAATGCTTTGGATAGAATTTCAGAATTACATCAAAAGATCCAACCCATGCTTGCTATGTGTGTTTTACTGAGATGCTTTTACTATGGACTATCCGATGCATGTAAGCATGCCTTGGACGTTATTACTGGAGGAGACTTTCTTGAAATTGATGAATTGGAATCTCTTAGAATTATAAATGGTTTGGTTGTTTTCCCATGAATGAGAAAACTGATGGAATACTTGATAGATTGGATAAAATAGAAAATATTTTGTATGATCTAAATTTAAATGGAATAGAGGAGAATTCCAAAAATTATCAAATTCCTGAAATAGATGGAGATTGGGAACCTTATATTCCTATTGAAATAAATGATAGAAGGTTCCTTGCTTATTGTGATATTGGTTCTATGATGATAGAATGGTTTTCGATACTATGAATTTTGGAGACTTATTTGATTATCCTCTTTCTCATTCTCATTCTGATGGTAGCTCTTCAAAAATCTATAAAAGAGTTAATGAAGTCCTTGTCACTTTTAAAAATAAGACTACTTTGGTTGATTTCTTGGTTTTGGAGTCAAAAGGTCAAGCTAATATTGTTCTTGGAAGATCTTTTCTTCGTACCATGGGAGCTTTTATTGATGTTAAAAAGGGCTACATGCGCTTTCGTTTTCCCATTAAGGGCAGGTTTCCTTTCCTCTCAAAGAGAAAGAAGTGCTTATTGAAGGAAAAGTTGCAATGGATTTCGAAAAAACTTGATATTTTGCATTGCGCCTAGCTAAAAGGCGTTAAAGAAAAGCGCTTGTTGGGAGGCAACCCATCTTTTACTTTCAGTTTGATTTTTACTTTTCTTGAGTCTTGAAGTTGTTGCCTCTGTAGCAACCTCATTGTATCTTTTATTTTGTTTTTTGTGCCAAGTTTAGCCTCTAATGCATTGAAAGTGCGAGGTGTTGTTTCGCTGTCCAGAAACAGATTTCTGTCTTTCACTGTTCGAAAATCCAAAAATCTCTGAATTTTATCTTTTTCTGAAATTTTTAGACAGCAATCCTGATACTTTTATCTATCTTTCGTTAGTTTTGAGTTTTCTGATTTGAGCTACAGAAGTGCCTCGAAAAATTCGATCTTTACAGACAGATTCTGCGTTTATTTTGTATTTGTCTCTTTACTATCGTCAAATGTGATACTCTTGGGGTGGAGTGCCATATTGAGGCTTAGTGAACAGTAGCTAATGCCTAATAAAGTTGTTTGCAATTTGTCTTGAGTTGAACACATGCGCATTTTTAATTTATGAGCACTAAACCTCTAATTAGTTTATGAGAAGTTTTGTGTGAAGTGAGTTTTTAAGTTCCAAAGGAGAGGATAATGAAGAAATTGAAGATGGATCAGAGCTCACGCTTGGGGATGCCCCCATGGCACCCCTTCTAAAATATCAAGAAACATCAAGCGTCAAAGCTTTACATATTGTGTGCTATGCTTGGAGCGTCTTTTTACTTTCAGTTTTGTTTGTTTGTTTGCTGGTCATATGCTTGTTGGATCCTTGCTTTGTTTGTATGGGAGAGAGACACGCTCCGCTTTTTCATTTGAATACTCCTGTGCTTCGCTTATATTTTGTTGAGTATTCTTAGTTACTGTTTGTTTGCTAGTAAGCTCTCACTTTTAGCTTTTATCTTATTTAGGGCTGCTAGTAGTTGTTGTTAAACTCTCTTGTTCTTCACTTATAATTGTTGTAGAGTTGTTATTGATAAATTCCTTGAATTGTCGAAGTGACAAAATGCTATTCATGTGATAGTGGAATGAAACGAAAGCCTGCATAGTATTGTAGATCATTGTGTGGATACTTGATACTTCTCATTTGTTTTGAGATATTAAGATGAATGCTTAAACTTGCTGGTTATTTGAGTGGAATTGTTTAGTAAAGAAATACTGTTAAAAGCTTGAAACTGTGTGGTGTTTCGTAGTTGTTAATTCATTAAGCTAATCTTTCCAT
>QRDG01000095.1:1047635-1134291 GCA_012064385.1 Puccinellia tenuiflora
GCAAAAGAGGCCGGGACGGACCGAGATATCAGCCTCGGGCAGGCCGAGCCTCCTTCAAACCTCTGCCAGGCCGAGATTCTCCAGACTCGGCTGGGCCGGAATCTTGCTCCAGACTCGGCTGGGTCGGGGTCCTTCTCCAGACTCGGCAGCCCGGAATCACTCTGCCTCGGCTGGACCGGATCGCCTTGACTCGGCTGGGCCGGGTCGCCTTACCTCGGCCGGCCCGGGATCACCCCTACCTCGGCTGGGCCGGGATCGCTAGGCCGGATCGACACCAAGGATGGGAGGCCAGCTCCCAGCGCTACCTTGCCCGAGTTGCTACATGCTGACGTCTTCCGCATCGACAACGCAACGCCGGCATCTCCAAATACAGCTCCCTTGACCGGAATCAAGCCAAGACGCCCAGTATAAACCGGATCGGGGCAGGAGGCCCCGATACTCCACTTCCGCCTAACTCCCTCGTCCGGGTCACGTCAAGACAGAGCTCTAGCGTCCGGCATCCGGCTCCCGGCATCCAGCACAACCAGGTACTGGGACGCTCCCAGCTCGTACCTGGTACAGCTACCAGTTGACCAAGAAGGAACAGGACAAGCTGATGGCATAGCCACCATGGCTACAGCGGTGCAGACATGACTAGAGTACAAGTGATGACATAGGCAACAGTGTGGACAAGACCCCAGTAGTCATATCATGTACAGCGTGTGCATAGTGTCCTGCGGGCCACCCCTTGTCCCCTGGGCTCTCCCTATATAAAGAGCACCATGGGGAGAGCTCTGAGGAGGGAACCGGCGGGCTCATTTTCCCCCCGTGAGCTCAGTCTATCTTCCTCTCTTAGCTAGCTTAGCATTGCTCTGCTCTCACATACAGCTCAAGGAGCCCTTGTACAGATCACATATACAGAGATGAGAATACACCAAATAGGATAGATGCTGCAGTAGGGGTTTTATCTCTCGCGAGAGCCCTGAAGCAGGGAAAATACTTGTGTTAGTATGTTCTTCCGTGTGCGCTCTTCAGCGCGCTATCCATCCTCGAATCCTCTAGCGTCCATTGGCCCCAAACTTAAGCCTACCCCTAGGCATCTGTCGTGCACCACGACGACAGTTGGTGCCCATCGTGGGGCTGGTAGTGGCACTTGCTGGATCAAATTCGGACGGGATCTTCTTCATCAACCCGGGGACTCGACATCACCATTATCCCTCGTGCTCCAGCTTGCCGCTTTAGGCGGAGGCTGGTGCGGCCTTCACCAACGGACATCATCAACAGATCCCGGGTAACTGCCCGTCTGTTACCCGGATTATGTCAGTTCTATCGATCCGGTCAGCACCAACAATGCTTTGTGAGTATTTTCCTTGATATCGGGCAAAGTCGGTTAATCTCAAAAATAGCTCGGGGACTGCCCCTTCATACCTTGCTTAGTTGTTTTCCCCGGGAGCAAAGTGTTTTGACCCGGGGACCGGGCAGCCAGACAGTTTTACAGTTTCTCCTAGATAAAAAAAGTGACTCGAGGACTCGGTTGAAACCGAATCTGCATCTTCGTATATAGTTTCGCTGCTAGAATTAATTTTGTCTGTTAAATAGAGTTGTTGCTTTCGTTAAAATATTTGTTATATATATGCCTGAACTAACATTGAAAGGTGGTATCGCTATTACCGAGAAAATAATCATCACCAAGGTTGTGGTTATATCGGTTATCTCGAATTCATCTTATATTCATTATGGCTTCGGAGTGTATCCCGGATAATCGTTGACATTGGCTTGCCGAATCATAAATGGCATTTCATCCCGAGTTGTCGCTTATGTCGGCAAATCAGAATATATCACAGCATAATATCTCCAGATCACCGTTTATTTCGGTTTGCCAAAATATCATGGCTTCATGCGATATCTCCATATCACCGTTTATGTCGGTTCGCCAAAATATCATGGCATCATGCAATTTCCCGAGATCGCCGTTTATTTCGGTTTGCCAAAATATCGTGGCATCATATAATATCTTCGCAATCGCCATCTATTTTTATTTGCCAAAGGTATCTTGGTTCTTCAACCATATCAGATCAATAAGTATCTCAGTTCGTCAGATAGGCATATGATAAATTCCCAAGCAGGCTATATGTCGGTCCAGCTCATGCTGTTGACATACGACTTCAGTAAATGCCCGGGATGGCTAAAAACTGACATATGATAAACGCCCAAGCAGGCTATATGTCGGTCCAGCTCATGCTGTTGACATACGACTTCAGTAAATGCCCGAGATGGCTAAAAACTGACATATGATAAATGCCCAAGCAGGCTATATGTCGGTCCAGCTCAGGCTGCCGACATAACATTTCGGTAATGCCCAAGAAGGCTAAAAACCGGTATAAGATGATGCCCGAGCAGGCTATAAGTCGGTCCAGCTAAGGCTGCTGACATAACATTTCGGTAATGCCCAAGAAGGCTAAAAACCGGTATAAGATGATGCCCGAGCAGGCTATATGTCGGTCCAGCTAAGGCTGCCGACATAACGTTTCGGTAATGCCCAGGAAGGCTAAAAACCGGTATATGATGATGCCCAAGCAGGCTATATGTCGGTCCAGCTCATGCTGCCGACATAAGATTTCGGTAATACCCAAGAAGACTAAAATCGGTATATGACAATGCCCAAGCAGGCTATATGTCGGTACAGCTAGTACTGCCGACATAAATGTATGGTAAAAGCCCAAGGTGGCAAAAACCGACATATGAGATATGCCCAGGCAGGCAATATGTCGATCCAGCACAGGCTGTTGACATCCGATTTCGGTAAAAAGTCCAAAGTGGCTAAAAACCGACATATGACAAATGCCCATGCGGGCTATGTGTCGGATGCGCTTATAAGGGCAAGAGGAAAAATGGTGCTGCCCGTGTAGGCAAATGGTTATTTATATGGAAGTTTTGATATTATTATTCATTTTTGAAAGTCTGTGCGCGACTCTGCGAGTCCCCCACAGCCTCGGGGACTAGTGTCGGGGATGTAACCCCGGCTACCCCAAAGTTACGAGGTGGTTGAATTAATAAAAGAGAGAAACAGGAAATAAATGGGTAAGAGATAAAAGAAAAGCAAAAGAGGCCGGGACGGACCGAGATATCAGCCTCGGGCAGGCCGAGCCTCCTTCAAACCTCTGCCAGGCCGAGATTCTCCAGACTCGGCTGGGCCGGAATCTTGCTCCAGACTCGGCTGGGTCGGGGTCCTTCTCCAGACTCGGCAGCCCGGAATCACTCTACCTCGTCTGGACCGGATCGCCTTGACTCGGCTGGGCCGGGTCGCCTTACCTCGGCTGGGCCGGGATCGCCTTACCTCGGCCGGCCCGGGATCACCCCTACCTCGGCTGGGCCGGGATCGCTAGGCGGGATCGACACCCAGGATGGGAGGCCAGCTCCCAGCGCTACCTTGCCCGAGTTGCTACATGCTGACGTCTTCCGCATCGACAACGCAACGCCGGCATCTCCAAATACAGCTCCCTTGACCGGAATCAAGCCAAGACGCCCGGTATAAACCGGATCGGGGCAGGAGGCCCCGATACTCCACTTCCGCCTAACTCCCTCGTCCGGGTCACGACAAGACAGAGCTCCAGCGTCCGGCATCCGGCTCCCGGCATCCAGCACAACCAGGTACTGGGACGCTCCCAGCTCGTACCTGGTACAGCTACCAGTTGACCAAGCAGGAACAGGACAAGATGATGGCATAGCCAGCATGGCTACAGCGGTGCAGACATGACTAGAGTACAAGTGATGACATAGGCAACAGTGCGGACAAGACCCCAGTAGTCATATCATGTACAGCGTGTGCATAGTGTCCTGCGGGCCACCCCTTGTCCCCTGGGCTCTCCCTATATAAAGAGCACCAGGGGGAGAGCTCTGAGGAGGGAACCGGCGGGCTCATTTTCCCCCCGTGAGCTCAGTCTATCTTCCTCTCTTAGCTAGCTTAGCATTGCTCTGGTCTCACATACAGCTCAAGGAGCCCTTGTACAGATCACATATACAGAGATGAGAATACACCAAATAGGGTAGATGCTGCAGTAGGGGTTTTATCTCTCGCGAGAGCCCTGAAGCAGGGTAAATACTTGTGTTAGTATGTTCTTCTGTGTGCGCTCTTCTGCGCGCTATCCCTCCCCGAATTCTCTAGCGTCCATAGGCCCCAAACTTAAGCCTACCCCTAGGCATCTGTTGTTCACCACGACGACAAATGGATTACTATTTTGTAGCAAAATTTTCATGGGAGAGCTACAAAAGATTAAATGGATTAGAGATAGCATTTATATTATTTCCCACACATTATTTAGGTGATATGCAACTAAACAACAAGCCACATGATGCAATCATGGATGAAGATGGCATATTGATATTCTACACATTTTCTGATAATTTTAGATATATTATTTGTATTATTTAGATTGATAAAATAAAAGATATAAATTTAAGTTTAACACATTTTTGAAATTTAAAAGAAATTGAAAAAATCATGGGAGAGCTACAAAAGATTAAATGCATTAATATTTTGTGGCAAAACATTTAATGGGCGAGGTACAAAAAATTAAATGGATTAGGGATAGCATTTATATTATTTCCAAAACATTATTTAGTTGATATGCAACTAAACAACAAGCTACATGTTGCAATCATGGATGAGGATATCATATTAATATTCTACACATTTTTCTGATAATTTTAGATATACTATTTGTAATATTTAGATTTATAAAACAAAAAATATAAATTTAACAAAGAAGAAAAATGAGCAATATTGCGTGCAATAGGATTCGAACCTGGCTCCCTATGTTGAAGAGTAAGCCAACACCACTAGGGTAGCCCTCAGTTTGTGTTAGATATTAAATCTAATAAGTTAAGAGTGTTTCGGCTCGTAGAGGGCCGAAACGTACTAAGCCTAGTCTATTAAGGCCCAGTGTAGGTGATTAAGAGTGTTTCGGCCGACTATAGGCCGAACGAAATGTTTCGGCCCACTAACGGCCGACGGTGTATTATTTTTGAAGTATAATCGATTTACATATTATATTTATAATTTGTGTTTAAAAAATATAATATTTATAAAAAAACTCCTCAATTTTAGGCATATGAATTTTTATTCAGCTTGGAGGAGATGGATGTTACTCTCAGTTATGCATCTCATCCACATCGCCGTCAGTGGCTTTGGCCATTCAGACATTAGGGATATTATAACTGGCACAAACAGGAGCACTCTCACGACATCCACGTTCTGAAACTTCGTGACCGTCCGATTGAGCCAACTGGCTGTTTCTGGCCGTCACATTAGTCTCAGATTCCGAACTGGGCCGCCTATCCCTAGCGACGCTACTCTACGGATCGAGTGGACCATCTGTGGTTAACAGGATCGGAAATATCCACTGAGCCCATTAACTTTGTTACTGGACCGAGCCAGGTGAGAGCAAACTATAGCTGGCTAAACGGGCCGGCCCGACTCGGCACGTGAAAGGCACGGCCCGTTAGGCACGTTAGCCAATCGTGCCGTGCCGGGCCGGCCCACGGGCGGCAAATTCATCCGCGGCTCGGCCCGATGGCACGAATACGACCCGACGGGCCGGCTTTGGCACGACCCGTTAGGCACGAATACGGCCCATCTGGCACTATTACGGCCCAAAATATAAAAAATAGGTAAAATACGTAAAAAATTAAAAAAAAACTAATCATGCCGTGCCGGGCCGGCCCACGGGCCTCAAATCGAAGTCAGGCACGGGCACTAACGGGCCCGTGCCGTGCCGCGGCCCGTTAAGATCCGTGTCGTGCCGTGCTTGGGCCGGGTCAAAAAAAAACCGTGCCTCGGGCTGGCCCGTTTGGCCACCTATAGAGCGAACGGCCACGCTTCCACTCAGTTCGCAAAAAAAGGAGACGAGGAGATTGGGATAGCCATGAGAATTTCTCGCTCAAGCACACGAATCGCTTGCTCCCTCGCGTCCTTTCTTCTCCCTCGCGAGTCCGCAACCTGAAAAAATAGTAGGTGCGCCTCTCCTCATCGTTGTCGCCACATCCCGTCTCGCGCCTCTCCGTCTCCGGTCCCCCTCGCGCTCTATCCCTCCGCTTTCTCTTTTTTCGAGATGCCATATCCAAATAGGGAGGAAGTGCTCCGATCTGTATAGGTTGTAGACTCTGATACTCATTCTCTAATTGCAACTTTGCAACCGGCCATCGGGACCCATATAGTTGACGTTTAGGGCGGCAGTCAAGTATGGAGGAAGCATGCTGGGTCTTTTTTTTTGAAGTTAGCATGCTGGGTCTTTCCATCAAATCGTGCTCTTCGAAGACGTCGCCCACATACATCGCAGGGCAGATGGATCCTATATCTGGCATTTGTTGTGCCAATCATTTGAACGGTCTAACCATGAGAAGCTCACCGAAGCAGCAGTACACGCAATCGTTGGGTTTTAATGGTATATCCCCTCTTGCTGATTCATTCTTAATTTCTTATTGCTTCATTTCGAATTGCAGAACCGGAATAACTCAGCTCAAGCAGTGACGTGGGGTTACCACGCCAAATCCCTCGGATGACATCCTCAGGTTGAGAGAATATGAGAAGAAGATGGTGGTACTGGTGGATTCGTCGGCTGACAAGAGAGATTTACCCAGGTTCAGGCCCCCGAAGGTAAAGCCCTACTTCCTGCTTGTCTGGTATTGATGATGATGAGCTTACAGATCGATTACAATGGCAAGATCGTGAGATGCGATCTCGCTAGGGTTTCTGGCGGTGATTCTGAGTGTACCCTAGGTCGGCGGCCCTCCCAGTCCTTAAATAGTGGGACTGGGTCTCGGGTCCTATACCGACTAGGTTTACATCTGGGCCTGCCGACCTAATATTTCTGAGTCTTTCCTTTGGGGCCTCCTTCCTGGGCCTCATGACCGATGGGCCTTCATCCTTTTCCGCACCGGGGTAGTCCATGGTGACACACCCGAAAGGTGTATCCACATCAGTAGCCCCCGAGGACCTAGTAGACTTGGAGAGTCTGGTAGGGACTCCTCCGCATTGTATCGTCCTGGTGCGGGTCGTGCTTTTAGTGATTTATTCGTATCCGTGTTTCAGGACGCTTAGTGGTGGATCTCGCATAATAAGCCTGGTACTCTCGACGGATCGGGACCAGTTAAGTGCTCCTGGGCACAAGCATTATTAGCGTACATCAAACTCGAGTCCCCAGGCTCGAGCTTGGAGGCTAGTCCCTTCGACTCCAGCCGCTTGGGATGTTACAGAGTCGAATTCGGCCTGAAAGGGTACCCAACGCGTCCGTCGGGATTTTCATCACACCTGTTGGTATGGAACTTTTTTCAGGTGCCTCAGCTGTTGCTGTCAGCCCCGGCCCAACTCGACTAGCCGGTGGGACTTACCTTTGCACTGCAGAGTGCAGCATCTGAGGGTCAGCTGTATTTGATTCATCTCGGGTATGTTGCTCGGGTTAGACCGAAGTCGATAACCTTTCGAGTGCTGCACAGTCGTGCTTTCATCGAGTGCGCGATGGCGCTCCTTAGGGGAGTGTTCCCAAAAGTATGCTGAATTATTTATGACTGGGGACAATCTCAACCCATTTATTTTGTCGTAAGCCGAGGGATTTCTTTTGCTCCCGATGGGAGTGAGCAGATGCAAACTTGTTCAGTCTGACAGCATATGGGAGTCGATACTTTGTCGAGTAAGACCGTGCCAAAGGCAGTCTGTAATACCTGCGTCATGGATGACGTCACGCGCGTGCGCTGCGCTACCGAGGCGCTGTGCCATTTGGCCTGCCAGAAGTGACAGTACGAAACGTCACGTCGGTTTGACTGGTGGGCGCGAAATTTTCGCCACGCCATTATGATGGCCTCCTCGTTTCTCGTGCGTAGTGGGCGACGCGGTCGGGGATGGTTGCCCTCCGCACGTGCCACGTGTGGGGTTGGATGTGCCCCGTTTTGCTCGATGAATATCGGACGGCACGGATTGCCCAGTCCGGTGGATAAGTAGGGGGCGCCCCGGCAGTGAAAAAAGGCACAATCCCCATTCTCACCACCGAAGCTCTCCTTCTCCCCCTTGCGCCCTGCCTCTCTGCTCGTAGCCAACAAAACGTCCATGTCCACCTCCGTCATGAAGAAGACCTCCGTAAATAAGAGGTCCACCGGCGCCACCGCCGCCGGCGCCGACACGGCTGGTGGGCTGAAGAAGATCCACGGCGACTGGCAGAGGTCGTCCGTGGATGAGTGCCAGCTGGAGGTGCTGCGTCGCGATGGCTTCCTGCCACCGGTGGAGAAGGTGGCGATGCGGGCGCCCGGCGACGAGGTGGCCCCTCGTCCCCGCGACGGCGAGCGCGTCTGCTTCATCGATTTCGTGAACAGGGGATTCGCCTTCCCTGTTCACGAATTCGTCTGAGGGCTGATGTACGCGTACGGCATCCAGCTCCATGACTTCACGCCGAACGCCATCCTCCACATTAGCTACTTCATCGTCCTGTGCGAGTGCTTCCTCGGCATTCACCCGCACTGGGGGCTGTGGCAGCAGATCTTCAATGTGAAGCGCAACGCCAGCGCTCGCGGTGTTTACCCCGTCGGGGGTTTCGGCATCCAATCCCGCGGGGACATCGAGTACTTCAACCTGAGGCAGCTCGAGTCCGCGCAGAGCTGGAGGAAGAAGCGGTTCTACATCGCCGACGTCCACCAGCCCGGCCAGAAGTACGGGGTTCCCCCGTTCCGTGCTGGCGTGACCGTGACGAAGAAGAACTCCTGGACGCATCGCCCCGACGCCCGAGAGATTCAGGAGTCTGACCCCCTCATGTCTCGGGTGTCGAAGCTGCTGAAGACCGCCAGCAAGGAAGTGAGCGGCGTTCACCTCATCGCCACTTTCATCAGAATGTGGGTGCACCCGATTCAAGCTCGATCGCACCTGTTGTTCGAGTTTGCCGGGGCCGCTGACGTGACGCGCACGTCCCTGGAGGAGTTGTCCGCGGGCGAGGTCGAATCTCGCGTTTGCGCGCTGACCATGCTCAAGGTCGGCGAGGCGAACGTCCTTGAGCCGCCCGTGACGCCATTCAGCCTCGAGAACCCTGTTCCGGAGGTATGTGCTTTGCTCTTATGTATCTTTTGTCTGTTTGCTGTGTTTGCCGATGTTTTGATTTCTGAGAAAGATGCTTTGTTTTTCTGCTTGAAGGGCTTCTCGACGTTTGTCAGCCTTCCTCCTCTTCCTAAGGGGAAGGGTACTTCTGCGTCCCCTGACTTGCGGGATGATCCTGATGAGAAGGACATTTCTGTCTGTTCCGCTGCGTCGGTCGAGGATGCAGAGGCTGCGGACAGTGATGAAGTTCCTCTCGTCTGCCGCTAGCGTGTCCGCGACGCTGGCTCCAAGCGCAGCGGGGAAATCGAAGCAGGATCCCGTCACGGAGGGTGCCAACTCATCGTCGCCTCCTGTTCGTGCTGACGAGGATGCTCCTCCGGCGCGTGATCCCGTGGAGCCTCCGCCGAAGAAGACTCGTGCTGCTTCGGACTGCCTCGACCCCGCCGCTTTGCTGACGATCCCTATCTTGTAAGCTGTCAACTGATGCTTTCCCTTCCTTGTTTTTTAGAGTTTCTATTTGGAATTCTAGGCTTATCGTGCGCTCATCTGCAGGGACTCGTCCTCTGGTGCGACTCTACCGCCCAATGCGGGCGGACGAGCGGACGAGGGCGACAGCGCGGATGCTCGTCGCATGGAGACAACGGCTTCTCCGCCACCGTCTGATCCCGACGTCGCGCCGGCCGCGACTGGTGACGCCCTTGTCACCATCAGCAGTGCTCCTCCGCTTGCTTCAGCCGAGCATGTAAGTAGTGAATATTTTCGATCTGCATCGGGTGCGCGACAGCGCTCTTGATGGGAGTAGCCCCCGAGTCTATAGTCAACTAGGAACAGTTGGGTATAGACTCTAGACTGATCTATCTCCTTTGTTTCTCTTTTGTCTGTGATTTATCGGGTGCGCGATAGCGCTCCCGATGGGAGTAGCCCCCGAGTCTGTGGGCGACTGAATTCAGTCGTGTACAGACTCAAGTTCTTCTACTGATTCTTTATTCTTTGTTTTGTGCAGCCTATGGCCCTTGAGCTATTGGGTATCGGCCGCCGTTTCGCGGCGGAGAAAACTCGCCTGGAGCGAGAGTCCGCCGAAATCCGAGGTTTGTCCTTTGTCTTCCGCTGCTTGGGAGTGTTTTTATTGCTATTTGCTTGAACGTCTTTTGCCTGCAGAGTTGTTGGCGCAGTCGTGACGCGAAAAGGAAATCGCCTTGCAGCAGGCTACTGCCTCAAGGAGCAGCTGGACACCGCCGCGGTCGCGAAGGAGGCGGCCGATGCCCACAAGCAGGCCTTAGTGCAGTGCCTCTGCGCGGCGAGCAACTCCTTATTGGGTAAGTGTTAACTCTGATTTTTCTATGTTCTTTTGCTTCCTTTGGTTTAACCGATCTTCTTTTCTGCTTTCTTCAGGTTTCCTTGGCACTGTGGCATGTTCCAGCGCCCAGGTTGCCGTCGATGACTTGGACGGCACAGTTGCTGCTGTGGAGGGTGCTAGCCAACAGGCGGGTGGTCTCCTGGAGAAGGCTACAGGTGCGTTGACGAGCTTGCACGACAGTCTGTTTCCCAAGGCGCAGCCTCCTGCTTCCCTCGGTGAACTGGCTGGGCTGTTTGGTCCTGACGGCTCCGCCATAGACGACTTCAAACGCGAGCATATGGTACGTGGCTCGCAGACCACCCTCCTTATGCTGCTGGGGCACGGCTTCGAGGGTGAACTCGACAAGGCTATGTCTGGGCTACCCCGCGGACCCGATGGCAAGCTGATGGCTCTTGGCAATTTCGCCGAGCGGTCTCGCGAGTTGGCACAAAAGCTGACTGAAACCTTGGAGAAGCAGGCTGCCAAGCGTGCGGAGAAGGCCAAGAAGTCCGCGAGCTTGCAGTAGCTGCTTGTATTTGTATTTTTCATCTTTTATAGGTTGTCCGTGGCGATGCTTTGTCGCCCCCTTTGTAATGACTTTGCCAGCTGTGAATTTTAGATAAAATTTTGCATTTGTTCTGATGTTCTTGTGCCTTGCGACTTCTTTCAGCCCCCGTGCCTTCTTCAAGAAGGATGTCTCATACTTGGCTGCTTGGCTTGCTAACAGGTAAATCCAATGATTTCTGTCCCGCCTTCTGATGCCGCGCCACCTATCCATGCGGCCGCGACTGCTGGTTGTTCTTCTGGGAACCGCGACTTCGGGGATTATCGGCTCACGATGCTCCGGGATCGTTGCAGTAGGCTTGAGCAAGATCTGAGGGTGGCGCAGGGTGCCTTGGCCGTACTAAAGTCGAAACAGCCTCGCCCCGCTGAACAGGAAGCTTTCCTTCTTGAGGAGTTGGAAAAGGCCAACAATGACTTGTTGTGTAAGTGGCTGCGAGCCCCCGAGTCCTTTGGCGTCGCTTGTTTCCTTAGGTGTTTCATTTTTCCTTTGTGTGTAGGTGTCCAACAAGACCCTCAAGCTGAGGCCGGTCGGGTGGATAATCAGCTTCGCCGTATTGCCGAGGTTGTCGGGCGTGACACCACCTCGTTCTGGTCAGACCCCTCGCGAGGTCGGGTACTAGCTATTCTTCAGGATCGCATAAGCCAGGTGACGTCCTTCGCCGGGGCGTGCCGCTCTGCACTGGCTCTTGTGTATAAGGCACTGTTCCCTCTGGATCCGCAGCCGCAGGGTCTTGGGGCTCTCATGGCGCGATTCCGCAATGGCAGGGCTGCACAGAGTTTTATCCGGACGCAGCTTGTGAGCGGTGCGACGTACGCCTTGGCTTTTGTTCATCGGCGGCACCCGTATCTCGTCCTAAGGGGGATAGAAGAAAGCCCCGACAGGGAAGACGGGGAGCCGACGCCGATGGAAACTCACTATCGCGCCGTAGCGGATGTAGCCGTCAAGTTAATTAGGAAACTCGAGCGTGACACCGAGATTTACTCGGACTATGTGGCGCCACGGGTTCCGAAGGACGAGCCTGTAGACTGATTTCTCATTTGTGCAAGCACCTTGTATACTTGCAGAAAACTTCTATGTTTGCTCTGTAGAGCTTGGAGTTGCTCTATATATAGAGTTTTTTTTGTTTTGGCCTAAGCAACGCAGCCCCCGAGCATCGGGTGCCACGGAGGCGATCTTCCTTGTTTTTGTTTAGCTCAACAGCGCAGCCCCCGGGCGTCGGGTGCTGCTCCGGAGTTTGTTAGTGGTTGGCCGTACGACGCAGCCCCCGAGTATCAGGTGCTGCGGAGGCGGTTCTCTTTGTTTTTGTTTATCTCAACAGCGCAGCCTCCGGGCGTCGGGTGCTGCTCCGGAGTTTGTTTTTAGTTGGCCGTACGACGCAGCCCCCGAGTATCAGGTGCTGCGGAGGCGATTTTCTTTGGCGTGTCGTACGTCGACTCCGAAGATAGAGGAACATTGCACTTTTATTATGGGAGACATAGTCTCAAAGATTACATCAGTGGCTGGATAGCCTTGTCATCAGTTGTGCTACGCATAAAAGCGTCGCAGTTGCGCCGCGTTCCAGGGGTTACAGATGAGTTCGCCTGTCTTCGGGTCCTTCAAGCGGTACGCGCCTCCGCCGATGACCTCGGCGATGATAAAGGGTCCCTCCCATGGTGAGGCGAGCTTGTGCACTTTCTTCTGTTTCAGCCTGAGTACCAGGTCTCCTTCGACAAAGGCTCTTGTGCGCAGCCGCTTGCTGTGATAGTTGCGGAGGTTCTGCTGGTAGATAGCCGTTCGGGAGAGTGCGATGTCCCGGGCCTCATCCAGCAAATCGACGTCGTCTTCGAGTGCGGCTTCAGCGTCGTCTTCATCGTACGCGACGATGCGAGGTGCATCGAAGCGTATGTCGTGTGGCAAGACTGCTTCTGCTCTGTACACCATGAAGAATGGGGTGTACTGGGTTGATCTGTTTGGCGTGGTGCGCAGGCTCCAGAGCACAGAGGGTAGCTCCTCCACCCAAGCACCCGCCGCGCGCTTGAGCGGCACGAAGAGGCGTTTCTTGACTCCGCTGCAGACGAGGCCGTTCGCTTTTTCCACTTGTCCGTTGGACTGCGGGTGAGCGACCGAGGCGTAATTGAGCTTGATCCCTTGTTCCTTGCAGAAATCTTGGAACTCTTCGGCGGTGAAGTTTGTTCCGTTGTCGGTGATGATGCTGTGAGGCACCCCAAAGCGGAACATGATGGACTTGATGAAGTTGACAGCTGAGGTAGCTGCACAGTTGGTAACTGGCACGGCCTCTATCCACTTGGTGAATTTATCGACAGCCACCAGTAGATGTGTGTGTCCTCCTCGAGAAGACTTGCGCAGTGGTCCGACCATATCGAGTCCCCACTGGGCAAAAGGCCACGCCAAAGGTATTGTCTTCAGTTCTGACACCGGTGTTGCGACTTTCTGGCAGCCGATACACCTCTTGACGATGTCTTCGGCGTCCTGCAACGCCGTGGGCCAGTAAAACCCAACTCGCAGGGCCTTGGCGACTAAGGATCTGCTGCTAGCATGATGTCCACACGTGCCAGCGTGGATCTCGAGGAGCAAGGCCCTGCCGTCCTCTGATGCGATGCACCTCTGGAGGATGCCTGATATGCTGCGCTTGTATAGTTCTCCGCCGATTATTGTGAATGCTTTGGCACGGCGGGTGATACGCCGGGCTTTGACTGTGTCCTCCGGAAGCTCCTGCCGGAGCATATATGCCAGGAATGGCTTTGTCCAGATAGGTTCGATGAGGAATACTTCGACTGAATGTTCTGCTGCTGCAGGTGCATCTTCGCTTGCAGCTTCGGTCCCGGTTGCTGGTGTAGAGGGAGCCGCAGGCTGCTTGACCTTGATGGATCTTTTGTTTATCTTTTCCAGGAAGACTCCGGGGGGCAACTTGAGTTTCAGGGACCCGATGTTGGCGAGGGTGTCGGCCTCCTCATTGCTTGCTCGCCCAACATGGCGAAGCTCGCAGCCGTCAAAGTTCCCCTCCATGATGTTATACAGGTTCCTGTATGCTATCATGTTCTCTGTTGTTGCGTCGCACTCCTTCATGATCTGTTGCACGACCAGATTTGATTCTCCGTATATCATCAGGCGATCAGCGCCGCACTCCTTAGCCATCTTCATCCCATGGATCAGGGCTTCATATTCTGCTTCGTTGTTGGATGGCTTCTCGAAGTCCATCTGCAGCACATAACGAAGCTTGTCTCCTTTGGGTGATATGAGGATAACACCTGCTCCTGCGCCTTCGTTCCTTTTAGACCCATCGAAGTACATGGTCCATGAGTTGGACGTATCGGGTACCGACGGCAACTGCATCTCCATCCACTCCGTAGTGAAGTCGGGGAGGACTTGTGCCTTGATTGCTGTTGGGTGTTTATATGTTAGGTCTAGAGGACTTAATTCGATGCTCCATTTGGCGACTCTGCCTGTCGCTTTGGAGTTGTTGAGTATGTCACTTAGTGGAGCCGCGCTCACTACCGTGATGGGGTGCTCTTGGAAGTAGTGTGCCACCTTGCGCGAGGTCATGAATACCCCATACACCAGCTTCTGATAGTGCGGGTATCTCTGCTTTGACTGAGACAACACCTCGCTGAGGTAGTATATCGGTCTCTGCACGCCATGAGCTTTTCCTTCTTCAGCCCGCTCGACTACCAGCACCGTACTGACTACCCTGTTTGTGGCCGCTATATAGAGATACAGCGGCTCCTTTTCGTGTGGTGCCACCAGGACTGGTGGCGTTGACAGCGTGCGCTTGAGGTCGACGAAGGCAGCTTGGGCTTCCTCGGTCCACTCGAAGCGGTCCGTCTTCTTCATCAGTTGGTAGAACGGGAGCGCCTTCTCCCCAAGCCTGCTGATGAATCGGCTGAGTGCCGCTATCCTTCCAGAGAGCTGCTGCACATCCCTGAGCTTCTACGGTGCCAGCATCTTCAGGAGCGCCTGTATTTTCTCCAGGTTTGCTTCAATGCCTCGCGCAGATACGAGGTAGCCTAGTAGTTGCCCGGCTGGCACACCGAACACACACTTAGTAGGGTTCAGCTTGATGGTGTATTTCTTCAGTGCGGCGAACGTTTCGCGGAGGTCGTCAAGGAGCGTGTCTTCCTTCTTGGTCTTGATGACGATGTCGTCAACGTAGACCTGGACATTGTGTCCGAACTGCTCCTTGAGGCAGTTCTGCATCATACGCTGGTACGTGGCACCCGCGTTCTTCAGCCCGAAGGGCATCGTTGTGTAGCAGTAAACACCAAAGGGTGTGATGAATGCTGTTTTCTCTTCGTCTTCTTTCTTCATCCTAATCGACCTGAATAGGCATCCAGGAAGCAGAGGCGTGCGCAGCCTGCAGTCGAGTCGACAATCTGGTCGATTCGAGGCAGTGGAAAATGATCTTTTGGACAACACTTGTTTAATGAAGTGAAGTCGACACACATGCGTAGTATGTCTGTGTTCTTCTTTGGCACCAGGACTGGGTTTGCGACCCAGTCAGACTTCTTGATCTCCTGGATGAAGTTGGCTGCCAGGAGACTATCGATTTCTTGCCCGATGGCGAGGCGCTTCGGCTCCGCAAAGCGGCGCATCGTTTGCTTGACGGGCCTCTGTAACATCCCAAATTTTGGAATGTTTTAAAAATCACAAAAATTTAAAACTTTCATTATTAAATAAATAAAGTCTCCAAAAATCAAGAAAGACCATCATTGAAGATTATTTTGATTTCTTCAAAGGGTTATTATTTTAAATATTCTTTTATCCTTCAATTTCAAGTTTTAAAAATTTGGAAATAAAATACTTAATGTGGATTTCTATAAAATCCTAAAAACCTTTTCTGCAAAGTTTTTCATATTTTGACAAAGCCCATAATTAAATGGGTATTTGTATTTAAAAGGATTTATCAAACCCTACTTAAATAAAGTGTTTTGCCCCAAAATCATTGTTGGAGTCTATCATTTTAAATGATATTACTCATACTATTTTTCTGGATTTTATTTGAGTTCAAAAAGATTTTATAAAAGCCTATTTATTAAAATGACATAAAAATGTCAATTATGCATTTAATCAATATTTGAATTTATTAAAAAAAAATCTTTGAATTGGTTACAAAATATTCAAATAGATTATTCTGGTTTTTACAAATTTTACAAAATTTATTTGAATCAATTTGGATGCTTATTTCAAAAGATACAATTTAAAATCAGAAAAAGAAAAGAAAAAAAAACAACCGGCCGAACCGGGCCCAAACCGGCCCAGCCGGACCGCACCTCTCTCCTCTCTCTCTTCTCTCCCGGGTGGACCGGCCCATGCAGGGCAGCAGCCCAGCCGCACCATCCATCGATCCGATATCTTCCAGAAAATCGTTTTTCAAACCTTTCTCCAATCAAACTTCTATATCTTTCTCGTTTCAACTCCGTTTTCGATTCCGTTCGTTTCTATGTGTAGCCAACTCAAAACCCTAACTTTCCACCGACCCTTGGCCTATATAAACCCCTGTAGCCGCCGGCATCTCTGTTCCATTTTCGTTCCACCGAAACCCTAATCAGCGAAATCGTATTTCGTTGGTTAGACGACCAAGATCATCTCGAATCGCGACGGAACCTGAAACTAAGTTGTAGATCTCCTTAATACCTTTCCATCCCGGGAAACCACAACTCTTTTCATCAACCGTGGAGCAAGAATTTCGACTCGCTATACTTCAGATCTGAAGTAGTATTCCTTAGATCTCTTCGCGCTCGGTTCTTCAAATCGAAATTCCTCCGGTGAGAAGGTAGATCTAATCCTTATCTACAACTTTGCTGTTGAATACTTTTTGTTTTGACGTACGGAATTTTCTGTACAATACAGATTGTATTTGACGATTTTCGGAGGAGAAAACAATCTCAAACCTTCGGGCCGTAGTTACGAAAGTTGTTCCCCGGATCAAGATCTTTCTTTTGCCCCAAGCCTTACCTCTTTTGGTCAAGCGATCTAGGAGATATTCGAGTTTGAAGTTTCGGATCAGAAAGGTAATTTGCGTTTTGTGTTCAATCTATTAATCCACTTATGTTATAGTTGAGATAGTTAGAAAGAGCACGAAATTCTCTACAACTTTCATGTAGATTATTTTTCCATCCGAGCAACTTTATTTTGGTCAAAATTCGTAGTCAACCGTAAAGTCAGCGCCCAGTCAGTGCTTCGTCATCGCCACGTCAGCAGTCAGAGTCAACAGTCAACCGAAGACCGGCAGTTTTGCAGAAAAGACCCTGAAGTTTAGAATCGTCATAACTTTTTAATGACTTATCCAATTGTTGCAAATTTTATATTTTTGGAAAGCTTATGACGTGTAGAAACTTTTGGCATCTTTAATTTGAGGTTTTGTCGAAATTAATTTAGTTGTTTTTCAAAAGTGGTTTAAATAGTATTTTGGCTATAACTTGAGTTTAAAAATAGATTTTTGAGCAAACTCTTTTGCTATAGTTTAGTATGCCTAAGTATTGGCCGTAGGACTACTCTATTATTTTTGTAAAATTATTTTTAATGATTTTTGAGTAAATTTTGATTAAATGCTTTTTAGGTGTTATTTTAATAATTAAAATGGATTAAAATTATTTTTCTTCATCTATTCGACTAATAAAATGACCTAGTCATATTCTGATCACTTAGTACTAAAAGTACTTAGAAATATTTTATCTCCCAAAACAAAACTAATTCTTCCTTAGAAAATATGTGATAAGTATTTCTTTTGATAAACACTTTTCCTTAGAAAATTTTAGCTCCCCTTATGTTGTTAACTTTTCCTTAGAAATTATTTGTGACTTGTTGTTTGACCATTGGTCCTTAGTTATTTTGGATCACCTTTCTTGCTTGCATTACTTAGAGCATTTTCATAAGCATGGCATGCATATTAAGTCCTTAGTATTATTTTGTGCTTCTTACATGACTTCCTCCTTATAAATTTTGAGGATGCATGTTAGCTCTTTTAAAACCCTCTAGTCAAAACCACTAAGTTAGAAGTTAGTGGAAACAATGAAGAACTCATAAATGACTTAGCCAAGGAAACAAGACTCCAGAAGCATCTCCAAGAAGTAAAGGTACTTAGAAGAAATCCAGAGGAAGTTCCTGAAGACCAACTCCCCTACATTTTTCTAAGTCCTTCTTTCCTTTCTCTCTTTTCTTCCTTCTCTTAGACTTCATTGTGACTAAGTTATATTCGAAGACCAACCTTGTTGATGCTAACAATCAAGGCTGCAGAACCATCAAGTCCACAACTTTTCAATGGAGTCAACAGACCAAAGAGAAAGTTGCAAAGAAGTTGAAGATGCTTGGAAGACCAACTACTCCATTCTTTCTATCTTTTGTTCTTTATGCTTTCTATCTCTCACCTTGGACATAGATCAATAAAGACCATTGAAGATCAAATGAAGCTGCAAAGGAATTGAAGATTAGTTGAAGACCAAAACTTGCGAAGACTTAGAATAGCCTTACAACTTTTGTCAAGTTGTTTGATCAAGTTTACTTTTATCTTGACCTTGATTTAGCCATTTTGGATTAAGTTAGTTTATGTCTCTTTTCCTTATTATGTTTTGCTTGTCTTTCATACCACATCTCTTGTATCATCCTGCATCTCATGCATGTCATATTTTTCTCAGGTGTTGCATTTATGATTGTATGTTTATTTGTGGTTTGTTTGACTTATTAGAAATTCCGGAGAGAGACGAAAGTGGTTGCAACTGCATCTACTGCTCCTGTTTGCCAAGGCAAGTGGCACACCCCATAAATTTCCTAAGTATTTTTATATGCATGACTTAGTGTATTTCTTTATAAGCATGTGTTGGATAGTATTATTGCTATGTGCTAAACCCATCATACCTCTACACTAGTTGTGTCTAGAACCCTATTAATAACTTAGTAGATATATTGATGCTACGCAAAAGTGTTTTATTGAAAAGCTTAATTCTACTAAGTTAATTTATCACCTGGGTGGATTTGGGCTTGAATGGTTGTATGAGTTGAGTGTTGTCCCTAGGGGTTTTACCGACGGGATATTCACTTGTGGATTGCCACCCAGGAACAAAGGGACCAAAGTTTTCTCTAAGTGAAGATGCTTCCCGTGCAGCCATTAGTCATATGGGCTCTGGCTAGATGGATTAAGTTGCGTGGACTCCTCCCGGCTTGACAAGCAGATGTAGAGGATGTAGGTGGAACGGGTCAAGCCAGAAGGGAAGGAGAAAATGCTTCCGAAAAGTCTCGTCTCAACTCTCTCCTTTTCCTTAACACAAATTGAGTGCTTGAGGATAGTTTGGGTTTGTTGAGTCTAATGGTGAAAGTGCACAACCTCTGCAGAGTTAAAAACTAAGTACTTAGCCGTGTCCCCGGTTACGGACAATTTGAGCAGCTGATCAAGGATTCAACGGAGGCTCCCAACATCTTATTTCTCTAAGTAAAATTTGATGGGTGAACAAGGGTAGACGAGACTATGGATTTCATGCCATATGGTCTCGAATTTTTAAAAGAAAATGTTTTACAAAGTGTTAGGAAAAATTGGCTTTTATGCAAAACAGCCTTGAACTCCACCAGCCTAATATGCATACAGGTTATTAGAGTTATTCCATTAAGTGTCCACATAGTGTCACTTGCCAGTTCCATTTCATATGGTTCTGACCCACCCTGTTGAATTATTTTATCAGGTTAATCTGACGAAGAGTGAGGTTTCGTTAAGGGTTTCGAGTCTGCAACCAACATGTTCGCCTGTGGCACATGAAGATGATGGAGACTCATTGCTAATTTTATTTCCGCTGTGCTGATCTTTGTAAAAGGCTAGCCTTGAGCTATGCAAGTTGTAATGGATAGTTGTAAATTCTGGATCATTCGTGTAATAAATTGATACAATGTTAAGGTATTCATCGTAAACTGTGTGTGCTAGCGATTCGATCCAGGGACTAGCACTATACACAGGGATCTTGCCTATTTTTAAGTGCAGGTCCGCTACAGATGGTATCAGAGCATTGTGTTGCCTGTAGGTTCGAAAACCCTAGGTTTGGATTAGAAGTATTAGGTTTACCCTATATGCTATTTTCGAATTTTAAAGTTATTAAAGTGTACTTTAAATTTAAGTACTTTTCATCTTGTAAATTATTACCCTATTCATTTTGGAATCTAATAATTCTCTTCTCTTCAAATGATAGATGGGAGAATACACCAAGATCGCTTATGTTGGTATGGTGTCCGAGCACGCCTTTGGCAGACAACTATTTGAGCTTGTGGAGCAACTACAACTTCCACTGCCTTACTTCAGAGGGAGAGTGGTGAACACCAACGTGCCCGACGTGGAACGTTGGGAAGTTCGCACTATCATGAGGTCTGATCTTACGACACCGGACTTCGAGGCTGTGGATTACGCCAAGACTTACCCAACTTGGGAGGAAGGAATCAATACAGCAATGCTGGACCTCATGTCCCGTTTGTGCTACACCCACTCCGAGGACATCCCGGAGAACTCCCCTTTTCGCAACTTTGGGAAGAGGGATGAGATTGGAATTGCAATGAAGACTGATGGAGATAGGCTGAACATCCCTACACTTGAGAAGCATATGGAGGATTTGGAGTATTATGCCTTCGATATGGAGAAGAGAGTTCACATAGAGATGACACTACGTGATCAAGCTAAGGCGGTCATTGAGACGCAGACCCAGGAACTCCAGGCGCTGCATACTCTCACCGGGCATATGGAAGAAAACATCCATAACTTGCAGCAGCAGAACATGGAGAAGGATAACCTGATAGCAGCACTCCAGGTGCAGCTCAATCCACCCCACCGCCTGCTGCTGCTGCTGATGATGATGATGGTGATGATAATGCAGGAAATGGAGCTGCACATGCACAGGTGCCAGAGGAAGAAGAAGAGGTGATCCAGGACATCTCGAGCGATGAGGAGGACACGCCTGCAATGAACACTCGCCAGAAGAAGCGCAAGTGCACGAACTCGCGAGAATACTTCAAGCGCTTCAAGATGTGATTAGAGAGACCACCAGTTATCTTAGTATCATTATCGTTTAGATGTATTGACCTATCAAAATGTGATATGGCAGTACCAGTGCGTTTGTTTTAAAACCTATGACGTTTTGTTAAGCCTTCAAGACCTTAAATTTTGAGTTTTATACAAGTTTGCTTGTTTACGTTGATTGATGGTTGTTTTACATTGTTTGTCGCTTGTTGCTTGCTAGATGTTGTTGTAAGATGTTTTGCCTTGATTAGATGTATGCAGGTAGGAATACTTATCTCGAACCTTTCTATCTCCACCCATCTCTACTAAGCCCAACTAGTATGCCTGATTAAAATACAAGTGGTTCCATCGAAGGATGTCACACAAATCTGGATTACTTCCTTATTTGGGTGAAGCAACAATCAGCTCTCAACACAATGGAACCTCCACCCATGATGCAAAAGTATGGGACTCTTAAGAATATCTCAGAGGAGACAAAACCAGGATGGTCTTAGAGAACTAAATGAAGTTTTACGAGCTATGTTGGATGGAAAGTTGTTACGCCAAGAAGAGCAGAAGACCTCAAGAACCAACCATATGTGAGCTATGTTGAGTAGGAGCTTACGCAACTCCCATAGTTTTGAGGGATCGAAAGTTAGTTCAGGTTGTTTCACAGATTGGAAACTTCCTGTTAGACAAGAGAGGATTGACCGAGGGTTAGCTAACGAAATTTATCAAACCAAGTACAAGGTAATGATTGAGTGTGTTGTGGATTGGCCCCCATGACTACTACCCATATCATTCATTTTGTTACGAGGAATGATAAGTTTTGAGTGACATATCTATGAGAGAGTCGACGAAGAAAAGCCTAAACCATAGGATGGTAGAAAATACATTACCCTTAAATTTAGGCAAGTGCGGCCAAGGCGTATGTAATACGGTGAGGCTAAACCTCAACTCTCGTGAAGAACAAGGAATCATGCAATGGAAATGCTTGACCACCATGAGAGTTTCGTTAGAAAACGTAGCGTAGTTTTGCATTCAAGGGAGTCCATCAGAAGATGGGAGCCATGAAGACATTACAGTTGAAACGCCATGATGTGAACTCCTCTCATCTTGGTCGTGAGGTGATCCCAATGAGTGATCATTCGATACCCGAAGATACCATAAGAGACGCCCACCTAGTAGAAAGGAAGATTTGATGCAAGGACCCCAATGCATCGTTTAAGGATGAAAGAATCATCAAAATCATTACGAGGAGCGGGTACAGATTATATCTAATGATTTGAGAAGATGAAGCACAACGTCAAGAGCTGAAGTTATAATTGAGTGCAATGCGGCGACTATTTTCACAAGTTGACCCTAGTCCGAAGACAGGAGTTCAAGACTACCTACAAATTTTCTTTTAAGGGTGGTAGACCACCTAGTTACCAAAAAACCCGGAGTTTTCAAACCCATTCTTTCTAGCCTCTCCGAATCTCGGGACGAGATTCCTTTTAAGGGTGGTAGGTTTGTAACATCCCAAATTTTGGAATGTTTTAAAAATCACAAAAATTTAAAACTTTCATTATTAAATAAATAAAGTCTCCAAAAATCAAGAAAGACCATCATTGAAGATTATTTTGATTTCTTAAAAGGGTTATTATTTTAAATATTCTTTTATCCTTCAATTTCAAGTTTTAAAAATTTGGAAATAAAATACTTAATGTGGATTTCTATAAAATCCTAAAAACCTTTTCTGCAAAGTTTTTCATATTTTGACAAAGCCCATAATTAAATGGGTATTTGTATTTAAAAGGATTTATCAAACCCTACTTAAATAAAGTGTTTTGCCCCAAAATCATTGTTGGAGTCTATCATTTTAAATGATATTACTCATACTATTTTTCTGGATTTTATTTGAGTTCAAAAAGATTTTATAAAAGCCTATTTATTAAAATGACATAAAAATGTCAATTATGCATTTAATCAATATTTGAATTTATTAAAAAAAAATCTTTGAATTGGTTACAAAATATTCAAATAGATTATTCTGGTTTTTACAAATTTTACAAAATTTATTTGAATCAATTTGGATGCTTATTTCAAAAGATACAATTTAAAAACAGAAAAAGAAAAGAAAAAAAAACAACCGGCCGAACCGGGCCCAAACCGGCCCAGCCGGACCGCACCTCTCTCCTCTCTCTCTTCTCTCCCGGGTGGGCCGGCCCATGCAGGGCAGCAGCCCAGCCGCACCATCCATCGATCCATCGATCGTTTGATCTTTCCAATCAAACTTCTATATCTTTCTCGTTTCAACTCCGTTTTCGATTCCGTTCGTTTCTATGTGTAGCCAACTCAAAACCCTAACTTTCCACCGACCCTTGTCCTATATAAACCCTGTAGCCGCCGGCATCTCTGTTCCACTTTTCATTCCACCGAAACCCTAATCAGCGAAATCGTATTTCGTTGGTTAGACGACCAAGATCATCTCGAATCGCGACGGAACCTGAAACTAAGTTGTAGATCTCCTTAATACCTTTCCATCCCGGGAAACCACAACTCTTTTCATCTAACCGTGGAGCAAGAATTTCGACTCGCTATACTTCAGATCTGAAGTAGTATTCCTTAGATCTCTTCGCGCTCGGTTCTTCAAATCGAAATTCCTCCGGTGAGAAGGTAGATCTAATCCTTATCTACAACTTTGCTGTTGAATACTTTTTGTTTTGACGTACGGAATTTTCTGTACAATACAGATTGTGTTTGACGATTTTCGGAGGAGAAAACAATCTCAAACCTTCGGGCCGTAGTTACGAAAGTTGTTCCCCGGATCAAGATCTTTCTTTTGCCCCAAGCCTCACCTCTTTTGGTCAAGCGATCTAGGAGATATTCGAGTTTGAAGTTTCGGATCAGAAAGGTAATTTGCGTTTTGTGGTCAATCTATTAATCCACTTATGTTATAGTTGAGATAGTTAGAAAGAGCACGAAATTCTCTACAACTTTCATGTAGATTATTTTTCCATCCGAGCAACTTTATTTTGGTCAAAATTCGTAGTCAACCGTAAAGTCAGCGCCCAGTCAGCGCTTCGTCATCGCCACGTCAGCAGTCAGAGTCAACAGTCAACCGAAGACCGGCAGTTTTGCAGAAAAGACCCTGAAGTTTAGAATCATCATAACTTTTTAATGACTTATCCAATTGTTGCAAACTTTATATTTTTGGAAAGCTTATGACGTGTAGAAACTTTTGGCATCTTTAATTTGAGGTTTTGTCGAAATTAATTTAGTTGTTTTTCAAAAGTGGTTTAAATAGTATTTTGGCTATAACTTGAGTTTAAAAATAGATTTTTGAGCAAACTCTTTTGCTATAGTTTAGTATGCCTAAGTATTGGCCGTAGGACTACTCTATTATTTTTGTAAAATTATTTTTAATGATTTTTGAGTAAATTTTGATTAAATGCTTTTTAGGTGTTATTTTAATAATTAAAATGGATTAAAATTATTTTTCTTCATCTATTCGACTAATAAAATGACCTAGTCATATTCTGATCACTTAGTACTAAAAGTACTTAGAAATATTTTATCTCCCAAAACAAAACTAATTCTTCCTTAGAAAATATGTGATAAGTATTTCTTTTGATAAACACTTTTCCTTAGAAAATTTTAGCTCCCCTTATGTTGTTAACTTTTCCTTAGAAATTATTTGTGACTTGTTGTTTGACCATTGGTCCTTAGTTATTTTGGATCACCTTTCTTGCTTGCATTACTTAGAGCATTTTCATAAGCATGGCATGCATATTAAGTCCTTAGTATTATTTTGTGCTTCTTACATGACTTCCTCCTTAGAAATTTTGAGGATGCATGTTAGCTCTTTTAAAACCCTCTAGTCAAAACCACTAAGTTAGAAGTTAGTGGAAACAATGAAGAACTCATAAATGACTTAGCCAAGGAAACAAGACTCCAGAAGCATCTCCAAGAAGTAAAGGTACTTAGAAGAAATCCAGAGGAAGTTCCTGAAGACCAACTCCCCTACATTTTTCTAAGTCCTTCTTTCCTTTCTCTCTTTTCTTCCTTCTCTTAGACTTCATTGTGACTAAGTTATATTCGAAGACCAACCTTGTTGATGCTAACAATCAAGGCTGCAGAACCATCAAGTCCACAACTTTTCAATGGAGTCAACAGACCAAAGAGAAAGTTGCAAAGAAGTTGAAGATGCTTGGAAGACCAACTACTCCATTCTTCTATCTTTTGTTCTTTATGCTTTCTATCTCTCACCTTGGACATAGATCAATAAAGACCATTGAAGATCAAATGAAGCTGCAAAGGAATTGAAGATTAGTTGAAGACCAAACTTGCGAAGACTTAGAATAGCCTTACAACTTTTGTCAAGTTGTTTGATCAAGTTTACTTTTATCTTGACCTTGATTTAGCCATTTTGGATTAAGTTAGTTTATGTCTCTTTTCCTTATTATGTTTTGCTTGTCTTTCATACCACATCTCTTTGTATCATCCTGCATCTCATGCATGTCATATTTTTCTCAGGTGTTGCATTTATGATTGTATGTTTATTTGTGGTTTGTTTGACTTATTAGAAATTCCGGAGAGAGACGAAAGTGGTTGCAACTGCATCTACTGCTCCTGTTTGCCAAGGCAAGTGGCACACCCCATAAATTTCCTAAGTATTTTTATATGCATGACTTAGTGTATTTCTTTATAAGCATGTGTTGGATAGTATTATTGCTATGTGCTAAACCCATCATACCTCTACACTAGTTGTGTCTAGAATCCTATGGATAACTTAGTAGATATATTGATGCTATGCAAAAGTGTTTTATTGAAAAGCTTAATTCTACTAAGTTAATTTATCACCTGGGTGGATTTGGGCTTGAATGGTTGTATGAGTTGAGTGTTGTCCCTAGGGGTTTTACCGATGGGATATTCACTTGTGGATTGCCACCCAGGAACAAAGGGACCAAAGTTTTCTCTAAGTGAAGATGCTTCCCGTGCAGCCATTAGTCATATGGGCTCTGGCTAGATGGATTAAGTTGCGTGGACTCCTCCCGGCTTGACAAGCAGATGTAGAGGAGGTAGGTGGAACGGGTCAAGCCAGTAAGGGAAGGAGAAAATGCTTCTGAAAAGTCTCGTCTCAACTCTCTCCTTTTCCTTAACACAAACTGAGTGCTTGAGGATAGTTTGGGTTTGTTGAGTCTAATGGTGAAAGTGCACAACCTCTGCAGAGTTAAAAACTAAGTACTTAGCCGTGTCCCCGGTTACGGACAATTTGAGCAGCTGATCAAGGATTCAACGGAGGCTCCCAACATCTTATTTCTCTAAGTAAAATTTGATGGGTGAACAAGGGTAGACGAGACTATGGATTTCATGCCATATTGTCTCGAATATTTAAAAGAAAATGTTTTACAAAGTGTTAGGCAAAATTGGCTTTTATGCAAAACAGCCTTGAACTCCACCAGCCTAATATGCATACAGGTTATTAGAGTTATTCCATTAAGTGTCCACATAGTGTCACTTGCCAGTTCCATTTCATATGGTTCTGACCCACCCTGTTGAATTCTTTTATCAGGTTATCTGACGAAGAGTGAGGTTTCGTTAAGGGTTTCGAGTCTGCAACCAACATGTTCGCCTGTGGCACATGAAGATGATGGAGACTCATTGCTAATTTTATTTCCGCTGTGCTGATCTTTGTAAAATGCTAGCCTTGAGCTATGCAAGTTGTAATGGATACTTGTAAATTATGGATCATTCGTGTAATAAATTGATACAATGTTAAGGTATTCATCGTAAACTGTGTGTGCTAGCGATTCGATCCAGGGACTAGCACTATACACAGGGATCTTGCCAATTTTTAAGTGCAGGTCCGCTACACCAGAAAGGAAGACCGAGGGAGCTGCCAAGCCCAACCCTTTCCAGAAAGGCCATGTAAATCACGTCAACGTGGAAGAGATATATGATGAACCTGATGCTGTGATCGGTACGTTCCTACTCAACTCCTTTACAGCATTAGTTTTATTCGATACCGGAGCATCCCATTCATTCATATCAAGGGATTTTGTTAACAATAATGAGTTACCCACGGAAACCATGAGAAATCCCATGAGGGTAAATTCTCCAGGGGGAGAAATGTTAGTACATGCCTGGAGTAGGAAGTTGGATTTAAAGATTGGGAAACATCATTTTCCAGTCGATCTAATCATCCTAGAATCCCAAGGTCTGGATGTCATACTAGGGATGGATTGGATGACCCGTTTTGAAGGAGTTATAGATTGCGTAGACAGAGCGATTTCACTCACTACCCCGGAGAAGAAGAGGATCAGATTTAAGTCCAAATTCAAATTGAGACAGGTTAAGCTCAATTCTCTTAAGGGGGTTAGCCTTGAAGAGGTACCCATAGTGAGAGAATATCCTGACATGTTTTCGGAAGAATTGCCGGGAATGCCACCAGATAGAGAAGTGGAGTTTCTCATCGAGTTAGTGCCAGGCACGGGACCCATAGCCAAGAGATCGTATCCAATGGCCATGGATGAGTTAAAAGAGCTCAAGAAGCAGTTGGATGAACACCTACAGAAAGGATTTATTCGCCCAAGTTCATCACCTTGGGGAGCACCGATATTGTTTGTTGAGAAGAAAGACAATACCCAGAGGCTAGTTACAGACTATCGGGCGCTAAATGAAGTAACCATCAAGAACAAGTACCCAATACCTAAAATCAATGATTTGTTTGATCAGTTAGAGGGTGCTTGTGTGTTTTCCAAGATCAATTTACGGTCAGGGTATTTCCAAATGAAAGTTCGAGAACTCGATATACCAAAGACGACGTTCACTACCAGATATGGACTATATGAATACACGGTGATGCCATTTGGACTGACCAATGCGCCAGCTTATTTTATGAACATGATGAATAAAGTATTCATGGATTTTCTGGATAAGTTTGTGGTTGTATTCATTGATGACATACTTGTCTACTCCAAGAGTCACAAAGAACATGAGGAACACCTGCACCGAGTGTTACAGAGACTCAGGGAGCATAAGTTGTATGCCAAATTTAGTAAATGTGAATTTTGGTTGGAGAAAGTTGGTTTCCTAGGCCACGTAGTGACGAAGGAAGGAATTGCAGTGGATCCCGAGAAGGTGTCTGCAGTAACTAACTGGGAACCGCCAAAGAATGTTGGTGAAATCCGAAGTTTCTTAGGTTTGGCGGGATATTATCTGAGGTTTATTGAAAATTTCTCTAAGATAGCCAAGCCTATGACGGAACTTTTAAAGAAGAATAAAAAGTTTGAGTGGTCGGAGGCATGTGAGAACAGTTTTCAAGAACTAAAGAAACTTTTAGTTTCAGCCCCAGT
The DNA here is from genome assembly GCA_012064385.1 of Puccinellia tenuiflora. Taxonomy (NCBI): domain Eukaryota; kingdom Viridiplantae; phylum Streptophyta; class Magnoliopsida; order Poales; family Poaceae; genus Puccinellia; species Puccinellia tenuiflora. The sequence continues at coordinate 1,075,896 of QRDG01000095.1, forward strand.
GTTGTGTCTACCGGATCTGGAGAAAGACTTCCAAGTATTTTGTGACGCTTCAGGTCAGGGTTTGGGAAGTGTACTAATGCAAGGAGGCAAAGTGGTATCCTACGCGTCCAGACAACTGAAGAAACATGAAGTGAACTATCCAACGCATGATTTAGAATTAGCATCTGTGGTACACGCTCTGAAGACTTGGAGGCATTATCTGATGGGCAAACGTTGTGAAGTATTCACCGACCACAAGAGTCTAAAATATATATTTACCCAGAAGGAGATGAATATGAGACAACGGAGATGGTTAGAACTCATCAAAGATTATGATCTGAGTTTACAATATCATCCGGGTAAAGCTAATGTAGTTGCCGATGCGTTAAGTCGTAAGGTCCACGTCAACTGTCTCATAGCAGGAGAGCTACCAGAAGAATTATGCAAAGAATTCAAAGACCTTAGATTGGAAGTGGTACCTGAAGGTTTTCTAGCATCGTTAGAAGTACAGCCGACACTTATGGATAAGATCCGAGAAGCTCAGAAGGGAGACAAATTGATGGAAGAAATCAGAAACAACCTGAATGAAGGCAAAGCCAAGGGATTCCGCGAAGATGAACAGGGTACGATGTGGTTTGATAAACGCATTTGTGTACCGCAAGATGAAGCCCTTAGGAAGTTGATTTTACAAGAAGCCCATGACTCCCCGTACTCAGTACATCCAGGTAACACTAAAATGTATATGGATGTTAAGGAGAGTTTATGGTGGAATGGTTTGAAGAGAGATATCGCGGAATATATTGCAAAATGTGACGTATGCAGTCGTGTGAAGGCCGAACACCAGAAACCAGCAGGATTGCTACAACCGTTGCCAGTGCCAGACTGGAAGTGGGAACAAATCGGAATGGATTTCATCACGGGATTACCCAGAACTAAATCAGGATATGATTCGATTTGGGTCATAGTCGATCGTCTAACGAAAGTAGCCCACTTTGTGCCAGTGAAGACTACGTATTCCAGTGCAAAACTAGCAGAAATCTATATGAAAAGAATTATGTGCTTACACGGTGTTCCTAAGAAGATTGTGTCTGATAGAGGCACTCAGTTAACATCGCACTTCTGGAAACAACTACATGAATCCTTGGGAACCAGACTAGAATTGAGCACAGCTTTTCATCCACAGACTGATGGACAGACAGAAAGAGTAAATCAAATTTTAGAGGATATGCTGAGAGAATGTGCATTGGACTATAAGTCTAGCTGGGATGATAACCTTCCATATGCTGAGTTCTCTTACAACAATAGTTTTCAAGTCAGCATTGAAATGTCACCATTTGAAGCCCTGTATGGAAGGAAATGCACTACACCATTGCTTTGGAGTGGTGTAGGAGAGAGAAGTTTATTCGGACCAGATATAATTAAAGAAGCCGAAGAGAAGGTGAGATTGATCAAAGACAGACTGAAAATTGCTCAATCGAGACAGAAGAGTTATGCGGATTCAAAGAGAAGGGAGATTACATATGAAGTTGGTGATAGAGCATATCTTAGAGTTTCGCCACTTCGTGGTGTGAAGAGATTTGGCATCAAAGGAAAACTTGCACCTCGCTTTATTGGACCCTATAAAATCTTGTCTCGCAAAGGAGAGGTAGCTTATGAGTTGGAATTACCAGAGGTATTATCAGCGGTTCATAATGTTTTCCATGTGAGTCAGTTGAAGAAATGTCACCCGGAGATGGCAGAAACACCACTGAGAGATACAGTGCCGCTAGAGGAAGTTCAACTGGAGAGTGATCTTACTTATGAAGAGAAGCCTATAAAGATCTTAAAGACAGCAGAATGAGTTACTCGAACCAAGACGATAAAATTTTGCAAGGTACAGTGGAATCATCATACGGAGGATGAAGCTACTTGGGAACGAGAAGATGACCTACGAGAAGACCATACACACCTATTTGCTAGCCAATCCGAATCTCGGGGACGAGATTCATCTTAAGGGGGTTAGGTTTGTAACATCCCAAAATTTCAAAAATTGCATTTCATGCATATCATGGCATCATTTATGCATTTAATCATTTGTGGTTGTTATTTTCTCTAAAAACAAAAATTATTTCATCTATATTTTCCTTTTAAGAAAAATGTCAATAAAGGCCATTTTAATGCCAGTGGCATTCTTGTAAATAAAAGGTGTGCAAAATATTTTGCTTTGAGTTTTGGCCTTTAGACACACACACACATGCATTGGCTGTAGCCATGCATGGCACATGCACGTGCACACCAATTTGGACTAGCTCCTGTACGTGATGTACATCATGGATGCACCAATCCTTCCTCTCGTTCTCTTTTCTATTTTCTTTCTTCCTATCGATCAAAGCAGCCACATAGGCCCAGCCGAGCCAGCAGAATAGAGCAGCCCTAGACCAGCCAAAGGAACCCTCGCTGGACACGCATGCACGCACGCACGGGGCAGAGTCCCAGCATAGAATGCCAGGCGTTGCTGCTTCGTCTTCCGTCGCCCGCACGCACGTAAGACTGTAAAATCAAACGCCAATCACATCCGAAACTGCCGCCACTACATCAATATCTTTACTCGCTTATTATATAGCAAGCACCCAGGTCGGACCACCCTCTCCTTGTTCATCTTCCACCACCATCCGAGCCATAGGCTCGCACCACAATCCATTCTCGCCGGAGCTCCGCCTTGGGGCAGCGCTCGCGTTCCCGGCAGCTCCAACCACGAGTGGACGAACTGCTGCGCCACCAAGACCGCGAGGAGGAGAAGGACGGACGCAGGGAATCAGAAGGTCGAGCTGCTGATCATCCGGGATGTACGACGCCACTCCATCTGTTCGGTTCATCAACTTGCCGGTACAATTTCCTTGATCTCGATGAGAACCACCGCACATCCTTGCACCCACGAGTTAGACTCACATGTACCTATCTCCTAGACATTGTTTCAGGCCATAGTTCACTAGTTGACCGCGCGGCCATGAAACGAATGCCATCCGAGGGCATTGGCATGTTAGGTTGTCTTTCACACCTCAGATCTAACGTGGGCCGTTGGATTCCGATCTAACGGCTCGGTTTCAAACAGAAAATCACCCAAACTTCAAAAATCCATATCTTTTGAACCATGTATCCAACTTCAACAAATTTGATGTCTCTGGATTCAGAAAAATGTGTAGAATACAGTGGTGCAATAAAATTTCATTTTTGATACGTGCACACACTTGGTATTTGTAGAAACCCAAAAATCTTGTTTTGGCCATATCTTGAGTTCTACATTTCCAAATTGAGTGATCCAAATTGCAGAGGCCTTGTCTAGTTGTCCTCTGTCCAGTAGACTCGTTTTCCAAAATTTATAAAATATTTTATTACAGAAAACTATAAAATCCTTGTATTTGCCCTTTTTGGGTGTTTTAAAAATGCTTTAATGGTTAAAATTGTTTAAAACTTGTCTTGTGGCATCATGCATATAGCAATAACCAGATATCAATAATATGATTTACTTGTGTTGTGTGTCTTTTGCATACACTCATGCATGGCATATATTTTTGTATTGCTATAATGGTATGGTTGCTTATTTGTGATTTGTGATATTTGTTAGATTATTCGGAGGGTCCCGGTTACTCTTGTGCTTGTTGCTCCTGCTCAGCTGGTTGCCAAGGCAAGTGATACTCCAGCATAAAAGTCCTACTATTTTATTATTTGCACTTTAGCTATTTCAGTAGTATGCATGATAGGAGTATTACTATTATGCTATGCAGACCTGTTTAGTGTACCACCTGTCGAGGTGTGGACTCGGTAAATCCCAAGGTTGTGTACCCCGGGTTGATTGAGGGGGAGAGAGTATGAACGTTGGTGATCACGACAGCTAACAGGGGGCGAGTTTACCCAGGTTCGGCCCCTCGAGATGAGGTAAATACCTACTCCTGCTTGTCTGGTATTATCGAGGTGGCTACAATGGCGAGATGGCAATCTCGCTAGGGTTTGCCTGTGTGTTTTCTTGACCTAGGTGGCGCATGATAGGAGTATTACTATTATGCTATGCAGACCTGTTTAGTGTACCACCCTATATTCCTGTTGGTCTAGGTACCCATTAACTTGGTAGATGTTAGAACTGCAATGCAAAAGGTTTTATTGTAGTATGAAAAGATAAAAACTCTACTAAGTTAATGAACCACCTGGGTGGCAATTGGTATTGCTTGGTGGACAGAGTTGAGTGTCTTCTCGAGGCCATTTCCATGGTTATACTCGAGATGTTCACTTGGGAACGGCCACCCAGGGACAAAGAGATTCGATGTCACTCCATGCTTTTGTTTGCTTCTAGTGCAGCCACTAGTCATATGGGCTCTGTCTTGATTGACTAAGTTGAGTGTACCCAACCGGACGAACAAGCAGATGTAGGGGTTGTAGGTGGGTATTGTTCGGACAGGTGTACGGGAAAGCTCTTCTGAAAGATCTCGTCTCGACTCTCTCCTTTCCTTCTCACTAATTGAGTGATTAGGAAGTTTGGGTTAGTTGAGTCTAGTGGGGAAAGTGCCACAAACTCTCGAGAGTGATAAAACTATGATCATAGCCGTGTCCCCGGTTACGGACAATTTTGAGCAGCTGGACGAGGATGTCGATGGAGAATCTCACCATTCCAATTTCTTAAATAAAATTTTGATGGGTGAACAAGGGTAGAAATGGAACACTGGATATATTCCAGGAATTGCCTCCTTTGGCACTGGAATGTATACCAGGAATTGTCTCGACTAGATGGAAAAGAAAATATTGCGAAAGCTAGGATAAAATTGGCTTATGCAAAGAGCCTTGAGATCCACCAGCCAAATAAGCATATAGGTCTTAGAGTTTGCCATTATGAGTCCACAAGTGTCACTTGCCAGATCCATTCCAATGGTTCTGACCAATTTTTGGCTGCAACGCTTTTACTGTTGCAGATTGTTCGGACGATGAGTAAGGTGCGTGATAGGGCTTCGAGTCTACAACCGACATGTTCGCCTGTGGCAGCATGAAGATGATGGAGACTCCATGCTTAATGTTTATTTCCGCTGTTTACTCTAAATAAAGCTAGCTTCGAGCTATGCACTTTGTAATCAAAACTACTTTGAATTCTGGATCATGCATGTAATAAAATGATGCACTGTGATGGTATTTCATCCTGTACTGTGTGTGCTAGCGAGTCGATCCAGGGACTAGCACTATACACAGGTATCTTGTCTATTTTAAAAGGCAAGGTGACTACAGTTTCTTGCTGCATATAATCCATGGACTAAAATTCATGTGAATGTCCAGAAAGTGTATAATTTTGTATGCCTATTAATAAACTCAATTGGATCAACAAGATTCAAGTTAATAGTTCAAAACATGCATAAAACAATACGGGACAGAATCTGTCCAGAAAAACAGCAGCACCAAAACGTATTTTTCTGTCCTACTTAAACTCGTCGAAAAATTCTGAAAAAATCAGGCATACAGAGGATTAAAAGTTGCAGTTACAGTAAAATATCAGCTCATTCGGAGTTACAAAATAAGAAATAAAAATCAAACCGTGCATAGACATGTGCTGGAATGAAATCTTCGCATGCAAAATAACAACTTTCTCAAACCAAAATGGGTAAAACTTGGCACTTTATTACAAATTCCAGAAACTAAACTAAAAACTAAGTCTCTTGTTACAGCAAGAGGACAAAAAGAAAATAAAAAGAACCGGGTTGCCTCCCATAAAGCGTTTTCTTTATAGCCATATAGCTAGGCTTACTTACTCGGTATCAAGATGGTTGGAGTGAGGTGGCTTGGCATCCCCAAGCTTAAATTCTTGTACTTACTTGATATATGTAGGGTGAGCCTAGGGGTGACATCCCCAAGATTGAGTGTTTGTCCCTCTTGATCTTTGTTTATCACCCTCAACTCTTCCACCTGAAAGTTCTCTTCACACATAACTCATCATAAAACTTGATTAGAGGGGTTAGTGTCTCAATAAATTAAATCTCCATAGGTACAGCAAAGACATATCATGAGTTGATTCTAAACATTAGCTAATATTACTATGGTTGTGCATTGCTATTTGATCAATAGAACCACACAAAACACAAGTAATGAAAGTAATGCAAAATAAAGACAGAATCTGTCAAAAACTGGACAGCTCATAAATAGTGAATTTGAAGAGGCACTTACGTTGCTCAAATCAGAAAACTTTGAACTAATGAAATGTGTATTAATATCTGAAAATTGCTGTCGTAAAATTTCAGGTCAGAATTCCTTTTATGTGATTTTTAACATTTTTCTCAGTGAATCTTAGGAATCTGTTTTCTGGACAGCCATGATAGTTTTAATGATGCTCACATAGGAATAAGAATTAAAACGCAAAGGTGGGCATCAAGAGAAAAATATGAAACACATTTAAGTCTAACCCACTTCCTATGCATTGGTATCTTGTAAGAAAATAAATCAATGAAGCATATAGTAATTAGCATAGGAAGGTAAAGCAAGTGTAACATTATAACCTTCAACATAAAGAGAGGAAACATAGTATTATTGAGATATTTAGAGACATGTTTCCCTCTCTCATAATAAATTTCAGTGCCATCATGAACAAACTGAACAACATAAGTATCATATAAAGCATTCTTGTCATGATTCACATGCATAAAAGTATTATTATTACTCTCCACATAAGTAAAATCCTTCTCATTAGTAATAGTGGGAGTAAAACATTCATAGTCATCATTGTAATCATCATGTATAGGAGGCATAGTATCATCAAAGCAAATTTCCTCCTCAAAGCTTGGGGGACTAAAAAGATCATATCATCAAAACCGGCATTCCCAAGCTTAGACTTTTCCATAGCATTAGGAATAATGGTGTTCAAGGAATTCATGCTAATAGCATTGCCATCAATATTATGCAAACAAACTCCCATTGGTTTAATTATCAGTTCAAAAGCATCATGTCCTAATTCAATATAAAGTTCATAAAGATCTCTAATTTTTTTTCATTTTCTAATTTTTTTTGGGTTTTTGATAAATGCAAAACTGAAAGTAAAAGTAAGAAAAAACTTCACAACCAAACAAGTTAAAGAGGAACCTCCCCAAGCTTAGATGATTGCAAGATATAAAACAAGATAAAATAAATCTAGAGTCTAGTGCACACAAGAATAGAAACTTAAGCGCTATGCTCCCCGGCAACGGCGCCAGAAAAGTACTTGATAACCCCCAAGAGCAGGGGATCACTGTAGCACCTCTCAATGTGAAAGTAGGGTATCGATCCGCAGGAGCAAGAAGGAAAAGTTATCTATTCCCTACAACTAAAGTGTCATAAGTTTTAGTTGATTATGCACTAGACAGGTTTAAAGAACAAGATGATTGATTTAATGGATGGAAGTTTAATGTAACAAAACAAGAATATAAAAGTTTCCCAATCCTCTTCAATGCAAGAGGACAAGACAAAGGTGTAAACGGTGCTTGGAAATAAGGCCTAGGGATCATACTTTCACTAGTGGACACTCTCAACAATAATAATATAATTGAATACATAGATATTTCCTCTTCACTGTGCTACCCCGAACTATCTTCTAGTTGGATAACGAACACCAATCCATTGTGTAGGGCTACAAAAAGCACACCTTAAAGTCACATTCCACATCTAGGGAACCCTACACTGTCAACTTGAGCCCCCTAAATAGTACTAGACAAACACCATAATTTCGTAGAGACATCCAACACAAATAATAACTCATGATAAGTATTCATGCATGAAATCTTTAGCCTAAGAGCCACACACGGTGCACACACTGTCAACTTCACACCATGGGACAAAGGTGACTCCAGAAATCACATCAATAAAACCACTTGAGTAGCATAATTCATAAGATGATAAAGAGTAACATCTATGGATTCAACTAGATTACAAAGCTCATGATCACATAAAGATCACACCATGGGAGAGAGAGATAAACCACATAGCTACCGGCATGAGCCCTCAGCCCAGATGAAGGACTACTCCCTCGTCATCATGGAGATGGTGGAGATGTCGTTGGGGGAGATGGAGATGATCTTGCTGTAGATGTAGATGATGAACACGCCGGAGGAGGGTGGAGCCCTCCGGAGGTGGATTCCGGCGGCGTTTCCCCCCTCCGATCTTCTCCGGCGGCAGCCTTCTGCCTCTCTATTTCTGGTTTTGTGTTTCTCCGCCGCCTCCCTCTGGAAAACGTCGGGGGACTATTTTTATAGTCGTTTTCAGGTCACGGGGAAGCTTCGGGAAGAAGGATTGTCGCAAACAGGGCCATGAGGGCCAAAAGAGGTGGGCCCACGCGTCTACAGTACCAGGCCGCGTGGGGCACCCCCTTTTGCCCCTCCGGCCTCCGTTCGCTTGCTTCTTTCGCTCCTAGGTCTTCCTCCTTCCAAAATAATGATCCTCGTAAATTTATAGCTCATTATGATGTCGTTAAGGCCCTTAAACAAATAAGGAAAGAAATAGGGTTTTTCTGCCTGCGCAGGATTAATTCCATAAAAAGGGGAAATCATTATTAATTACCAAAAATCATTAAATAACAGTAATATACCCCTTATATGATGCAAATATGAATGAAAAACAAGTATTATAGTGCAAAGTTTATGTATGCATTTTACATGCATCAGCTGGATAGCAATCCCTAGGTGGACTTTTTAGACAAAATGCAGTTGGATGACGGTCTTTGTTCCTTGTTGTGATGCCTACATGAATATTACAATAAACACTTTGATATAGCTAGATTTAGTTTGTGTCGTAATCTTGTCAATTGACTAGCTTTTATTTGTTTACCCGTCATATGAGTATTTTATTTATTGAGAGACACCACTAGTGAACCCATGGCCCCCGGTCCATCTTTTTACATTGTTTACAACCTTGTTTACTCGCTTTTCATATTCACTTGCTCGATGGTCTGTTTCCATAAATTCATTTCACTACACTATACGTTTAACTGCTTTGTTTTCAGCAGACCGGGAAGATTGAAAACCTTCCTGCCGTTGGGGGCAAAGTAATTGGTTGAGTATGTGCATGTCCACATTCGTCGATGTTTGAATGCCAGAGATCGTTGACGTTCACCTCGTTGTTGATTTCAAAGTCCTACTGGTTCGATTAAACCTTGGTTATTCACTGAGGGAAAACTGCTACTTGCTACATCCACGCCTTCGCTTGGGGCACCACCCAACTCCATCAACAACACCATCAGTTGGTCACCCCATCGCCAGCCGCGACACCCCTCGTCGCTCTTGGTGGAAGGTTTGTCGAAAAACCGCCCCTCACTAGAGACTCGTCGTAGTCTTGTCAGACTCTCACCGAAGACAGGTCAGACCCTAGCTTGTCGTACGACCGCCGGTCACCTCCGTACACTTTTGGCCACTGTTGGTCGTCGTTGGTCAACCTCGGACCCCCATCGGCCGCCCTTGGACCACAATTTGATAGGTCAATACACTATCACGATAACGTTATCTAGTAACATGGTGGTCTAGTATATCTCCTTCTTGAGTGCTTCTAATTGCTCTACTATTTCTTCGAGTTCGTCGAGGTTCTCCTTTGTGAAGTCTAAATCGAAGTCTTCGACTAAGATACTCGATGGCTTCCCATACTTTTCATGTTGATCTTCAACGCCTTTAGAAATAATCCAGAGTCATGGTCATCTATAAATAAGATAAGATACTTTAGAAAGAAAATAGATGAGAAGGTTACAAGGTGATATTTGGAAAGATTTAGGCAAGAAGAAAATAACTTTTGTTCCTATGGTCATTCTTATTGCTAATCCAAACCTAGGGTTTCGAACATACAAGCAACACAGTGCTCTGATACCATCTGTAGCGACCCTGCCTATTAAAATAGGCCAAGATCCCTGTGTTCTGTGCTAATCCCTGGATCGAATAGCTAGCACCACAGTTCAAGATGTAATATCATGCAAATGCGTCAAATATCTATTATATCGAAGATTCAGAAAAACAAATCATTACAACTTGGATAGCCAAAGGCTAGCATATTACAAAGCTCAGCAGCAGAAATCATAAAATAGCATGGAGCATCATCATCTTCATGTGCCACAGGCAGACATGTTGGTTGTAGACTCGAAACCTCTAACGTTCCTTACTCTTCGTCAGAACAACGTGCAACGCATAGGTTACAGCCAAAAATTGGTCAGAACCATTTGAATGGATGTGGGAAATGATACTTGTGGACTCATAAAGGCAAACTTCTAGTATCTACATGCTTATTTGGCTGGTGGACATATCAAGGTTATTGCATAAAGCAAGTTTTATCCTATCATTTCATAAAACCTTTTTCATATAAAGTGGTTACACAAATAAACTTTAGTGTGCTAAGTGGCAATATTGCTCTATCTCCGGTGCCAAGTGACAACACGATTTATCTCCAGTAAAATGTGGGGCAAAACTTGTCTATCTCCAGTGCCATATGACAATGCTGGTCTATCTCCAGTAATGTATGTGGTAAAGCTGGTCTATCTCCAGTGCCATGTGACAATGCTGGTCTATCTACAGAAAAATATGTGGCAAAACTGATCTATCTCCAGTGCCATGTGACAATGCTGGTTTATCTCCAGTAATTTATGCGGAAAAGCTGGTCTATCTCCAGTGCCCTGTGACAATGTTGGTCTATCTCCAGTAATTTATGTGGCAAAGCTGGTCTATCTCCAGTGCCATGTGACAATGCTGGTCTATCTCCGGTAATTTCTGTGGCAAAGCTGGTCTATCTCCAGTTCCATGTGACAATGTTGGTCTATCTCCAGTAATTTATACGGCAAAGTTGGTCTATCTCCAGTGCCATGAAATCAAATCTTAAATTTGAAAATGAGATGAGTGAGATTCTTGAACTGCTACAAGGTCTCATAGCTATCCAACTATAATAACCATCTTGAGGTTACTCCTAGCTCTCGTCTACAATCACGACTAAGCAAACAACTACTACACTGGTGTTTACTAAATCAGTCAAGATAACATGTGGATATCCTAACCAGGGACGGAGCTAGCAGGGGGCGAGATGGGGCCATGGCTCCCCCCATGCTAGAAAAAATTAGTGAAAACCCTCTTATAAAGTGTGGATTTGAGCATCAGATTAATCTATGTGGCCCCGTCCATGCTAAAGAATGTAGAATTAGCCCCCTTTATATGAAATTCCTGGCTCCGTCCCTGATCCTAACTGGGTTTGCATAGCATAATAATAGTAATACACCTATCATTCATATTACTAAAAACACTGAAATGCAATAAGTAAAATTATAGGACATTTATGCTAGAGTATCACTTGCCTTTTTGAGATTTGTCGTTGCTCACACACTCTTGCAAACGTAACAAGAGTCACACTCCGTACAATCAATCGTAGATAAACGAAACTCAACATAGACAACAGGACAAGACAAAACAATTCATGCAACAATAAGGATGCTGGTCAATTTAATAATCATACCAATAACTTTAATTATTCTCGGGTTGACATACCAACACATGATGCAAAGAAAAGAGTTTTAATATTATTAAAGATTTAATGTTGTGGTTTAAATTATATAATAATAATTTATAATCTTCTGCCAGTTAATTTGAATCACTAGTTCAAATATCTTTGGACACTAATGTCTCTGGTTATAACTTTTAATTATGTAACAGTGGCAAAAAGAATCATCTTATTTCAAATTACTGATTTATGCTTATTCAACTTTTAGTGTAATTGAGAGTTTAGAAATTCAGAAAATAAGGTTTCGGTAAAAGTGTGTTTTTATTACAGAAACAGATTCTACACATTCATACGAATCCAATGATATATTATTTGTAACTTCTCGACAAATATTTGATGTACTACGGATTTTACAAGATTCAGCCAATTTCTGAAATGTTTAATGATTTTCTAAATAGAATTCACCGGGGGTTGACCTGGCTGACGCAGATGCTGACTGGACGCACACCGGGCGATGATGCAGTTGACACGTGGTGCTGACGGGCCAATGACGAGGACGCCACGTGTCTTCTTCTGACTGGCTCGAATAGATCTATTTGTACAAAAAGATTCGTACTTCAAATCGAAAAACATAAAACATGAAAGTTGTGGAGAACGACCGGATCTACCTACTCATCGAAGGAATTTGAATTTGAAGAAACGAGCAACCGTAGATCTTGAATTTACTCCATCAAATCTGAAATCTTGCAACACGAAATTCTTTGGCTGTGGTTAATGAAAGGAGATGACATCTCTCGGGATGGAATGATCTTGATGAGGTCTACCACATTGTTGAAGGAACCTAAACGAAAAGAGGTGTGATTTAATGGTCCAAACTAACGAAATAAGATTCGGTTATAAGTGGATCTCGGTACAAGGAAAGGGAAAACAATGGGGCGGCTGCTCTAGGACACTGAGGCTAAGATCCAGGACTTTAGAAGCTAGGGTTTCGAGTTGGCTACAGGTAGGAATGAACGGAATTGAATTCGGAGTTAAGATGAAAAAGTTATGAAGGTTTTGGTAACAGAAGGTTTTCCAAAACGAAAATAAATTGATAGGATCGATGAGGCAATTCCTATTTGACGCTCGTAGCGTCGCATATCGGCGAAACGCGTACCCCGTGATGCTTCGCGGGCCGGCCCACACTGCTTCGGGTGCGTACTGCTGCTTCGTTGCTTCTAGCGTTTCCTCTCATTTGCTTCAAGTTTTTTTATCACGGATGTTTCTAGAAGGCTCTAACTATTTTTTCTTTTATGGTTTTACTAGTTTTCTGGTTTCATTCATTTATATATTTTTGTTGTTTTTATTTTACTCTTTTCTAAATTAAAGTACATTTTCATTATTTTTATGAAAATTGTAGATTTATGAAAATGGTTTATTTTCTTTGTGTTTTATGTTTTTTCATTATTTCTAATTTTTGTTTTCCTTTTTATTTTTCATTTTCTGTTTATATTTCTTTTTTCCTACTTTTACAATGATGAATATTTTTCAAATAAGAACCATTATCAAAAAATGAACAATTTTCAAAATCTGAAGCATTTTTTAAAAACTATTATTTTTCAAATATGAGTATTTTAAAATTTGACACTTTTTTAAAATGAACAATTTTCAAATATGAACCATTTTTTATTATGAATCATTTTTCAAAAATATATTTTGGTTCACCGGTATTTTTGGTTCTCTATTAATTTTGGTTCATTCGAAAAAAATTTTGTTCATTATTATTTTTGGTTCGCCAGTATTTTTGGTTCAGTATTATTTTCGGTTCATTTGAATTTTGGTTTCTTTTCTGTTCGGTTCACAGGCATTTTGTGTTCGCTATTATTTTTGGTTCATCCGAATTTGCGTTCACTTATTTTTTCGGTTACCTGAATTTTGATTCCTTTTTGGTTCACTAGTATTTTTGGTTTACTATTATTTAGTTCACCCGAATTTAATTTCTTTTGGGCTCATTATTATTTTCGTTTCGCCATAGTTTTTGGTTCGCTATTGTTTTCGGTTAATCCAATTTTTTTGTTCAATATAATTTTTGTTTGCATGAATTTTGGTTCCTTTTTGGTTCATAATTAATTTTTGTTCACAATTATTTTTTTGTTCAACATGTTTTTGAAAGTATCCATTTTAAAATGGCACTTAAAAATCATTTTTTTTGAAAAATATTCATTTTTAAAAAATATTTCAGATTAAAAAACATTTTTGAAAAATATCCACATTTCTAAAAACATATTTTGGTGAAATATTTTGAAATTCGGTATATATAAATTCATGAACCATTTTACCATTTTAAAATTCATAAACATATTTTTGGTGAATGTTATTGAAATTCAGGAAATTTTAAATTCATGAACCATTTTACCATTTTGGTATTCATAAAAATATGTTTACGGATTTGTTTTTGAAATTAGGGATATTTAAATTCATGAACCATTTTTACCATTTTCTAATTCATAAACATATATTGGTGAATTTTTTGAAAAAATCGGGACATTTTAAATTCATGAACCATTTTTTAATTCATGCACCATTTTTTTATTGTTGTGACAATTTTTTCTTATATGGGAACGTTTGATTCACCAAAAATTCAAAATTAACGGAAAAACCGGAACCAGTACATAATGTGTTTTGGAACGACAGAACGATGTTACTAGTACTGCCTAGTAAAGAACGCGAATGGGAGCTGGAACCGGTACGGAACGAACACAAGAATGGGCCCGAGCCCATAATAGGAGCTACCGTAGTAGGGGTGCTCGTCCACTCGCTAAACTACGCAACAAGCGTAGAATAGGAGCTCCCGATCGATGAGTTGTATGCTGCCTCCTGGCTTGCTTGGGCCAGTCGGCTGGCTGGTCGTACTGGGCCAGAAATAGGCCAGTTCGGTCCGGTTCGGTCGGGCTGGCCTTTTGTATTTTTTTTTTTTGTTATTTGTTTTATAATTTTATTTTGAACTCAAATAAAATCCAAAAAATAGTATGAGTAATATCATTAATTATAAACCATGCTACACTCATTGTTATAGTAATTTAGGACAAATCATTTTTTTTATAAAATATAGTTTGGTAAGAACCTTTAAATACAAATGCCCATTTTAATTTGGGCTCTATAAAATATTGGAAAACTTTGCCAAAATGGTTTTGTAGGATTTATTGAAATCCCAAATAAATATTTTATTTCCAAAACTTTAAATCTTGAAATTAGAGGATAAAGGAATATTAAAATAAAATAAAATACTCTTGAAGATGTCAATATAATCTTCTATATTTGGTTTTCTTTATTTTTGGAGACTTTCTTTTAACCAAAAAAGTTTTAAATTTTTGTGATTTTTATATCATTCCAATGTTTTGGGATGTTATATGTTTTCCTCGGATTTTTCAATGTTGCATTAGGCATCGTTCGGATGTTTGCTTTGAGGCTTGATATTGGATATTCGGGATGATCTGGCCCGAATATCTCGAATCCCCGCTGTTTGGAGGATGCTGATATACGCCGCTTTCAGCGGCGCTCGCACCTGACTGCTTGTATCTTTCCTTTCATGAGCCGGCCCATTACTATTCCGTGTGACTGTTTTTTTTTGTTCGTTCCACATGGTTTTTTTACTTGCGTTCCGCATGCTTTGTTTGCTTCGTTTTTTTTATTTTTCCTTTTTTCTGTTTTTTTGCGTGTTTATAAGTTCTGAACACTATTTAAAATACAAACATTTCTAAACCTAAACAGATTTTCAAATCTAAATATTTCTAAAAATTCATTTTTTTAAATAAACATTTCTATAAAACGAATATTTTTTAAATCTAAATCTTTTTTAATTTTACAATTTTTCAACATGAACAACTTTCGAATTTGAAGACTTTTAATATCTAAACATTTTCAAAATTTCACAATTTTTAAGAATTGAACATATTTTAATCTGAACAACTTTCGAATCTGAACATTTTTTAAATCTGAACATTTATTAAAAATTAATATTTTTCAAATCATATAAAAGTGACGAAAAAAGAAAAGGAAAGTAAAAGAAACAAAAAATGAATGAATTTGAAATCTGAACAATTTGAAATATAAATAAATTTGTAATCTAAGAAATTCGAAATTGAATAATTTCGTATTTGAACAAATTCAAAATTTGAACAACATTCGAATTTGAAAAAATTCAAATTCTGAACGAAAAATTGAAAACAAATATTTTAAAAACTGAACATTTTTAATATCTGAACATTTTCAAAATTTGAACGATTTGTCAGAATTGAACATATTTTAATCTGAACAACTTTCGAATTTGAACAATTTTGAAATCTGAACATTTATTAAAAATGAATATTTTTCAAAATCATATAAAGGTGACGAAAAAAGAGAAGGAAAATAAAAGAAACAAAAAAACTCTGAACAAATTTGAAATTGAATAATTTCGTATTTGAACAAATTCGAAATCCGAACAAAATTCGAATTTGAACAAATTCAAAATCTGAACGAAAAAATGAAAAAGAAAAGGAAATATTTTCAAAAACTAAACATTTTTAATATCTGAACATTTTCAAAATTCGAAGTTTTATAAATGTGAACATTTTAAATATGAACATTTTTTTATTTTTAAAATTTTCAATTTGAACAATTTCTCAAATTTCAAAACATATACAAAAATTCTGAACATTTTTTACTTGAAATAATTTTCAATTTGAACAATTTTTTATCTGAACCACTTTCAAATTTAAGCTTTTCAAAATCACATAAAAATGACAAAAAAAGAAACGAAAAATAAACAAAAAATAAAAAGAAAAACGAAGGAAAACAAAAAAAGAATATTTTTTGTTTTCCTTTCGTTTTTCAATTGGACATTTTTAATATGAACAATTTTCAAATTTAAACATTTTAAAACCTGAACATTTTTTAAAATTATTTTCGAAATCATATGAAAGTAAAAAAAGCAAATGAAAAAGAAATATAAAAAAACAGAGAAGAAAAAAAAAGAAAAAGGAAAGAAAAGAAAAGAAAAGAAAAAGAATGAAAAAAGGAAAATCATCAATGGGCTAGCCCAAAAAAGGAAAAAAAGCAGAAAAAAAACCATAAGTGGGTCGGCTCGTTGCGGCTAAGGGTTGCGCGGCGCGAGACTCCGGCGCCGCAACACGCGGCAAATAGGGTTCGCCCTGTTTGGATGTGCTCGACATTCGGCCGTGGCTTTCGGGCTCGATATCGCGACACCCCCGCGGAGGAAAAAAGAGTCCCGGCCCAATCCCGAGCTCCACCCCTGGAGATTGGCTCTGTATTCAGAGCGAGCCTGAAACGTACCTGTTCGCGAGCCAGAAAACAGAGGAGCGACGCTTGCTTCATCCTCCTCGCGCGAGAACCCTAGGACGGCGGAGGCGCAGGTACGAGCCCCTCCCTCCCGTCCGGCTGCCCATGGCCAGCGTCCTCCTCCCGCCACCCACCCTCCCCGCCGCTTCATTCTCTCTGTCCCCAGCGCACTTCCTCTCTCCCCCTCCCCTCTGATTCGATCTGTTTCAGTGCAGGTCTGGGACCAATCGGAGGGAGACCCGGCGGCCGGCGCATCTAATCCCAGCTCTGGCGACCTCGTGCACCTGTTTCCCGAGCTCGCCTTCCCGGTGCAGGTTCGTTTATATAGGAACCGCCCTCCCCTTCCCCTAAAATAATTGTTGTACATGAACTGCTAGTGCATGTAAATGAACTGAGTGTGATATGCTCAAATTTTGAACTGTTGTTTTGCTTACCATGGTTGTGAAATATCATGTTGTGATATGCTCAAATTTTGGCCTTTTGTTTTTATTTGCTTTGGTTCTTACCTAACTAACTTGTTTGATTGACATAGGAAAATATTATTTAGGTGATGCTGGTTACACCAATGGACCTGGATTTCTTACTCCATTTAGATCCACTCGGTATCACTTGAAAGAGTGGGTATCAAGTGCACAACTGCCAAAATCTGATGAGGAGTTATATAACTTGCGTCACTCTCGTGCTAGAAATGTGGTAGAACGAACTTTTGGGTTGTGGAAGAAAAGGTTTGCTATCTTACGTACTGCAAGTTTTTTTGACATAGAGGACCAGGTAACATGTGTCCATATGGTCTTCGAATAAATACGTAGCTAGCTGCCGATTGCTCACTATGAACTAATACTTTTGCAGATTCGAATAATTAATGCTTGTGCTGTGTTGCACAACTATGCAAGGGATAGGAAGTACATGATGGATGACATATTGTTGGAGCAGGTGGATAATGAACTAGCAGCTCAGCCAATTGAGGCTGAAGATGGTGCTGGTTACATTACTTGTGTTGGAGTCACTAATGCATGGAAGAACTTTAGGAAGCAGTTTGCTGCAGACATGTTTGCTGATTACCTTGTTGCCCATGCAGAATTACAGGAGTAGTAGTACGATTAGTGGGTTAGCTAGCTAGATGTAAAGCCGTGGATATTTTGGGTATTTTGTGTGGGTTATTAGATGGTACCTTGGGTATTTTGTACATGCATCACTGTGACAAAGAAATTAATATATATATATATATATATTATGATCTTGATTCGGCTCAATTATTTTGATTATATTGCTAAAACAATATGTATTTCTACTGTTCTTGCTTCTTATTTTGGCGTCGGTACCATAATATGTGTCTGCCCGTAAAAATTTGGCATGAATATAACGGTCTAATAATAAAAGTAGTGAAAAACTGCAATTCATCATTTTTATGCCATCCAAACAATATTTGACATTCAACCTCAATATCTTGTCTCGATCCGAATATCTAGCACATCCGAACGCAAATATTGACATTTCATCCCAATATTAATATCCTGGATATTGGACATTCAACCCAATATAATGTCTAGCCTCTCAATATAAACATCCAAACGGAGCATAGTGATTTCAGATTGTAACAAAATTGTAAAGTCTCATATTGCGAAAGCATGTGGAAGATGTTGAAACGTTTTCTAGGTGTTTGATACAAGTTTGTGGTTTCTTTGCATTTTTCGATGATGCTTATATGTTTTCAAATGTTGGTGATTTTTGTCGCGAATAAATCTACAGCAAAAAAATTTGTTGCTTAACCAATTTTTTTGTTGCCACAAACACATGGTTTTTGTTGTAACTGTTTGTGATGTTTGTTAAAATGATTGGTGATTTTTGTTGCAGATCAATCTAGATTTTTTTTGTTTAACCATTTTTTGCAGCATTAATGTTTTTATTTTATTGTTGCAATTGGATATTTTTTTGTACACACAATGAGAGATTTTTGTTGCAAGACTATCTTCCCTAGAGGGTAATCGCCATGTTGGAATATTTGCTATAAATATTGGTAAGGTCAGAGCCAAACAATATATACCCCTTCGTTTTAAGTGAAGAATGTGGGATGACGATCTTACGGTTGATTTCCAAAAAACTAAGGGGCAAAAATGTAAAAGTTCACTATGACTATTTCTGAATGTTGGATGACGATCTTACGGTGCGGAAAACTATCGATTTTGGGCAACCCCTAGTGTTGTCCCACAAATATAACACCGATTTGAGAAGGTTTTTTTGCTCCTAGTGCATATGCATCCTTTATTTAAAAATCAATTTTAACCATATTTTGAAATGTAGTAAAATTGCAATAAATGTTTGCGCAAAGATTTTAGCATGTGTTCACAAAGTCGTTTCACAAAAACCCTATATGTGGCTTGTGTAACAAAGTCAAATTTTGATGCTAAAATAAGGCTTTTTAGGAGATATATTTTTTCGTCTTAATACAAGCCAAAACAACTTTGTAGACACATAATGTGAACATGTTTCTACTAAATTTTACTTCTGAATTTTTCGATAATTATAAATGTATATACACCCGAGAGAAAAAGTGGAATTCACTGATTTAGGCCCCTTTTTCTAACTTGCAATCCACTTTATTTAAACAGAAGTTACAGGATTACAATCTGCTTGAATCACTCTAAGCAGGAAACCAGGTGTTACATCAAAGCATAAACGATTAACTATGCTAAGAGCTTCTTTTGCTCAAGTATGAGCTGCAAAATTAGCAGACCTATTTAAGTAAAGAAACTTGAAATCCTGGAACGATTGGCTCAGGTTTTTTAGCCCATTCAAGATATGGCTACCCTCCATCCGAAGTTGCCTTGAATCATGCCAAAGGGACACCAGCGAGGCACAATCAGTTGCACTATAACCTGAGATAGATTACAACGTAAAGCCGCCTCCATACCATTTATGAAAGCCAATAATTCAGAGATAAAAGGGTCAACAACTCCCAGGTGACGATGACATCCACCTTCAATTAAATCACCTTCAATACCATGGATAACATAACCAGAGCCAGCCACTCGGTTCATTAGATCCAAAGAACCATCAACATTTACCCAACCAGACAGTGGTGGGCTCCAAACAACTTTTTGAGGATTTGACATTGAAACCTTAGCCGGCAGCTCCAAGCTAGATACCAATTCATCCATGAGAAGTAGAGACCGATTTGGTTGATACTTGTCTTCATAGTCACACATACAGCTTTCTGCTCATACGACATGTTATTATCCATAGTGAGATCTGAGGCCCAGCTTCGGGGATGAAGAAGCGGGAGTATAAAACCCTGCTGCTCCTCCAGAGCAATCCAAAAAAGCTTAGCATGATCACATGCAATCATGGCATGATAGAGAGATTCTAACGCGTGACCACAAAGTTTGCAAGCTGTTTCTTCCATCGCATGACGCCGTGAAAGTTCACCATAACAAGGTAAAAGACCTTTTAGCACGCGCCACCAAAAAACTTTAATCTTTGGAACAACATTTAACTTCCACAACTTCTTCCACAAACCTCCGTTGTCATAGTTCGAGCATTCCGCATCATGAGACAAATCCGAAATTCTGACCAACAAACGATATGCAGACCTTACTATATAGATACCAGTTTTTTCTTCACCCCAAGACCATATATCTTCACAATTTCCTCTTGGTCTTGGAATACAAAGTATTGCATCAGCACATCAGCATCAGGAGCCAACATATATGAAAGGATCGATAAGTTTAACTAGAGGGGGGTGAATAGGATAACTACAAATTTTACTTCTTTTTCTTTTAATTGGGTATTGCTCAAATATAAGTTCTGTAGAATATGCAACTAGGTGAACAACCCTATATGTTGAGCAATCGACTACTAGCACAAGATATATATGTGAGTAAGCTAGTAGCAACAAGTAAAGGTAAGTTGAGGAATAACCAACAAGATGACGTGGAGATTTATCCCAAAGTTCACTTCCCAATGGAAGGTAGTCTCTGTTGGAGCGGTGCGGAGTTCACCGAAGTGAAACACCAAATAGCCTTGATATGGCACACCGTATCTCTGTCGTGTCTTACCACCAATGTGGCGAGGCACGTGTCACTATGTTGCCGTCGAGGTTGACAACTAGAACCTTTACAAGGATGAAGCACACTCCACAAGTTGGAGGGTCTTCACCAAATGCACCGAGCCACCAAGACTCGATGCTCCAAGACCGGGGCACACACCGCAACCTAATTGGTGGCTCCCGGCAATGTCTTTGTAGCTCCCAAAGCTTCGAAGGACCACAACCTCTTAGGGTTCCAATGAACACAAAGAGTAGCAAGCCCCCTCTCACAAATCAAGGGGGGAATCAAATTGGTTTGGTGGAAGGGTAGATCTAGGTCTTCTCTCTCAAATCCCCGAAGGGCTAAGTGTTTGAGTGGCTAGAGAGAGAGAGAGATCTATGGATTTGAAGCTTTTCAACAATGGTGTGTTTCTTGTTCTGGTCATGGTAGCTGGAGGAGGAAGATGGAGTGGGTATTTATACCCCTCCACGAAACTAGCCGTTTGGAGCCGTTGCGGAGAAACTTGGGGCAGGATTATCCGGCCTAAGTGGGGGCCGGATTATCCGGTAGAGCAATAATCCGGCTCCCAGATAAATATCCGGCCAATAATCCGGTCAAATATCCGTCCCCTATACAGAGAGCCGCGCACTTGGACGCACCTCTTCCTTTGCCAAATTCTTGAGAATCCAGAGGGCCGGATAATCCGCCCCACGAAGGGACCGGATTATCCGGTTTTGCAGACTTGGATTATTGGCTTTAGACATATTAGCTCTTTTCACTTTTGCAATTTGGGTTGTCGATGCTGATATGTTTTATACTGCATCAACTTGACAGAAGATTAGTTCGTCACTAGTGTTGTTGCCTAACACGCAAAACCAATAGGGATAAGAAATGTTCTTTCAGTCTCCCCCTTTTTGGTGTTAGACACACTAGGATTTGCAAAAGAAATTAACAAACCATTACTCCCCCTATATGTGTGCATATAGAAGATTTGTATTGGAATATAAATACACAACATATAGTTCTTAAGAATAGATAAACATATGCATAAGGGAGAAGACATGAATAACATAGTTGAGACTAATGAGATAGAAATCCTACCATTGAACCATAGGGATGTGATGATTATATCAAGGCATAATAATTTAGACTCAACTATAGATATCATAGATGATTCCGAAATCCATATGTCTCATACCACCATACAATAGTACATAGATAGCAAGCCCACACAAAGCAAATCGCAAACGAAGTTCAACACTAAGATAAATGGACACAAGCTCTCAAGATAAACGCATAAAGAGAGAAATGAGCTTGTGAACGACCCTTGCAAATTCCACGGATAAACCTACTAGAACTACTTCTCCCCCTTTGGCATCGAAACGCCAAAAAGGGAAAAGAGCGATGCTACACGCCCCCATAGAGTCACTCAGAGTCCTCGGCGTCTTCAGAGGCATCATCCTCACTACCATCTACACTGTCATCATCACTAGCATCCTGACGAGGCTGAGAGGCTCAACTAGCTATAGGAATATTGAGCAGTTGTTGTTCCATCTCAATCCAGTTGACTTGAGAGTTGCTCCAACTGTGGTAAGGAATCGGAGAGGAAATTGCAGGAGGAGCACCCGAGGCACCGCTGACATGATGAAGAATAAGCTGTTGATTATGGGCAATGTCACGACGCCCGCAATAGGCCTTGTATTGCTCCTTATGAATATCCACGTTCATGCACAACACATTACATTGAAACCAATTCAGCTTCTTGATCTCAGGGGCAATAAAGGAGCAGCGGTGTTCATCCTTCGAGTGCTGCCACTTGCACGGGCATCCCTAATAAAAGAGTCATGAGGTCCATGGGAAGGAGCTGGGGCAGGAGTGACTATTTTCCTCTTTACATAGAGCATGTTGAACTTGTGCTCCTCACAATCAGCATCAAAATCCTCATTGGGCAGTGTATCCTTGATGAGAAACATGATATATGGAGCATAGGGAATAGATGTTTTACCTATCATAGCATCATAGATTTCGTTGAAGATGAAATCCATGACATCAACAGAGAAACTCATGTTATGCACCTTGTTTTCAGCACACTTATAGGCAAGGAACAGAAGGTTGACAAGAGATGTGCGAATGGCATCATTGTTCCCTCCACTTGGAGCAATGTTCTCCCTGAAAATGCGCACAAGCTGATCATAGAGTGGGAGAAGTCCTGAGATGGTGCCAACACTACCATCAACCCCATATAGAGCAGCTAGCTTGTCCTTGTTCGGCCTACCAGGAGAGTGAATGCGGTGACCAATAGGAGAGGAACCATTGAAAGGGTACCCCAGAACTCTAGCAAAGTCAACAAAGGTGGCCTCACACTGAACATATCTAGTCATCCATTTGAGAGTGTGAACATCATCTCCTTTGATCACAAGAGTAGCAAAGAACTGCTGAACAAGAGGAATGCTATAGTCGCACTGAATGCCCATGAGATGATGCAGCCTCATTGATACGTGTCAAAAGTATCTATAATTTTTTATTGATCCATGCTAGTTTTGTGATGTTGTCACATGTTTTTTAATACCATATTACATTATGCATTTTGTCAGACTAATCTATTGACAAGATGCCCAGTGCCAGTTCCCTGTTTTTGTTGCAGAAAGTTACTTCTGGAAATATTCTCGGAATTGAACGAAAATTTACAGTGATTTTTTATTGAGGAAATAAGGACCGGAGCCAGAAGGGCGACCCCAGGAGGGACCCACAGGCCAGGGGTGGGTCCCACCTGTGGGTCTAAGGGGGGCCGCGGTCGGGTGTGGTCCCTGCCCCTCGGAGACCCCCTCGTGACGCCCTTTGGCCTATAAATCATCCCCGACGAAAAACCCTAACCCCCGAAGGATTTTCCCAAATACGATACAGAGCTCCGCCGCCATCGCCGACAAGTTTCGGGGGTTCAGAAGGTCCTGTTCCGGCACCCTGCCGGGACGAGGATCGACCGCCGGAGCCATCTCCATCAACACCGCTGCTTCTCGTGATGAGGAGGGAGTAGTCCCTCACCGGGGTTGGCGCTTATACAAGTAGTTATGTGGTTATCTCTCTCTCCCATGATGTGATCTTTGTTGTGATCATGAGCTTTATTAGTATAGTTGAATACATGATGTTTCCCTATGTGTAATGGATATGATGTTGCTCAAGTGGTGTTATCTAGTATAATTTGTGGAGTCACCGTTGTGATCACGGTACCACGGTGACAGTGAGGGTGTTGTGTGTGGCTTATGCATCAAGATTAGAGGGATCTTCATCATGAGTTTGTTCTTTATTATTGTTGGATTGAATAGATCATGAGGTTTCTTGATGCTTGTCTTATTGAAGAAAGAGACTATTCAAGAAATAGGTTGTGGTGTTTGTTAGTACTATCTTTGGATGCGGATAGTGACCGCATGAAGTGTCCATATATGTGGAATACGAACTTTAAGGTGTGCTTTTCGTAGCCCTACGCAATTCTCATCCTATTTGATCCATGAAAGAATGATCTCCGAGTAACGTCTACCATGCATGTGTTTTTGTGGGAACTATCATGTGTTTAATTGTGTTAATGATGTTGAGAGTAGTCACTAGTGAAAGTATGAAGCCTAGGCCTTAGTTACTTTTGTCACTTGTTTGCTTGCTGCCATTTTTATTACAGAATTACAAAATCACCTTTTACCATCCATATCACTTGCATTTTACTATCTCTTCGCCGAACTAGTGCACCTATACAATTAGCCATTGTATTAGGTGTGTTAGGGACACAAGAGACTTCTTGTATCTTAATTCCAGGGTTGCTTGAGAGAGGATACATTCACCTTACACCTCCCTGAGATCGATAAACCTTGGGTTACTCACTTAAGGGAAATTTGCTGTTGTCCTACAAACCTCTGCGCTTGGAGGCCCAACAAGTCTACAAGAATAGAAGCGTGTAGTAGACATCAAGCTCTTTTCTGGCGCCATTGCCGGGGAGGAAAGGTAAGCGGTACTCACTCTCTCTTCAACAAAGCTAATTTCTAGCATCGTTGTTGAGAAGGTGTGTGCTTGAAGGTATCTTCTTTAGATCTTGCAATTAAATCTTTTCGTTTCTTGTTTTTATTTTACTAGTTTGGCTTATGGAACGTTGTCCTTTAAATTTGCTGTTTGAGAGTGACCTCTCCACCACTCCCATGGTGGATAAGTTTACTCCACCTACTGAATGTATTCCTTTCAAAATACCGATGGGAATAATTGATCTTGTTATGACTAATTGCTATGCAGGAGATAGAGCTGTCCATGCTAGTAATCATCTGCTTTATATTAAGGAATTATGTGATTTGTTTGAGATTGCAGGTGTTTCAAGAGAGGTGATCATGAGGAAATTATTTTCCTTATCACTTAAGAAGAAAGCATTGGAGTGGTATAGGCTACTAGACAATTCTCATTTGTTGGATTGGAAGGAGCTTATGTCTCTCTTTTATTCTAAATTGTATCCTCTTCATGAAATTCATCAAGATAGAAATTATATCTATAATTTTTGGCCACATGATGGAGAGAGCATAGCTCAAGCTTGGGGGAGATTAAAATCATTAATACTTAAATGCCCTAACCATGAGCTTTCCAAGGATATCATTGTTAATAATTTTTATGCAAGGCTACCTCGTGATGACAAGGAAATACTTGATGCTTCCTCTATGGATTCTTTTACAAGTAAGAAGATTGATGCTAAATGGGATCTTATTGAAGAGATTCAACACAACATTGAAGATTGGGAGATCGGCAAAGGTAAAGAGTCAGGTATAAATTATGAGTATGATTGCATTAAGTCTTTTGTTGAAACTGATAGTTTTAATAAGCTTAGTGCTAAGTTTGGACTTGACTCTCATATAGTTGTTGATATCTATAAATCTTTTGCTTCTCATATTAATATTCCTAAAGAGAAATGGTCTAAGCATCATGAACCTTTCAAAGACTTTTGCAAACAAAATGAAATTGTTAATGATGATTGCAATAGACATGATCCAATCTCTACAAATAATGTTTTATATAAGCATGTTAATTTTTGTGGAGTGCATAGACCTTGTGAAAGCACTCGGGTTGAAGAAGATAAATATTGTAAGCAACATAAGCATGAAAGAACTAGCAAATGGCTTAAGGATTTATATAAATTTGCTAGAGAATTAAATGACCTCTATCCTTTTATGTGTGAACTTTGCAATGAAGAAGGTCATTTTAATTTCCAATGCTCGTACTTTAATGATAGAACTATTAGCCAGTTTTGTGATAACATGATCACCTCTAGTCATTATGATGAACTTAATTTATTTTTGGGGTGTGAAGAGTTATCAGAAAAAACTTCTTGGTTAGATAGGAGTACTTTTGGGACGAATAGCATTCTTCAGGGAGCTTATCATTATTGTGTTGTGAATTGCCGTGACAATGCTTACATTGCAAAAATTAGAAAAGATAGCACTTCACCAAAGTATAAAAGGAAAAATGTTTCGTATGTTGCCAATAATGAAAGGGAGAGATTCTCCCAAGTTTCTCCTGCCTTTTCTAATAATGAATCAGATTGTGTGGAGAAGCTTCCTTTCCAACCACTCCCTCCTAAGGTGGTGGTGAAGAAGAAGAAGAGAGGGAGGAGTAAAAAGAAACAGGAAACGGTATCATCCCCTAAGCATATTTCTCCCATCATGGTTGTTCCTAATGAGTATGAATGAAAAATTATTGAAGATGATCCAATTGATTGTATTCATTATTATCTTGATGTTAAGTCTATAGGCACTATTGAAGAAGATTATGTTATGCTTGTTACTTATTGTGATGATCATGATTGGGAAAATAATACTACTTATGATCTTGAAAATCTTTTTGGCACCAATTTTGAAAATGATGATATTGATAATTGTTATACTGTTGGGAATATTCATGTTTTTTCTAATCATAATGTGGAAAACCCCAAGCTTGGGGATGATGGGTTTGAAAATCCTTTTGGTATTGAAAGTCATGATGATTTGTTTACGAAAATATATGCTTGGAAAGATGACTATCCCCTTGCTTATGATGATATTATGCCTCCAGTTTTTTATGATTATTGTGATGATAACTATGCCATAAAGAATAATTTTAATCATCCTTACGAGACTTGTCATAATTATTACTCTCCTACTGAGCATCATCTTTCTAATATACAATTAGTCTATCATGTCCAAGTTCTATATGATAGTCCTACTCTCAATGCTACTAATAATTAAGATTTTACTTATGTGGAGAGTAATAATAATACTTTTATGCATGTGAATCATGAGGAAAATGCTTTATGTGATGGTTATGTTATTGAGTTTTCTTATGATTCTACTGAAAGTTATTATGAGAGAGGGGAGCGTGGTTATATAAATTTTTATCTTATGAAGTTTCCCCTCTTTCTGTTGAAGGGTTTAATGTTGCACTTGCTTTGTCTTCTGATGTTTAATGCTATATGCTCCAATGATTTATTCTCTTACAAGATGCCTGATTTCTACTACACGCTTCTATTCTTGTAGACTTGTTGGGCCTCCAAGCGCAGAGGATTGTAGGACAGCGACAATTTTCCCTTAAGTGAGTAACCCAAGGTTTATCAAACTCAGGGAGGTAGAGGTCAAAGATATCCCTATCAAGCAACCCTGCAATTAAGATACAAGAAGTCTCTTGTGTCCCCAACACACCTAATACAATTGTCAGTTGTATAGGTGCACTAGTTCGGCGAAGAGATGGTAAAATACAAGTGATATGGATGGTAAAAGGTGATTTTGTAATTCTGTAATAAAAATGGCAGCAAGCAAACAAGTGACAAAAGTGACTAAAACCGGTGTATCAATGCTTGGAAACAAGGCCTAGGCTACATACTTTCACTAGTGACTACTCTCAACATCATTAACATAATTAAACACATGATAGTTCCCACAAAAACACATGCATGGTAGACATTACTCGGAGATCATTCTTTTGTGGATCAAATAGGATGAGAATTGCGTAGGGCTACGAGAAGCACACCTTAAAGTTCGTATTCCACATCTATGGACACTTCATGCTATCACTATCCGCATCCAAAGATAGTACTAACAAACACCACAACCAATTTCCTGAATAGTCTCTTTCTTCAATAACACAAGCATCAAGAAACCTCATGATCTATTCGATCCAACAATAAAGAACAAACTCATGATGAAGATCCCTCTAATCTTGATGCATAGAGTCACACACGGCACCCACACTGTCACCGAGGTATCGTGATCACAACGGTGACTCCGCAAATTATACTACACAACACCACTTGAGCAACATAATATCCATTACACATAGGGAAACACAATGTATTCAACTCTACTAACAAAGCTCATGATCACAACGAAGATCACATCATGGGAGAGAGAGAGAGATAACCACATAGCAACTTGTATAAGCCTCAGCCCCGGTGAGGTACTACTCCCTCCTCATCGCGGGAAGCAGCGGCGTTGATGGAGATGGCCCCGACGGTCGATCCCCGTCCCGGCAGGGTGCCGGAACAGGACCTTCTGAACCCCCGAAACTTGTCGGCGATGGCGGCGGAGCTCTGTATCATATTTGGGAAAATCCTTCAGGGGTTAGGGTTTTTTCGTCGAGGGTGATTTATAGGCCAAAGGGCGTCACGAGGGGGTCTCCGAGGGGCACAAGCGGGCGGCGGTCGCAGCCCCCCTCTCACCCATGGGTGGGACCCGCCCCTGGGCTGTGGGTCCCTCCCAGGGTCGCCTTTCTGGCTCCGGTCCGTATTTCTTCAATAAGAAATCGTCGTAAATTTTCGTCCAATTCCGAGAATATTTCCAGAAGTAACTTTCTGCAACAAAATCAGCACAAAAACAGGGAACTGGCATTGGGCATCTTGTCAATAGGTTAGTACGACAAAATTCATAAAAATGATGTAATATGATAGTAAAAACATGTGATAATATCACAAAACTAGCATGGATCAACCAAAAATTATAGATACGTTTGACACGTATCAATGCCTATGCATAGGAAGTGGGTTAGACTTAAAAGTGTTTGATATTTGCTTCTTGATGCTCTGTTTTGTGTTTCAATTCTTATTCTTATAAGAGCATAATTAAAATCTCAAGCCTAGCTAAATAGCTATAATGAAAAGCGCTCTTGGGAGGCAACCCATGTTTTCTTTTCTTTTAGTTTTGTTCTTGCTTTTCTTGAGTCATGGAGTTGTTGCCTCTATAGCAAATTCATTGTATAATTTTGTTTTGGTATTTCGTGCCAAGTTTAGCCTCTAATGCATTGAAAGTGTGAGGTATTGTTTTGCTGTCCAAAAACAGATTTATGTCCTTCACCGTTCGAAATCCAGAAAATCCCTGAATTTTATATTTTTCTGATATTCTTAGACAGCAAGCCTGATACTTTTATCTATCTTTCGTTAGTTTTGAGTTTTCTGATTTGAGCTACAGAAGTGCCTCGAAAAATTCAATCTTTACAGATTGTTCAGTTTTTGACAGATTCTATTTTTATTTGTATTCGTCTCTTTTACTATCGTCAAATGTGATACTTTAGAGGAGGAGTACCACATTGAGGATTAGTAAACAGTAGCTAATGCCCAATAAAGTTGTTTGCAATTTGTCTTGAGTTGAACACATGTGCATTTTAATTTATGAGCACTAACCCTCTAATCAGTTTGTGAGAAGTTTTGTGTGAAGGGGGTTTTTAAGTTCCAAATGAGAGGATAATGAAGAAATTGAAGATGGATCAGGTCTAAAGCTTGGGGAAGCCCCCATGGCACCCCCTCTGAATATCAAGAACCATCAAGCGTCTAAGCTTGGGGATGCCCAAGGCATCCCCTCCTCTTCATTGACTATCATGAGGTCGTCTTCGTTGAACTAAGTTTTTATCACTTTACATATTATGTGCTATGCTTGGAGCGTCTTTTTGCTTTCAGTTTTGTTTGTTTGTTTGCTGGTCATATCCTTGTTGGATCCTAGCTTTATTTGTGTGGGAGAGAGACACGCTCCGCTTTTGATGAGACATGCAACCAATACAATCATGATCAAGATAGTAATGTACAACACATGATGTGAATAAGGTGATCCAAAACAATTGTCTATAGTTGACATTAAGCAAACAATGATTAACATACGCTAGCTAACAAATGGTAGAAACTTTTCATGAATAAGTGCGTTGGAGACATGGAACCATACATAAGGTTTAGAAAGAATAATTGCAAATTATGTCTCCAATGTAAAGCATCAATCATTCTTCAAATCATCCAAGTAGTCATTCATGAAAATATCCAAGCTCGAGTCAGGTGTCCTAATCCATCTCCTTCAAAAAGCAATTGTTTCGAAGTCTACTCAACTAGTGCAAGTAAGAAGTGGCTTTGGCACCAGAATGTTATGCCAAAGAGAACAATGATGGAGGTTTGGAAGGCCAAAAAGAAAGGCTCAAACAGTGGAGAGGGTAACGACAAGACAGAAGGAAGTCCCGTAGTTGACACTGTATGAGGAGTAGTGATTGCCATGCAACGGATGCACATAGAGCTATAAGTGTATGAAAGCTCTCCAATGGAACTAGTGGGGGTGCATCCAACTTGCTTGCTCATGAAGACCTAGAGCTCACTTGAGGAGGCTCATCCTTGGAATATACAAGCCAAGTTCTATAACGTTAATTCCCCACATAGTTATACTACTAAAACAACATTAGAACTATCTACAATGAAGTGTAGGTGCTAACTAGCACAAGTGTGGTAAAAAGGATAGTAGTGTTGCTCCCTCTCTATTTTTTCTATTTTTTTGGATTTTAGTGGCCTCCTTGGCTCTTTTAAATGCTCTCTCATTTGGCCTCTTTTTGGGCTCTTTTATTTTTCTCTCTTTTTTTTGTATTTTTACCTCACTGTAGGAGCAACACTCTATATTACAAATGGATCATCACACTTTTTTGGTACTCATAACTCATAGGACTAATACATGATGTATAAAAGAAGGTATGCATGATCGAGCGTAGTGTGGAAAAAATGTAGAACATGTGACAAGCCACGCAGCACACTAACTCAATGATCAAGAAAACTATATGGTAATGAAGAATGACATCAAGTCATGATGTAATGATGGATGTTGCATGTCAATGTATCTCGGAATGGCTATGGAAATACCGTGATAGGTAGGTATGGTGGTTGTTTTGAGGGAGATAATTGGCTCATGTGTAGGAGAACAAAATGAAGTTCTACCATGGGGTTGGATGTACTGGCGAAGTATGCACCAATCTCAATGTGAGAGAGGGCATTGCGCAGCACCGAAGATGCTAGCAAAATATGGAAGTGGAAGTGCCAAAAACCAAAACTCAACAATGCATTTCGTATATTGCAAACAACTAGCAATTTCAATGTTCCACAAATGGTTAGAAACACCCCAAGAGGGATCGTGGCGGCGACACAAGTGCCCCGTTGGCTTCCCCGACCGTTGCAGTAACTACCCACTAGGAACTTCTTTTCAACTGAGCAGAATTCATGATGCAAAAACATTGTTGACTTAGGTTGTTTTTAGTTAAGAAAGATACGGCTCCACACTCTACTAACACGTCTCCACTAATCAGCTCTAACACCATTAACCAACACATTTTAACCATTAGTTATTTTAATGCCTCAAAACAATTGAAGAGTATCAAATTATCCACATAGTGATCTACAAGACTATGCAGGTTTTTTTCTATTTCATACCACTACCACATGCATAGCATTTTATCGCTCTAACAAATCAACCAAGCAACCAAAACAACTCTCTAACAAATATAAGTGAAGATCAAGAGAGTCTAACAACAACAACTAGCAGCTCTAAACAAGATAAAAGCTAATAGCGAGAGCTTACTAGCAAACAAACAGTAGCTAAGAATACTCAACAAGATATAAGCGAAGCAAAGGAGTATTCAAACGAAAAAGCGGAGCGTGTCTCTCTCCCACACAAGATGGATGGGATACAACATGAATATGACCAGAAAACAAACAAAACTAAACTAAAAGCAAAATAAAATGACGCTCCAAGAATAGCACATAATATGTAAAGTGATAAAAACGTACTTTCAACAAAACGACCTGATGGTTGTTGGTGAAGAGTGGGGATGCCTTGGGCATCCCCAAGCTTAGATGCTTTAATCTTCTTAAATATTTCAGGGGGATTCCATGGGGGCATCCCCAAGCTTGACCTTTTCTCCATTCTCACATCACTGTGTCGTTCAAAACTTAAAAACTCCCTTCACACAAAACTTTTCATAGACTGATTAGAGGGTTAGTGCTAAAAAATTAAAATGCACATGTGTTCTACTCAAGACAAATTGCAAACAACTTTATCAGGCATTAACTACTGTTTACTAAGCCTCAATGTGGTACTCCTCCTCTAGAGTATCACATTTGACGATAGTAAACAGACGAATACAAAATAAAAGCAGAATCTGTCAAAAACTGAACAGTCTGTAAAGATCGAATTTTTCGAAGCACTTCTGTAGCCAAAATCAGAAAAATCAAAACTAACTAAAGATAGATAAAAGTATCAGGCTTACTGTCTAAAAATATCAGAAAAATATAAAATTCAGGGAATTTCTGGATTTTCAAACAGTGAAGGACAGAAATCTGTTTCTGGACAGCAAAACAATACCTCGCACTTTCAATGCATTAGAGGCTAAACTTGGCACACAAAAAACCAAAACAAAAAGATACAATGAAGTTGCTACAGGAAAAAACTTCATGACTTCAAGAAAAGAAAAACAAACTGAAAGTAAAAGATGGATTGTCTCCCAACAAGCGCTTTTCTTTTAAGCCTTTTAGCTAGGCATGATAATTTTAATGATGCTCTCATAAGAATAAGAGTTGGAACGCAAAAGAGAGCATCATGAAGCAAATATCAAACACATTTAAGTCTAACTATCTTCCTATGCATAGGCATCTTGTAAGGAAATAAATCATTGGAGCATAAAGCCTTAAGCATAGGAAGGCAAAGCAAGTGCAACATTAAAACCTTCAACATAAAGAGGGGAAACTTCATAAGATGATAATTTATATAACCACGCTTACCTCTCTCATAATAACTTTCAGTAGCATCATGAATAAAATCCACAACATAAGTATCACATAAAGCATTTTTCTCATGATTCACATGCATAAAAGTATTATTATTACTCTCGACATAAGTAAAATGCTACTCATTAGTAATAGTGGGAGTAAAACTATCATAGCCATCATTGTAATCATCATAAATAGGAGGCATATCATAATCATAATAAACTTTTTCCTCAATAGTAGGTGGACTGAAAGTATCACATTCATCATAATAATCATCATATATAGGAGACATAGTATCATCAAAGCAAATTTCCTCCTTCAATCTTGGGGGACTAAAAAGATCATATTCATCAAAACAGGCATCCTCAAGCTTGAAATTTTCCATAGCATTAGCAACAATGGCATTCAAAGAAATCATACTAATACCATTGCTACTAGCATGATTGTTATGCAAATAAAGTTCCATAGGTTTTTTTAATTTTCTCTTCAAAAGCATCATGACCAATTTCAAGATAAATTTTATAAAGCTCTCTAATTTTTTTTATTGTTTTCCATTAAGCCTAACTAGTGAAATAAAAACAAGAAACAAAAAGATTTAATTGCAAGATCTAAAGAAGATACCTTCAAGCACTCACCTCCCCAACAACAATGCTAGAAATTAGCTTCGTCGTCGGAGTGTGAGTACCGCTTACCTTTCCTCCCTGGCAACGGCGCCAGAAATTAGCTTCATTGACGGGAGAGGAATTGTAGTGCGCCCTCTTACTCCCCGGCAACGGCGCCAAAAATAGCTTGATGTCTACTATACGCTTCTATTCTTGTAGACTTGTTGGGCCTCCAAGCGCAGAGGTTTGTAGGACAGCGGCAATTTTCCCTTAAGTGAGTAACCCAAGGTTTATCGAACTCAGGGAGGTAGAGGTCAAAGATATCCCTCTCAAGCAACCCTGCAAATAAGATACAAGAAGTCTCTTGTGTCCCCAACACACCTAATACAATTGTCAGTTGTATAGGTGTACTAGTTCCACGAAGAGATGGTAAAATGCAAGTGATATGGATGGTAAAAGGTGATTTTGTAATTATGTAATAAAAATGGCAGCAAGCAAACAAGTGACAAAAGTGACTAAAAACGGTGTATCAATGCTTGGAAACATGGCCTAGGCTTCATACTTTCACTAGTGACTACTCTCAACATCATTAACA
Organism: Puccinellia tenuiflora; assembly: GCA_012064385.1. Classification (NCBI taxonomy): domain Eukaryota; kingdom Viridiplantae; phylum Streptophyta; class Magnoliopsida; order Poales; family Poaceae; genus Puccinellia; species Puccinellia tenuiflora. Next base: position 1,109,901 of record QRDG01000095.1, read on the forward strand.
TAATTAAACACATGATAGTTCCCACAAAAACACATGCATGGTAGACGTTACTCGGAGATCATTCTTTTGTGGATCAAATAGGATGGGAATTGCGTAGGGCTACGAGAAGCACACCTTAAAGTTCGTATTCCACATCTATGGACACTTCATGCTGTCACTATCCACATCCAAAGATAGTACTAACAAACACCACAACCTATTTCTTGAATTGTCTCTTTCTTCAATAACACAATGATGCATATAAAATGCATACATGAACTTTGCACTATAATACTTATATTCCATTCATATTTGCATCATATAAGGGGTATATTACTGTTATTTAATGATTTTTGGTAATTAATAATGATTTCCCCTTTTTATGGAATTAATCCTGCGCAGGCAGAAAACCCCTATTTCTTTCCTTATTTATTTCAGGGCCTTAACGACGTCATAATGAGCTGCAAATTTACGGGGATCATTATTTTGGTAGGAGGAAGACCTAGGAGCGAAGGAAGCAAGCAAATGGAGGCCGGAGGGGCAAAAGAGGGTGCCCCATGCGGCCGCATGGGCCCACCTCTTTTGGCCCTCGTGGCCCCGTTTGCGTCAATCCTTCTTCCTGAAGCTTCCTCGTGACCTAAAAATGACTATAAAAATAGTCCCCCGACGTTTTCCAGGAGGAGGCGGCGGAGAAACACAAAACCAGAAAAAGAGAGACAGAAGGCTGCCGCCGGAGAAGATCGGAGGGGGGAAACGCCGCCGGGATCACCTCCGGAGGTCTTCTCCATCCCCCCGCCGGAGTCTCCATCAACACCACCGTCAAGACCAGCACCATCTCCATCACCATCTCCATCACCATCTTCGTGATCCACTTCATCCCCCTCATAGTTTGAGATTGTTTGATCCCTAGCTATTGTCTAAGTGCTATTCTACATGTTTGTGAATTGCTACTTGTCATTGTTTTGTGGGGAGATCATAGTTTCAGATTGTGTTGTATCAATTGTACCACTAAATCATATCATGTCTGGGAGTTGTGAGTAGTTCTCTTATGTTCCTAGGGGTATAGGATGAATTGGCAATGACTTTTATATGACATGTGTTGGTATTTTGTCTAGTTTTTATCTTTGATGTAATTCTATGATGGTGTTGTGCGAACTTCGACTACATATCACTTCACCTATATGGGCTCATAGGAGAACACCGTAGTGTAATGGAGTGAGGAAGACTTGGGAGGACACGTAAACCCAAGACCGAATCATGAAGTTACTTTATGGGGTATTAGTATCGGGGACCTTAAAGATTAATGCTATGGTGGGACTTTATGTCTTAATAACTCTTGTGTAGTCATTTACTTGGCCACATGATCCATCATAAGAGGTTTAGTTTATTTATTTAGCTATTCCTAATTATGGCTCCGTCCAAAGAAGATTAAAACTTGACAAAATGTTTACCTTGTTGTTCTAGAAATATTTATGCCATGAAGTCTAATTAGCCCTTGGGAACTCTCTCCACCTATAAGAAACACACACTTGAGCTTGTCCTCTTGCTGCATAGAGGATTGGGCTTTCTCTCTTTGAGAGCTTTCACTTGTCATATTGCATTTTCAGCATTTTACTTTATTGCAAACTCTACACCAAAAACCCAAAAACACTTGCATCATTTAATCATTTTAGTTTGTCTAGTGCATAGATAATAAGGGAAGTGACACTCTTATTTGAGAGGATAATACTTATACCTTCTACTCCTCGTGGGATCGATACTATACTTACACATCGAAGACTTCAATGATCCCCTATACTTGTGGGTATCACACAAGCATCAAGAAACCTCATGATCTATTCGATCCAACAATAATAAAGAACAAACTCATGATGAAGATCCCTCTAATCTTGATGCATAGAGTCACACACGGCACCCACACTGTCACCGAGGTATCGTGATCATAACAGTGACTCCGCAAATTATACTAGATAACACCACTTGAGCAACATCATATCCATTACACATAGGGAAACATCATGTATTCAACTATACTAACAAAGCTCATGATCACAACGAAGATCACATCATGGGAGAGAGAGATAACCACATAGCTACTTGTATAAGCCTCAGCCCCGGTGAGGGACTACTCCCTCCTCATCGCGGGAAGCGGCGGCGTTGATGGAGATGGTCCCGGCGGTCGATCCCCGTCCCACATATGATTGGCTTAGGCCGGATAATCCGGTCAGACTTGGCCCGGATATTCCGGCACAGAGGCTGAAAAATCCGGCCTGCAGAAACTAAAACTTTGATATTTGAAGATTGACTTGTATGTAAGATAGAAATGTCTTTTTAGGTATGAAGGGCTTGGGATTAAGATAACCAAACTGATATTGGTACTTCACACTCATACTTGCAAGAGTCAAACGAATAAAATGCCAAGATTGATGTGTTTTCCATAAACAAGTGTTAGACCAAAAACTCCAAATGATGTGCAAGTAAGATTTCAATTAAGAACCAACTCTTCATAAAGAAGAGGGCGGTGTCCTAGGCCACCATATATGAGTTTATGGCATGACACCGCGAAGATATATCTTGGGTTCATAACCAACACTCGTCATTGAAGCTCATAATTCATGAATTGAAAAATAGAGATGCAAATTATTTCTTAATATGTGCATAATAGGGGGAGGGAGAGTCCAATAAATTAGGACAACACTCCCCCTAAAACCATGCCTACATCTAGAATCCAAATAAAAGTCTAGTAGAGGTGTGTATGCAAGATGTTCAATCAACTAAAATTGCTTGCACATACGACATTTATTTCACTCCTCAATTCCTTGAATCTCTTCTCATCAAGTGGCTTCGTGAATATATCGGCAAGTTGATCTTTGGTGTTGATATAAGAAAGTGAGATATCTCCATTGTCCACATGATCAAGGATAAAATGATACCGTATTTCAATATGCTTCGTCTTGCCATGGAGCACGGGATTGTGAGCAATTATTATAGCACTTTCATTATCACATAAAATAGGCAATGTCTTTATCTTAATTCCAAAATCCTCAAGACATTTTCTCATCCATAATAATTGAGAACAACAACTTGCAGCGGCAATATATTCGGCTTCAGTGGAGGAGGTGGAAATACAATTTTGTTTCTTTGAAGACCAACACACAAGTGACCTTCCAAGAAATTGGCAAGCACCCGAGGTTGATTTCCTAGTCACTTTATCACCTGCCAATCCGCATCCGAAGACCCCACAAGATCAAATCTTGTATTTGAAGGATACCAAAGGCCATAATGGGGAGTATCAACCAAATACCAAAGAATTCTTTTGACCGCTGTCGTATGGCTTTCCTTAGGGTTAGATTGAAATCTTGCACACAAACCCACACTAAACATGATATCCGGTCAAGATGCACAAAGATAAAGCAAAGAGCCAATCATAGAGCGATAAAGTTTTTGATCAACCGATATACCTTCGTGATCTAGTGATAGATTCACGTTTGTTGCCATTGGAAATCTTAATGGGTTTGCATTTTTCATATAAAACTTCTTGAGCATGTCTTGAATATATTTAGCTTGAAAAATAAGGGTTCCTTCATCATATTGCTTGATTTCAAAGCCAAGGAAAAACTTCAATTCGCCCATCATAGACATCTCAAATTCACTTGTCATTAGCTTTGAAAATTGCTCTACAAAAGTGACATTAGTAGATCCAAATATAATATCATCAACATATACTTGGCATACCAAGAATTCTCCATTTACACTCTTGGTGAAGAGTGTGGGATCGATTACCCCAAGTACAAAACCACGGTCTACTAGAAACTCCTTTAAGTGATCATACCAAGCACGTGGGGCTTGCTTGAGGCCATACAAAGCCTTGTGGAGTAAGTAGACATGGTTAGGATACTTAGGATCTTCGAACCCCGGAGGTTGTTTAACATATACCAGCTCATTAAGTGGACCATTTAGAAATGCACTTTTAACATCCATTTGATGTAAGATAAATTTATGACTAGAGGCAAATGCAAGTAATATACGAATGGATTCAAGTATAGCTACGGGAGCGAAAGTTTCACCGTAGTCAAGTCCTTCGACTTGAGAGTAGCCTTGAGCAACCAAACGAGCCTTGTTGCGAATCACTTGCCCATGATTATCTTGTTTGTTTTTGAACACCCATTTGGTTCCAATCACATTATGATCCTTGGGTCTTTCCACAAGGGACCATACTTTGTTTCTCTCAAAATTATGGAGCTCTTCATGCATAGCTTGAACCCAATCTTCATCTTCAAGTGCTTCATACACCTTGATGGGTTCAATATGAGAGTGAATGCCACAAAAGAGCAATAGTTGTCTTCGGGTGGACACACTCCTTCCAAGGCCTCCAATGATCTTCTTTTGATAATCAGATTTTTTATGTAATGCCACCGCCTTGCTAGCCATTCGGCGGGCAAGAGCATCTTCGGATCTCTCATTGGGAGGTACATCTTCATCATCTCCTTCATCTTGACAATGATTGATCCGGGAGTGGGTTGGAGTTCTTGGCGAGGAATCACCAAGGTCTTGACCACCATTATCATTGGGTGGATCTTGATCATTATCCTGATGGTTGTTATTATTTTCAAGGTCTTGAGCTTGTTCTTGGTTTGCCGTTTGATCAATGGTTGATGTAGAGGGCTCCACTTGCGTAGAGCTTGAGTCCACATCCTTTGCCACAAGGGGTTCCTCAATGGGTATAAGAGGACCTATACCCATTCTTCTTATGGCTATGGAGGAGGGCTCATCACCTACATCATCAAGATCAATTTGCCCCACTTGGGAGCCATTATCCTCATGGAACACCACATTCATAGATTCTTCAACACACCCGGTGAATATGTTGTAGACTCTATAAGTGTGGGAATCCTTGGCTCAACCAACAAATATGCCTTCAAAAGTTCTAGGCTCAAATTTAGGCAATTTAGAACCTTTAATGTAAACTTGGCATTTGCAACCAAAAACTTTAATATAAGAGAGGTTGGGCTTTTTACCACCAAGAAGTTCATATGAAGTCTTGTTAGTGAATGGACGGAGATAGAGCCGGTTGGATAGATGAAAAGCGGTGTTGATGGCTTCGGCCCAAAAGTTATATGGAGACCTGAATTCGGCCATCATAGTTCTTGCCATATCAATAAGTGTACGGTTCTTCCTCTCCGCAACACCATTTTGTTGAGGGGTATATGCAGCGGAATATTAGTGTTTAATACCCTCATCACTCAAGAATTCATCCATGGTTTAGTTCTTGAACTCGGTTCCATTGTCACTTCTTATGGCCAAGATGGTTGTATCATATTGGCGTTGTACTTGAGTAGCCCAATCAATGATTCCTTTTGAGTTTCACTCTTTTTCTTGATATAGAAAGTCCAAGTGTATCTTGTATAATCATCAACAATCACCAAGCAATATTTCTTGCCGCCAAGGCTATCATAAGTAGGAGGCCCAAACAAATCCATATGAATGAGTTGGAAGGGCCTCGTTGTATTGATGGTTGTCACCTTGGGATGGTTCTTCTAATGCATCTTTCCGGCAACGCAAGAGCTACAAGGACGATCTTTGGAAAAATTCACTTTTGTTAGTCCTTACACATGCTCACCCTTCACAAGTGTTTGCAAATTTGGAAAACCACCGTCTCAACTACTCTTGTTCATCCATCAAGTTTTAACTTAGAGAAATTGGAATGTTGAGATCTTCAGTTGACATCCTTGTTCAGCTGCTCAGAATTGTCCGTAACCGGGGACACGGCTATGATCATAGTTTTGACACTCTCGAGAGGTTGTGCACTTTAACCACAAGACTTCATCAACCCATTCTGTCCTTGACCTTCTTGAAGTGAAAAGGAAAGGTGAAGATGAAGACGAGACCTTTGGGAACCAGTTCCCTGTTCGTCAGGCAGACCCATACAAGACATTCATCCATTGAGAACTGCCGGAATCAGGTTCCTAGAACTTACTTAGTCAAGGGAGAGCCATAATACCAAGTGGCTGCACTGGAAGCAATCTTCACATGGAGTAACTTCAAATCTCTTTGTTCCTGGGTGGCCGTCCACAAGTGAGCATCTCGGGTGAAAACCACCATAGAAATGGCCCCGAGTAGCCACTCAACTATAAACCTCCATCCACATACCACATCCACCCAGGTGGTTCGTTAACTTAGTAGAATTTTCATTACCAACTTTTATAAAACACTTTCTCGGCGTAGCAACGCTAATATCTACTAAGTTATTATATAGGTACTAGACACTTTGGAATATTTGGAGTAATACTAAACAGGTCTAGCATAGCATAGTAATAAAACCTGACATGCAATTCTACTTAGAAAAGTAAACTACAATGCATATCAAAATACTTAGGAAATTTCATGTGTGAGCATCACTTGCCTTTGAAAAACTTGTCGTTGCTCACACACTCTTTTCAACGTAACTTGGAGCACTCCGTTCAATCTAAGCAACATAAACAAACAACAATAAAGAACAATACAACAATAAAACTAAACAACCACAACATCAAACATGGACAACAACAAAACAAAAGGGTTGGTGGTCCAAGTTCAACACATGATCCAATATGCAAAAAGAATCAATGTATTAGGGTTTGTAGTTTTCCATTGAGGGTCAAAGGATGTTCTAAAGTCAAAAATAGGTTTGAAGGGTGGATCAAAGGTTCTAAGGGCTGGTTTTCGTCTCTCTGGACAGAAGCAATTATTTGGGTATTTTTCTATTAAGAAAACAAGTTAAAAAGATTTATAGAATTTAAACTAAATCAAAAATACTCAAATTGAGCCTCTGATTTTTAAATCACCTTAAAACTACCCAAAAATATTTTATAACAGAGGAATAATATTTCTCATAAAACAAGGTTTCTAAAGCTATTTTTTATGCAATTTTTGGACTTATAGAATTAAAGTTATGTTGAAATTACTCAAATCACACATTTGAAATTTTAATAATTTAAACTAAGGCAAAACTGAAAACTAACAGTACCATAAAATTCTACAGATCCAGAGGTTTTCAAAAATATAAAATTTACTAAATTTGGCCAAACCCATAAAAAGATATGATGGTTCTAAGATCTAGGGGGTTTACTACAAAACTGCCATTTAAACTAAATTTGGGAAATTCACAGAAAATCCCTGGCCACGTGGATCTGACTGGGCTGCTGACTGGGCACTGACGTGGCTGGATCTGATTCGCCCGTACCCCTTCACTTAAGTGATTTTATCTGGATCGCTCGATCTAGATCCGACGGCTGTGGATCTAGGGTTCTTACCCTGGCGGCGCGCGTGGCCGGAGACGGCGGCGACGGCGAGGCTGCGGCACGGGTGTGGATGTACATGTCACTCCGGCGACATTCTGGGCAAACGGAGGTGACAACGGCGAGCGGCTCCGTACGGCGGACACGATGGCGACGGCGACGACGAGCTCCGCGTCCCGAAACGGCGACGGGAAGCGGACGGAGCGGCGGCGGCGGACGAAGCTTCGGTCGAGCTCCTTCTCCTCGTTTCGGCTGCGCAAAGAAATCGAGGAGAGGGTCAGCAGGGTGCCCCGTGGTGAGGAGAAGAGAGAGGAAGCAAAATAGGCGGCGAGGACCCACCGTGGTGGCCGAAAACGGCGAAATACGGCGGCGGGAGGGCGCGACTCCGACGAGCAAATTCGTTGTGCTGGCTGCGCGATTTGAAGGGGCGAGAGGGGGTAAAGAGAGAGGGAGTCCAGGGCTATAAGGGGATGGGCTCAGGGTGTCGATTGATTCCCCGAAACGCTCGCAATCAAGGAAGAGGAGATCGGGAAGAAACGGACGCGACGTGTTGAAGATGATGATGTCACAGTGACGTCATTAATTTTTCATTTTCTTTATTTTCTGCTTTTCTTTTGTAAAACTTGATTTAGGCCTCCAATTCAAGTCAAATAAAATTGTAAAAATTTGTAAAATTCCAAATATTCAAAATAGACATTTAGGAACTATTTTTGGTTAAAACAAAATTACCAAAATACCCTTTTGGTCAAGTTTGCCTTATATGGCCATTTGGGAATTTTCCCAAATTAGGGTTTATAAAGATCCCAAAATATTTAAATAAAAACCAGAGAATAATACGAGTAATATCATTCAAAATGATAACTCATTTTTAAATTAAAAATAATTTAAGATAAAACATTTTATAAACAGAGCTTGGAAAAATGTTTAAATCATTTTCTCAAATAATTTAGGGTTTATAATATCCCTATATTATTTATTTGAAAACCAAATATCCAAAGTGGAAAATACTATTTGAAAGCTCATTTAAATATTTTATTTCCAAAACTTTAAAGTTTAGATTGGAAGATAAAGGAATATTTAATTTAAAATATGACTTTGAAGATGTCAAAACAATCTTCTATAAAAGCTTTTCTTGATTTTTGGAGGCTTTATTTGATTATTAATAAAAGTTTTAAATTTTTGTGATTTTTAAAATATTCCAAAATTTGGGATGTTACAAACCTACCACCCTTAAAAGGAATCTCGTCCCGAGATTCGGAGAGGCTATAAGAAGGATGGGTTCAGGATCTCCGATATTTAGACAACTTGGTGAGCTACCACCCTTAAAAGAAACTTTTGTAGGCGGTCTTGAACTCTTTCCTTCGGGCTAGGGTCCATCGGGTTAGTCTTTAGATCTCACTAGAGTCAACTATATCTTACACTCATGAAGTGCTCCATCTCCAATAGTTGGGTGTCTCTTTAGATAACTTCGGATACCATTCTCTTTAATATGGCTTGACATATTATGTCCTTGTCCATCTGATGTCTTCGGCAATCTTTCTTCTCTAAGTTGGCATCCTTCAGTGCAAACAATGCGTCGATTCTAACGGAACTCTCATGGTGGGTCAAAACTTTCATTGCTGGATCTCTTCTTCTTCACGAGAGTTGTGGTTTATCCTCACCGAATATCTTACATTTCGGCAACTTTTGCCTCACATAGGGCTATAATATTCCGGTGGTTCCGGCTTATCCACGTCGTCTCTCTTATAGGTATGTCACTCAGATTTACCAATCCAAATAGTGAGGGGAATAACATGAGTAGTATGAATGGTGATCAGTCCATCCTGCACCCATATCATTTCCTCAATATGTAGATAGGTGAACCACGTAGTCTATCTTTTGGGCATCCTCACTTGTCTGGCAGAAAGTTTCCCATCTGCAAGACAACCTGAACTAAACTATCGCTCCTTTAAAAAAACTATTGGGTTGCGTAAGCTCCTGCACACGTTAGCTCACAAGCTAAAGCTTGTTTTCTGATTCTTCTCCTTGGAAAACATGTCTTCCACGTTGTCTTAGCTTGTCCATTTTCAGTGTCATGTCTTCATCCCTGATATGACGAACAGGCTTCACAACAATATATAATTTTTCATAAAAGGTTTGGCGTACTAGAGTCACCACAAGCTTCATTCATCCTCACAAATTGTGGTTATTACATCGACATTACACCACTCTTACATCACAGTACTTATTCTTCCACTTACATATAACTATTGGCATTTATACATCCTCAGAACATTTCCATTGACTCTGGTCCTTCTTCTTGGCTAAACTCCTCATGAAAACTCAGTTGGTTTCTTTGCTTCTTGATTTAAACTGATATCTGATCCGCTTCTTTTCTGGTGTGGTGAGTGTGACAGCTTTACTAGCATGATCTATCTGACCTTCATACCTGGACATCCAGTCCTTGCCTATGATTATATCAAAGCCTTGCAAGTCTAGCACAAACAACTCGCTTGGAAACTTGTGTGTCTCAAATTCCAAGGTCATGTTTTGGCATACCGCATTTGCTGTTCTCTTCCCTTCTGTAGAGCTTACTCTGATGGGTCTTTTAATCCCTTGATAGGATATCTTATTTTTCCTCACAAAGTCTTTTGATATGAATGAATGTGTAGCCTCGGCATCGAAAAGTACTAGTGCAGGACATGAGTTGATCAACAATTCTTCAATAACTGGGTTTGGTCTCTTGAGAACTCTCTCCATGTTTATAGAAAACACATGTCTCTTTCGGAATTGAGTTGGCTTGGTCCCAATACTAATCTTCTTTTCTGAACAGTCCCAAGAATAGTGTCCCATTTTCTTGCATTTGAAACACACCACCTGACTGAGGTCATTCCTGTTGGGTTTGGGGTGGGTGTTCTGACTACTGTTTTCTCCCATGATGTGCTCATCTCCGATGTCATAAACTTCTTCAATATGGACGGGGCTATGGTGGTCATGGTTGATGTGGTGGTCATGGTCGATATGGTGGTCATTTTCTCTATGAAGGTCATGTCTATGAATATTATGACAATGGTGGTTATTGTCTCCATGATAGTTGAACTCAAGATGAACACGTTCGTCATGTGAAGTGTGCCATTCCCGCTATGATTCAGAGTGATGCTTTTCCAAACTAAGCTTTCGCTTCTTGTTCGCAACTTGATTCAGTTTGCTTTCCAAGACTACAGCTTGGTCAACCAGTGACCGGTAGTTAGGGGTATAGGCAATTGTCAATAGAATGGATAGTTTGTCATTCAAACCATTTAGGAACCTTTCTTTCCTCTTGGTATCTGTATCAACATCATCCGGTGCATAGCGCGCCAGATTATTAAACTCATTCATGTATTCTATGACATCTCGGTCATCTTGTCGGAGCTCGTAAAATTCTTCCCTCTTTAGTTTCATCACTCCAGATGAAATATGTGCAGCACGGAATCCTTCTTGGAACAATTCCCATGTCATCTCTTCAATGGGATGTGTGATCTGGTAGCTGTCCCACCAGTCTGCTGCAGGTCCTTCTAGTAAATGTGCCGCAAATCTAACCTTCTCAGCATCTGTGCATCCGATGGTCACTAAATCCTTATTCACTGAACGAAGCCAATCATCAGCCAAAATACGTTCTGCAGTTCTTGAGAACTTTTCTGGTCGAAGCTTTAAGAATCTGATCAACATATCCACTTGAGATGAAGGTGGTGCTGGAATGTCCTTGTTGTTTTCTTGGTTTTGGGTCATCAGCTGATTCAACTTCTTCTGTGCATCTAGTAACTGTTGTAGTGTAGGTGTCCCCGGGTTGGAATTTGGCTGGGACATCTGTTTAGTTTAGCATGGATGAGTAGAGATAGAGCGATACTAAGAGAGAGTACTCCTACCCACACAAGCAGATGAAGGCAATTCATCTTACAAACAACTTCTAACAAAGATTCATCACTCCAAACAACATAATCAGAAAACAACCTAGTATTGCCATACTAACTATGTATGATCAATACACTATCACGTTATCGTTGTTGTAGCAAGGTAACTAAAGTGGTGGTCTCATCTATCTCTTTATGGAATTTCTTCAAGTTCTTCTTTGACCTTCAATGTAGCACATATGTCTTGTGGTGATCTTCATCGGTCTAACATCAGTTGAGTTGTATCCACCATTAAGGGTCATTTTATATGAGGTAAGATGTCTTCGAAAATGAATAGTAGATGAGAGTATGAGAAAAGATAACTTGCAAATATTTTCTTTTGAATAAGATAGATTTCAATTCTAAGTCTTTTCCTAGATCTAATCCAAACCTAGGGTACTAGACACTTTGGAATATTTGGAGTAATACTAAACAGGTCTAGCATAGCATAGTAATAAAACCTGACATGCAATTCTACTTAGAAAAGTAAACTACAATGCATATCAAAATACTTAGGAAATTTCATGTGTGAGCATCACTTGCCTTTGAAAAACTTGTCGTTGCTCACACACTCTTTTCAACGTAACTTGGAGCACTCCGTTCAATCTAAGCAACATAAACAAACAACAATAAAGAACAATACAACAATAAAACTAAACAACCACAACATCAAACATGGACAACAACAAAACAAAAGGGTTTGTGGTCCAAGTTCAACACATGATACAATATCCAAAAAGAATCAATGTATTAGGGTTTGTAGTTTTCCATTGAGGGTCAAAGGATGGTCTAAAGTCAAAATAGGTTTGAAGGGTGGATCAAAGGTTCTAAGGGTTGGTTTTCGTCTCTCTGGACAGAAGCAATTATTTGGGTATTTTTCTATTAAGAAAACAAGTTAAAAAGATTTATAGAATTTAAACTAAATAAAAAATACTCAAATTGAGCCTCTGATTTTTAAATCACCTTAAAACTACCCAAAAATATTTTATAACAGAGGAATAATATTGCTCATAAAACAAGGTTTCTAAATCTATTTTTCATGCAATTTTTGGACTTATAGAATTAAAGTTATGTTGAAATTACTCAAATCACTCATTTGAAATTTTAATAATTTAAACTAAGGCAAAACTGAAAACTAACAGTACCATAAAATTCTACATATCCAGAGGTTTTCAAAAAGATAAAATTTACTAAATTTTGCCAAACCCATAAAAAGATATGATGGTTATAAGATCTAGGGGGTTTACTACAAAACTGCCATTTGAACTAAATTTGGGAAATTCACAGAAAATCCCTGGCCACGTGGATCTGACTGGGCGGTAACTGGGCTGCTGACTGGGCACTGACGTGGCTGGATCTGATTCGCCTGTACCCCTTCACTTAAGTGATTTTGTCTGGATCGCTCGATCTAGATCCGACGGCTGTGGATCTAGGGTTCTTACCCTGGCGGCACGCGTGGCCGGAGACGGCGGCGATGGCGAGGCTGCGGCACGGGTGTGGATGTACACGTCGCTCCGGCGACATTCCAGGCAAACGGAGGTGACGACGGCGGGCGGCTCCGTACGGCGGCCACGATGGCAATGGCGACGACGAGCTCCGCGTCCTGAAACGGCGACGGGAAGCGGACGGAGCGGCGGCGGCGGACGAAGCTTCGGTCGAACTCCTTCTCCTCGTTTCGGCTACGCAAAGAAATCGAGGAGAGGGTCAGGAGGGTGCCCCGTGGTGAGGAGAAGAGAGAGGAAGCAAAATAGGCGGCGAGGACCCACCGTGGTGGCCGAAAACGGCGAAATACGGCGGCGGGAGGGCGCGACTCCGACGAGCAAATTCGTCGTGCTGGCTGCCCGATTTGAAGGGGCGAGAGGGGGTAAAGAGAGAGGGAGTCCAGGGCTATAAGGGGATGGGCTCGGGGTGTCGATTGATTCCCCGAAACGCTTGCAATCAAGGAAGAGGAGATCGGGAAGAAACGGCCGCGACGTGTTGAAGATGATGATGTCACAGTGACGTCATTAATTTTTCATTTTCTTTATTTTCTGCTTTTATTTTGTAAAAATTGATTTAGGCCTCCAATTCAAGTCGAATAAAATTGTAAAAAATTGTAAAATTCCAAATATTCAAAATAGACATTTAGGAACTATTTTTGGTTAAAACAAAATTACCAAAATACCCTTTTGGTCAAGTTTGCCTTATATGGCCATTTGGGAATTTTCCCAAATTAGGGTTTATAAAGATCCCAAAATATTTAAATAAAAACCAGAGAATAATTTGAGTAATATCATTCAAAATGATAACTCATTTTTAAATTAAAAATAATTTAAGATAAAACATTTTATAAACAGAGCTTGGAAAAATGTTTAAATCATTTTCTCAAATAATTTAGGGTTTATAATATCCCTATATTATTTATTTGAAAACCAAATATCCAAAGTGGAAAATACTATTGGAAAGATCATTTAAATATTTTATTTCCAACAGTTTAAAGTTTAGATTGGAAGATAAAGGAATATTTAATTTAAAATATGACTTTGAAGATGCCAAAACAATCTTCTATAAAAGCTTTTCTTGATTTTTGGATACTTTATTTGATTATTAATAAAAGTTTTAAATTTTTGTGATTTTTAAAACATTCCAAAATTTGGGATGTTACAATCAAGTCCTTGACTTAGGTACCCATGTTTTGATGGGTCCTTTTTTGTTAGTCACAAGGGTCTTGGGAATCCAAATACCAAAGTGATAATCACTACCATATGTGGTGCCAACATATTTTGCATAAACATGTCCATCATTAGATTTTAAAAGCACATAAGATGGATTATATTTTCCCGCAAAATTATTGTGAGAAGAAGTGTCCTTAGGAACAATGCTCTTAGCAATAGTATCAAATTCATCTTCATCATTAGCCAACTCCCCCTCCTTCAGAAAAACAATAGCATTAGTGGAGAGAGTTGAATTCTTCTTCTCATTGGTCTTCTTGGATGAGAATCCAAATCCAAGTCCTTCTTTACCCACAACTCTCCTTTTATTACTCAAAAGATCATTCAGGTTCTTTTCTCCTTGGATGCAAGAGACTAGACCCTTCTCAAGTTGAGCCTTCAAACTATTGTTCTCCACTATGAGGGATGCTTTGACACACAAGGGGTTACTGGCATAAGCATTTACATTTATATCCTTATCTTGGGAGATGTCATGTGACTCCTTAAGAACCTTGAGCTCACTCGAGAGTGTCTTGTGAGCTTCCTCAAGCTGCTCAAAATCCTTAAGTAGTTCATTGTGACCATTCATAATGTTATCATTTTCATACATACATTCCTTAAGTTTATATAGTACATCATCACGGTCACCAATCATTTTAGATAAATCTAAATTGTAGGTTTTCTCAATAGAATATTTAAGGCATAGTGTATTATCTAGAGCTTTCTCAAGCTCCGCTATCCTATTAGCATCATCATGAGCGAAACCCTCAAGTTCAAAAATTCTTTATTCATGTTCTTCAATGAGACCATATGCCTTACCAAGTTGAGTCATGAAAGCATCAAAAGCAATTTTATTTTCACCTTCAAGTGACCTCATAAGTTTTGAGAGTTTATTAGCATTTTCATCTTCAAGTTCCTCAACACAATTTAACAATGATGGAGTAGAGGAAATCAAAGGTTTGAGTGAGGAGGTTACCTTCGGGGATGTACCCTTGGCCATAAGGCACTTGTGTTTGGTGGGACCTTTCTTGTCATTTGGTGTGGAGAAGAGAGAATCCAAAGAAGGAGGAATAACCCCAATTTCCATGGCTGCCATGCCCACTTGTTCTTCTTCATCTTCACTTTCTTCACCTCCGGATAAGTATGCCCTTTGAGGCACCTTCTTCATGAAGTTCTTGTTCTTGGGAACAAAGTTGGTTTTCTTGATGAGCTTTCCACCATTCTCAACTCTACTCTTGTAAGGGCAATCTGCAACGAAGTGCTCACTATCTCCACAATTGAAGCAAGTTCTTGCTTTCTTCATACTTGAGCCTTCTCTTCCCTTCTTGTTTGTTGCATTTGTTCTAAAGTCTCCTTTCTTCCACCAATTATGGTTGGCAAGAGCCAAACATTCATTATGTGACATCCTTTTCTCCTTCTCGGATGGCACATAGGTGGATGCACCTTCATCACTTGATTCTTCCTCATCACGAGATGTTGCCTTCAAAGCAAGAGATACTCTTTTCATTCCATTCACACGAGCTACAACATCTTCCGAGGATTTCTTCATCATGTTCATGGTTACAAAGGTACCCAATACATCATTGGGAGTTAAATCCATATAGTCCGATCTTGATTGGACATTCATCACCATGTTCTCATTGTATGGAATCAAGGTTTGAAGAAATTTTCCCTTGAACCAATCATTATCACAATCCTTGAATCCCGCATCAATCATGTCCACCATAAGAGCCTTGAGTCTTCGGTATACATCTTCCGGGAGCTCTCCATCCTTCATGATGAAATGATCTTCTTGCCGTTGAAAAATTGATTTCTTCGAGCGTTGCATGCTCACATTTCCATCGTACATGGCAAGTAAATAATCCCAAGCTTCCTTGGCATTTGGGAGAGACCGAATGTGCTCAACACTTTCATTGACCATTGCCTTCTCAAGCATGTGCATAGCATGTGCATTGAGTTGTTCATCAATGATCTCACTTGAGGTCAAATTATTGACATCCTTAGGATAGTATCCCTTCTCAATGATTCTCCATATTTGCATTGAAGAGTTACATACATAAGACTTCATAGACGCTTTCCAATTAGTAAAACGGGTCCTTTCTACTAAAGGTGGATTACCAAGATTGTTTACATGTGGGTGTTGAACATTAGGAGCAATGTTATAAGCATATCCAAATTGATTTGAGTTTCTATCTTTGAGGGAATCTACTTCATTTTCTTTAGAAGGAGATATGGGATTACCATTCTCATCTAGAGAGGCACTTTCATTTTCACTGCTAGATGCAGATGCAAGTTTAGTTAAAAGCTCCTCCAACCTATCCATCCTCTTATCAAAGTTCTCAGCTATGGAATCGATTTGTTTTTGAATTAATTCCATGGCAGTGGGCTCCCCCATCCTCCTCTTTAGGCAGTGAAGCCTTTAATAAAGAGGCGAGGATCTGATACCAATTGAAAGGATCGATAAGGTTAACTAGAGGGGGGTGAATAGGTTAACTACAAATTTTACTTCTTTTTCTTTTAATTGGGTATTGCTCAAATATAAGTTCTCTAGAATATGCAACTAGATGAATAACCCTATATGTTGAGCAATCGACTACTAGCACAAGATATATATGTGAGTAAGCTATTAGCAACAAGTAAAGGTAAGTTGAGGAATAACCAATAAGATGACGCGGAGATTTATCCCGAAGTTCACTTCCCAAAGGAAGCTAGTCTCCGTTGGAGCGGTGTGGTATTCACCAAAGTGAAACACTGAATAGCCTTGATATGGCACAACGTATCTCCGTCGTGTCTTACCACAGATGTGGCGAGGCACGTGTCACTATGTTGCCATTGAGGTTGACAACTAGAACCTTTACAAGGATGAAGCACACTCCACAAGTTGGAGGGTATTCACCAAATGCACCGAGCCGCCAAGACTCGATGCTCCAAGACCGGGGCACACACCACAACCTAATTGGTGGCTTCCGGCAATGTCTTCGTAGCTCCCAAAGCTCCGAAGGACCACAACCTCTTAGGGTTCCAATGAACACAAAGAGTAGCAAGCCCCCTCTCACAAATCAAGGGGGAAATCAAATCGGTTTGGTGGAAGGGTAGATCTAGGTCTTCTCTCTCAAATCCCCGAAGGGCTAAGTGTTTGAGTGGCTAGAGAGAGAGATCTATGGATTTGAAGCTTTTCAACAATGGTGTGTTTCTTGTTCTGGTTGTGGTAGCTGGAGGAGGAAGATGGAGTGGGTATTTATACCCCTCCACGAAACTAGCCGTTTGGAGCCGTTGCAGAGAAACTTGGGGCCGGATTATCCGGCCTAAGTGGGAGCCGGATTATCCGTTAGAGCAATAATTCGGCTCCCAGATAAATATCCGGCCAAATATCCTCCCCCTATACAGAGAGCCGCACACTTGGACGCACCTCTTCCTTTGCCAAATTCTTGAGAAAATCCAGAGGGCCGGATAATCGCCCCACGAAGGGACCGGATTATCCGGTTTTGCAGACTTGGATTATTGGCTTTAGACAGCTTATCTCTTTTCACTTTTGCAATTTGGGTTGTCGTCTGATACGTTTTATACTGCATCAACTTGACAGAAGATTAGTTCGTCACTAGTGTTGTTGCCTAACACGCAAAACTAATAGGGATAAGAAATGTTCTTTCAATATATTTCCTGATTTTGGGAACATCCCAGCTTCCCGTAGCTTCTAGCAAATCCTTCACCAGAGTTGGAGTATCCGCATCATCACATAGATGACCCATAGGTTTGAGGGGTGGCATATTAGGTATCCATCTATCATTCCAAATAGACGTTGTTTCACCATCACCAATATGACGACCTAATCCTTTGCATAGTACATCTCTTCCACAAATAATAGCTTTCCAAGTTTTAGATGCTCTTGAAGGACAGTCGGCCTCCATAAAATCAACATTAGCGAAATACCTCCCTTTTAGAACCCTAACACACAAGCTATATGGGTTTTCGAGCAGCCTCCATGCCTGTTTACCTAGCATTGCATCATTAAAATTTCAAACTCTCGAAAACCCATTCCACCTGCACATTTAGGCCCCAACATCTTTTCCCAAGACTGCCAATGCATACCTCTTTATCGAGTGACCCACTCCACCAATATTTAGACATGACTGTCCTTAATTTGGAGCACAACCCCTTAGTGAGTTTGAAACAACTCATAGAGAAGGTTGGTAGAGATTGAATCACAACTTTCAACAGAGGCTCCTTCCAACCATAGGAGATCAACTTCTCACACCATCCTTGAACACACGATCTAGCCCTTTCCACAATATGATCAAAATTACGATCAGTGAGACGACCATCTGCCGTTGGAAGTCCCAAGTATTTCTCAGAGAGAGCCTCACGGTCAATGCCCAGAATATCCTCAACAATCACACGGACTGGATAATTCGAAATGTATATACATTCGAGAGCCAAAGTGGAATTCACCGATTTAGGTCCCTAAGTACCGTACTTACGCGTGCCAGATAAGTTGACACGGGGACAACACGTCCGAATCTCCAAGTCCACATCCGACAGCAGCGACACTAGGAGTATAGCTGTAGGAGCCTCGGGGCTAGGGGCTACCAAATCCACACCACATATGAAGCCCGCTAACTTTTAAGTATCATCGTGAACTATATGAACTACTCACAATCCACACTCAAGAACATAAGTAGAGGAATAACTATACGAACTACAATCTTATAAATATAAATACGTTATCAATAATATAGAACCATAAAGGAGCTACGTGCTTTGATAGTCCTTCTCTCTTTCCCTTCTCCCTTTCTCTCTCTTCCCTCTTTCGTTGAGAGTCCCCAAGAGCTCTCCGGCTCCTCTCTCTCTATCTTCCCCGGCGGCCTGGCTGGCCAGAGAGGATGGGGGAGAGGATGTCGGTCTGCACAGAGTAGCCTTAGAGGGTCTAGGTCTAGGTTTCGGGTTGTATCCCGGTGTGGCGTTATGCCGGTGGAGCAGTGGTGGCCGACGCAGTCGAGCGACGTTCGGTGCCTAGGGGTGGTGTTCTGGCTCGTTTTGCTCCGGAGGGCGGAGCCGACGGCGAGCTGTGATGCAACCTGTCCATCCACATCCCTAAATAAGCTCGTTCTCGGCAGATCTAGAGTCTAGGTTTGGGATTTGGGGATTTTCCTTCGTGTTCGTCGTGGGGGCGAGTTGGAGGTGAGTTCCTTTGATCTTGCATCTGGTTACTGGATTCTGTGACAGGGGAGCTCTGAAGCGGCTCCTGGGAGGTTATCCATGGCGACTCCTCGTCGGCCGCCATCTCAGATGGTTGAAAGGCGACCCCTCCCTCCCTCTTCGTCGGCTTTGGCTACCTTTGACCGGCGATTGATGGTGATTATCAACCTCCACACCGTTGTGCCTACTTGGACTTGGAGGCCTTGTGGGTCTGCTGCT
The DNA here is from genome assembly GCA_012064385.1 of Puccinellia tenuiflora. NCBI lineage: Eukaryota > Viridiplantae > Streptophyta > Magnoliopsida > Poales > Poaceae > Puccinellia > Puccinellia tenuiflora. The sequence continues at coordinate 1,129,170 of QRDG01000095.1, forward strand.
GCTGGCTCCCGGCGCTCCACCCCAAGTGTTGGCGTGCTTGGCGGCAGCGAGCTTCTCCGATGCGGTGGTCAAGGAGCTGGACCCAATGGCGTCTCTTCTTCTAGCTTTAGGGTTCGTAGTGCAAAATGTATGGACCTGCTTGTAATTTTCAATTTCTTGTGGTCCTCCTTGTATAATGCCACTACTATGAATATATGCTTCAAGATCCCTGTGGGGCCGCCCCTGTTCAAAAAAAAAGGAGCTACGTGCTTTGATAGACAAGATTGTATGAAAATGGAGTCGCTTGGGGTGATGATGTAGTCATGTATGAAGATAGTGGCGATGCCCCAGGAGCCTTCGATCCGTCTCTCCCTCGTTTATTGGTTTATACTTCTAAGAGTGAATAAAGAGAACATGAGAACATCTGCACCCACTTTTAGAAAAACATTTAAAAAATATTAAATAAATCTGAAAAAAAAAGTATACGCATATGTCTCGCATAAACATGTGCGCGACACAAAGTTTTATGAAAAGTTTACTTTTTAGTTTTCCTCCACAAAAAAAAATTGTTGTGACATATATAGGACACATATATGACAAATTTTTGTCTTTTTCACACAAGTCAAGTAAAAAAGTCGTTTCTCCACGAAACTTTTAGCGCACATATAGAAACTACAAAACTACAACACGTGGACGTGCACATTTTTTCAGAACTTTTAAACATTACGAAAATGCAATTCTTCCAAACCGAGTGCAAATGCCTCATGTTCACATTTGCATTTCCCTATGCTCCAGTGCATCATAAGAACTAGAAAGGTGGGGTTCTTTATCTTCCCTACTGTAATTGATTTGTATAGATTCTGCAACTATTATATCTATGTGCACAAATACCTCGACAAATTCTATAATAGTTAATACATAAAGCCCTATAAGCATGTGATGTCCAACAGCACGAGATAAGACATTCATATGAGAAAACCATAAGTAATAAGTATGATTTACCAATTGAACAGATATAGTCAACAATTTAGCGCAAATTACCATGACGGTGAATAATTGGGTAGGCAATACATATAACCATATGCGTACGCATTTTATTCGAAGGTCACTCAATCCCGTCAGATAGACAGGATTCCTGAAAATTTTATTTCGAGACTTAAAGGATTGGACTAAGGAAACAGGAAACAAAAATTGCACAACAGACTCATTATAAACCACTGGTATTCAGTATGACATTGCATATGGCAAGGTAATAAGGAACTTATTGCACAAAAGTTGGGTACCAGACAAAACAGCAAAACAAATTGTTCAAATCATATAGCAAATGATATGGAAGTGAACTCGCTCACAAACGACAACTATAGCATGCTGTTGCCAACAGGCAGCAACACATGCAACATAAGCAGATGTAGTAAGTATACTTCGGGAACCAACTTGCCAGCAAGCTAACTGTCCCTTGAACTTAATTCACAGTAGCCATAGATGAGCATGAGCAACACCAAATGGCTCTTTAGTTTCCGTCATAGGAGCCACACACTGGCCATTCTCACGGTAGTTAATCCAATGAGAGACTTGATGCGCATAGCGTGCCTACAGTGACTGGATTTGAGTTCCTTCCATCAAACCCTCATGCCTAAGCATCCAAGGGTTCTGCGTACAATTCGTCCCCACCAGACCGACAGATCAATCATCCTCCACCATTCCACTGGCCTGGAAGACCTGGCACACCCTATAATTGCCAAATCAAACGATGTGAGGGTCCACACAGCCGTTAGGAAATCATAGCAGGGAAAGCTCATAGTATCTACTTACAGAAAGAGAATGGACACACAAGTTACAAAAGTTCATCAGAGAGAAACTAACTCATCAGTATTAACAGCAAAAAAGTGAAACCTATTTGAAATAGTTATTGCAAGTTTACTATTCCTGCAGATTTGACATTACAGGCACAAAAACACATTTAATGAATCACAGTACCCGAAAAAATAACTTTAAAAACCCTCTGAAAATGTGGTAAAGTAGGTATATGATTTATTGTAGAAATATACTGTAGAATGTAATCAACTGAAATAATCACAACACAGCTTCAAATTAAATGAAAATTACACTGAAAAAAGGAATACATGTTAAGATGCCAGTTTCATATATAATAGCACAATGGTAACATAACAGGAATGAACCAATTGCGTTTGTAAGAGATGCACTGAAAAAATTCAATTTCAGATAGGAATGTTCAACTTTAAAAACACAGCTTACCAAACCTAACAGCAGCATTTGCTATGCTTCCAAGATCACCATTCTCCAAAAGAAATTTAACGCTATGAAAGGGCTGCAGGTATGGGACCAAATTGAATAGGTATCAAGCGTGCCACTTACTGCAACAGATCCTCAGCAACTCCTGTGCACATAGAAAAAACATATAACTGAGTACTACTTTAGATATATAACCTAAATTAGCTCCAGCAGAAGATAAAACATCAAACAGTCTAACATGGAGAAGCACTGAAATTAAAACTCATGTCTAGTGTCCAATTTCTCAATCTACAGAAGAAAGGTGTTTTACCAGTAACCATCCTGGTACAAGCTACTCAGTCAACACAGATAACGGCCAGATCCGATTGGTTTTGTCAGCTGCTCTTCAGCCACTTGACCACTTTGTGATTAATTTGTTGGTGGTTTTGGACCATGTTCTGTTTTGCAGGGTCAAAAAGGTGGAAATCTTGCCATGTTTTCTCATTGGTGCTTCGGGCATGCACCCCCAGAGACCTGCTGTTTCCCCGGGAAAGGGAAGGGAGTGGGGAATGCACTGCTAGTAGTGTAAACATCAGGATTTATAGCTCTTGCGTTGTGAACATGGTCCATTGATGGCTGGTAGCCATCCAGCCAACTGTAATCATCAGTCTGTTGGTGCTGCAGCTTCTCAAATGACATTTGAAATCATCATGACGCTTTGGGGTGATGTGGTTAAATCCTGGAGGAGGACCAGCAGGCCTTGATGGACGACTAACAGGATTCTTCTTAGATACAGCAACAGGTGCATCAGTGAGTTTCATTGTCACCCCACCAGATGCTGCTACTGACGGTACAATTGAATCTGAAGTAGATGGGATAGTCTCTTCATTGGCCTTCACCTGATTATGCATGAAACTTGTATTGTTGTGACCAGATTCAACATATACATGTGGTGAATATGCCATCGACTGTGATCCATTCAATCCACCCTGAAACCTCTGCTCAAGATATCCATTTCCAGCCAAATTACATTGTTTAGTCCCATCATTAAGAGTTTTTCTTGTTCGAAGAGCAATTTTACATAATCAGGGCCACCAGTATGTGGAATCATTGATGCAGATACACGCGGATCAGAGTAGACACCTGAGAAAGTTGGAATTATGTTCGGACCAACAAGTGGCGCGACACTTGAGAAAGTTGGCATTGTGTTAATAGGACCAACAAGTGGTTGCACCACTACTTGCCCAGCTGGAAGTAGGAACCCCAACAGGCTGCACAAATTCATAAGGAGCCGACATTGGAACGTTGCTAGGAATAACCTCTTGACGGCCATTGGGAGCCCTACCAACAGAAGACGTGGGAAGTGACCCGTTAACATTACAGTTACCAGGAGCTGATGCAGATGAAGTACCCTGGATAGCAATTGGTCCACCAATGGTTGGCCAACCACCAGTAGACATTTGCACAGACTGGATGTATCCATCAACGGGTTCTTCAGTAAGTACTTTCGGGAACTTCTCAGAAGCTGTAGGCTTAAAAAACAATTTCTTCATCATCTTCTCCTTCAGAATACAACTGCACTCCCGCCTGCATTGCTCCAACATTAGCTGCCACTGGATCAAATCTGCTAACAGTTTCATGTTCCACCTCAACAGCATTCACTTCAGGTGCGTTGGAAGATCTATGAGCAGAGATAGCAGCTTTTAAACACAGGAGGTTCCTTAGCCACAACAAACTTTCTTGAAGATGAATCAAAAAATATTCTCAGTTGATCAATCTGAACGAAATTTAGGAGAGCCTTCCCTGCAGAAAGTATCCGTTGAGCCCGTGCTTTCTTCTCGTTGATGCCTCCATCATTTCCAAATGTATGCTTGCTTGAGAAATCCAAGATAACATGTGCAGGCACCAAGGGCAGAAAACCCCTTAATTCAAAATCTTCCCACAATGCAAGTCGATTGCCAGTTTCACCCTCTTCATACACGCCCATATCGAAAAAGCAAGCCTCGTCATCATCACAATCAATGGAAGCAAGGTCTGTAAGGATGAGATTATTCATGAGTGAGACGCACTGATTCCAGAAGAAAGATCGAGCATTTGCATGCTTCTCCTCCATCTCCGAATCAGCAGCTAACTCTGGATGGCATGCCAGCCATTCGATGAAGACCACAATTGCTGGAAGATAGAAACTTGATGCAATGTCACGAAGCTCTGAGCATCTTTTGAGAATACGTCCAACAAACTCGAAAGCAGCTGTAAATGCATTTTGAAGCAATACCCTGCGTTGCACAATTTCAGCATAGGATTGGGTATCTGGTTCCTTTCTCACGTTGTGCACTGTGAATATAAGGATTGCAACAAGTCGAACAATAGCTAATGCATTCTCGGCAGCATCAGAACCAAAATTGAGCTCTTCATTTGGACCAGAGGAGAGGAGAATTTTCAGATCATTGCGAACAACATCAAACAGTTCTTCAAATGTTTCCAAGCTGCGAAAGACATTAAAAGAAATTAGCCCGACAGAGAGACACACAGAGAGAGAAAGAGAGGGGGGTAAACAATGGAAAGTACCTAGTCCTTGTGAAAAGGATTCCATTCAGTCTAACAAACCGTACAGAGAAGGACTTCAGTGTATCAGGTATACTTTGCTCTCGCTCTTTTGAAGTTGCTTCAGTATGACATCTTTGGGCTGAAACCTTATTTCGCCCCGTCCTCTGCCCCTCCCAGCTGATCGTGGGGGTAATGGCCTAGAAGTGGCAACTTTGTTGTTGCTTGGCAGCTGTGCATAGCTTTGGCGATTCTGCAGAAGTAAATACTGTCAGAAATAGAACCTAATGGCATAGTGCAGATCTGGAAAGTCAAGTTCTGTTAATACTACAAAACTAGCCTGAAAAACACACGATTCTGCACAATA